>JAYESA010000013.1:68679387-69279387 GCA_036927795.1 Iris macrosiphon | reverse complement strand
CTATTCACGTACTTGATCACTCGGAGATCGAGGTTGGACCGACTCTCAGCTATCCCGAACAGCCCGTAGAGATTTTGGATCGTAGAGAGAAAGTATTGCGGAACCAGACTATTCCCTTGGTTCGTGTTGCATGGAGACATCACTCTCTATAAGAGTCAACCTGGGAGAGAGAGGACGAAATGCACGAGCAGTATCCGTATCTCTTCGAGACTTAAGGTATAATTCCTTGTCTGATTGTTTGTTCTTGTGCAAGTTTATTTCAATTTCGAGGACAAATTTTTTTAAGGAGGGTAGATGTGTCACTACCACATTCCAGAATAGAGGTATTTTTGTCTTTTTATTTATTTAATTTAATGTGTTAATATATTGCATGATATTTATATATTATATATAATATTCCTTAAATGCATGAGTTAGTTGACTGGACCTAGAAACCCACTAGTTGAACCTCTGACCAAATTATAGGACTATGGACATTAATTAGCATTTTTGGGATTTAATATTAGGGATTATATTTAATTGTTGTGATTTTTATTGATTGTTGTACCTTACCGTTGCTTCGATAATTGGAACACTATACTAGCCATTGCCTTCCAACAAATTTCATACCCTTGTCCTAGACGTGCCAACCTTCTATTTTGACCCTTGTGTAACTCATAAATATGCTCTCTTGTGCTTCATTTTAGTCGCACAATATTCGTCACAGACATTTATATTTAATTCTAAATAAATCCAGCTTTAAACTCTTGGTGCGTTCCAATTGAAATTGGAGACACAATCTTGACCCGTTACGTGCAACCAGATTATGACCATATTCTATTTTGAGTCTTCTACGACCATGACACTTGTGTCCCACCAAATTTTAACCTAATTTACTTCCAATTGATTTTATAACACCATTTACATCAATTTTAATTAAATTGGTGTAAGGATCCAACTTAATCCAAAACTTGACCCAACACCAAGCCAAACCCCCATGCACACCCTCAAGACTCATACTAAACACCACACACCCTTTTTCATCCACTACATCGCACCAAACATGGTATTTTCTCTCATTTAATCCAAAAATGCCACTTTGTATAATTTTCCAATTGTTGGGGACTTTTATGCAAAAGTGTATTGAGGTGTCCACACCCCATTGGACACAACACATGAAGAAACACCCATTTCTCTTCATTGACCGGTTATGTGAATTTTTTCCATAATTTTGAGTGTGCAACACTCAACATCTTTTTCTCCCTCACCAATCTTAGCCTTTCATTTTTAAACAAAACCATCCTAGCCCTTTAAAATTTCTACATGTAGAAGGAAACCCAATCCTAAGGGGTGGTTGACCGGCCCAATTTCCTAGGCTAACATCAAACCTTATTTCTCTCTCTCTCTCTCTCTCTATATATATATATATATATATATATATATATATATATATATATATATATATATAACTTTTTCTCCTTATTTTCATTATCACCTAAACCTAATTCTAGCCGACTCCCTCAACCCCTCTACTGTTCATGCCACCACCTTCATCCCTGCTCATCGAAGCACCGCTGAGCCTTCATCCCCGACCATCCTCCACTACACAGCCTTCCTCTTCTCCTCCTCGACTGAACACTACCCGTCTCACCCCTGCCGGACCTCCACGACACAATACCCAATAACCCACTCCCGAGCAGCCAAACTGCTTACCGCCCCACCGCGGACGAGCCCCGCTGTCCGCCACCCTTGTCCCCGTTCTCCTCCACTTCAACTCGATGACCTCCTCAACGACTGAGCCGCCTCTATCAGCCCCTGTACTGCGGAGCACCACCACCTGAAGATCACCATCATCCACCGCCGATAACCCCCAACTTCTCTTTCTCCTCCTCGACTCCACCGTCACGATCATCCCTGCCACCATCAACGTCGATGACCTCCATCAGCATCATCTACATCACCGCCTGACCGCGCTTGATCACCACCGGAGCAATCCCGAACAACCCACGGCCGAGCAGCGTTGACAGCACCCTGACGTCATCTCCTTCAGCCTATCCTCACCGCCTCGACGACACCCAACTCCAGCACGCCAGACTCTTCGACATAGGAGCAGCCAAGCCCTCCTCCATGACGCACCCGAGCACCATCTCAACGTCGAATACACCCCCTCGTTCACGTGCATGCTGGTTTGACTTGTTTTCCCTTCATGTTGTGTGTACGTACATGTATGAATAGTGTTAGGATTTAGCGTGTTGCTTCATGATAATTTTTGTTAGATGTTCATTGCTAGACATTATGCAAGTAGACCTAGAAACTAGTTGCGTGTGCGTGCATGTGTGTATAATAACTAATTAGTGTATATATATATATATATATATATATATATATATATATATATGTTGTGTGGGAATTGATTACTAGTAGTAGGTATGACTGTAATATATATATATATATATATATGTATACGTAGTTGCATATGACCATAAGTATTAATTATGGATATCCCGTATTTACATTTGACTGTATGACCCTGAGAATTTGCGAGTTGACTGCCTTGTGTACACCAACGTACTGGCTTAGACATGTGTTAGTGAGTTAACTGTCTGATTTTGCACAGCATTGAAGACGTGACACCCGTGCAGTTAGATGCATACTTGACCCTGTTAGATGATAAGTATCACCCCTAGCGTAGTCTCTGAGTTCAGAATAATTGTGTTTGTGTATGTGCTAGTGTAACGAATGATGCAATATTATTATTAAATGATGTCTATAGGACTGTTGGATTATTCAGACAAGACTTAGGAAATAGGACATTGGTATTTCCAATAGAGGACCACAGGCGAGTATATTCTCTGACAGTTTTTATTATGTTAATCATCTCTATTATTCTAGTTGTATAGCGTACATGATTCTAACACTATGGATACACGAGTTAGCATCATCGAGACCTGTCACAAGGAGTCGTGATTGGAATCCATCGTGCTAGCTAGGGACGGGAGATATTAGTAGATTATGTGATCATACCCAGCTCTACATGCATCATAGCTCACCCCACACCTCACGTCGGGTATAGCCTAACCATTATATGCCTCATAGCCTGTTATGTATGATTAGCCTGACTATTGCTCGTATCATAGCTAACTGGATGGTTAACTTGACCTTACATGAATCATAGCTAATCATATGTAACAAGCCTGATCAGTCCCAAGTCGATCACATGATATACTGATGTTTCACACACTTAGCTAGATATTCTATTCATGTATTTTCAGTTTATTATTCTAGCATTCACTTATATTCTAGTTTATTGTTCTAGCATGCATTTGTATTTCTGTTCATTGCTAGTTGTACCATTGATGATGATAAATGCTCCAGTATTTCTATTTCCAGTATTTCATTGTCTCTAGTATTCTTATTTCTAGTATTTATATCCATCTTGTATTTTTTTACACTGCATTATAGTTTTTGTCAATATACATAGAACTGTTGTTAGTGCTTGTACTTCGCTCCAATCCTAACTGGATATTTTTTCCAGAGGATCTTGAGGATTTCTGTCCTACATACTATGTACCAGGTGTAGATGCAGACTACATACCAGAGAGCTTAGAAGAGTCCATTCCTTTAGAGGAGACATTACCTGCAGCTATTTAGACAGTTATTATTTTATGCATTTGAATTTATGTTGAGACTTATATTGAGACTTATGTTGAGTTTATTTGAGACTTGTGGAGACTATTTGAGTTGGACAGCTAGACTATAGTTTATCTCTATTTGAGTTGTGGTGTTAACTTATGTCAGTACTTCCTATCTTTTATCTCATCGTGCCATTATTTCTTATAGATATGATTGAGTATACATTATGAGCTATTGAGAGATGTTTATTTTTGTCCTCCGTATAGAGTTGATATCATTGACGGGTTGTGAGCTATGGTTAGTATTATTGAGACCTAGACAGCGTTCTACTGCCAATGCTACGGCGTAGGCTGGACGTACCCACGACTCATGCCCAAATTATGGGTATGGGTCATGACAGGATTAAAACTCGTAGTTGTAAGAAGTGGCAAGCATTCGGATCAAAGCTTGTGATTCATTATTAGTGATTATAGTGGATAAACTCCGAGCAAGGGTTCTCGAGCCTGGACTAGTCCTCTCAGAGGAAAACCAGGATAAAATCTCGGTGTTTGCGTTTGCTCTCTCTTACCCTTACTTCTTTATATATTTTTCTTGCTTATTACTGTTAGTAGTTAACTGCCTTCACTGTGCTTAATTTTTAATTGGATAGCTTATTTCGCTACACTCTATTCACCCCCTTCTAGAGTTGTCCTAAGGTCCTTCATATACCAATCTTTGTCCCAATGTGTCAGGAATCAGGTATAACATTACTAAATATATGTATCATAGTAATTATCAAATAATAAAAACTATCAGAGAATGTACTCGTCTGAAATCCGGTTTTAAATATCAAACAGTCTCCTTACCGGTGCCTCGAGGACCTATATATAAATTTTTATGTCAAAAAGGTATTTCGGAATCATAAATATGCATAACTTGGATTTTTCTAAGTTTTTAGGTCATTTCTTAGTCACTATGGTCAAACTAGGTCAATACCCAAATTTGGGTTCCCGAATACCTATCTAGTTGGCCTATGGAGTCATTCAAGCTAATACTAGCTAATACTAGGGGTCATATATATATATATATATATATATATATATATATATATATATATATATATATATATATATATATATATATATATATATATATATATATATATATATATACACTACTAACTCTTAATACTTTGCTAATTACCTAATACCTCAACTCCTAACTTATTACCTTAAGGAATACCCATTACCTTACCCCGTAACCTAGACACTACCCATACTAGTCCCATTATCTTACTCTTACCTATGTTATCTTGATACCACTACACAATACAAATTTCTACTACTTGGTACCAAATAGGATACCCCACTATCTTAACACAACCTTCAATACCTTGGTATCTTGAGATACCAAACTATCTCATACTCATACCCTCATAATAACTTAGTACACTAGGAACTTGCACTCAATTTGAACAACCTCAACCTTGCTCACACCCTACCCTAACTGTCCATACTGCACTGAATTGTGCACCAATGCTGACCCTCCAATTTTTGCTGCTGGGACTGAACCCAGGGGCTCCCAACGTCCTGTACAGCAAGCTCCAACTGAACCTACCCGGCCTGAAATGCACCTTGCACTGCCTACAGGCACCTCAATTGCAGCATAATGATGTTTCCACCCTCAAGTCTAATTAATTCTGATCTGAACACTGATCAATCTCTCCACACATTGCCATTCACCACAACCTCTAGGACACTAACACACACAAGTACATATAAGTACTCTCCCAACACACACCGTTCTAATACTTGTACCACTTATCCTCACTAAAAGAAATACACATTGTTCTGATATACCAAGATAGTAATATATCACTCATAGATCGAGTTCATCCATTCCTCACCGTGATACATTCAGCCACACAACTATGGACACTTGACCACACTATAGAACACATAGGCCTGCCCATATGAATACTAAACACTCCATCTTTACACTAAATTCTGCACATACCTAAAATTTCTAACACACGCACAATGGTAGCAAGATACACACATACTGATACTGCTAACCTGATACCCCTTCTCCATATCTAATTTTCCTCATGTTGATGCTACTAGATACATCATTATCAATCCCTCACTCAAAAATTTCCTAAGTCTGCTATATACAGATACACTAACCAGAATATGCACACTTACTACTGTTGCGACATTAGCGCACATTGCTAGCATAAACACTTGGGAAAAAACACTCTATAACAGGCATATAAATACACATAGTGAAGGACCGTGATGGCAACACTAGGGGGGTAAATAAAGTGCAGCAGAATAATCTATCCAATTAAAAAAATTTATCCAAGGTAAAGGCATTTAACTACTAACAGTAATATGCAAGACAAATATGTAAAGAAGTAAGGATAAGAGAGAGCAAACGCAAACACTGAGATTTTGTTCTGGTTTTTCTCAGAGAGGACTAGTCCAGGCCCGAGAACTCTTATTCGGAGTTATATCCACTATAATCACCAATAGTGAATCACAAGCTTTGATCAAAAAGCTTGCCACTTCTTTACAACTACAAGCTTTTATATGAAGGCTTGCAACCAGAGCTAGAGAGAGAATACTTGCTGAGCCAAGCTCTTACAACTCTGATAGACTTCTAGACCGAGATTGTACTTGGCACTTAGAAGGCTAAGGAGTTGATCTAGGAGATGGAAAGTTTTAGGCTCAGGGTATAGCCCGCAAGAAGATAGAAAGATGAAAAAAAGAGAGTGAGTTGAATGATAAGAATATGAAAATCCAGGCCTATTTATAGGTTGTTACCAAACCGAGTTTGGCCATAATTCAATATGAAATATTCAAATTTTTGAACGTTGGGGGCCAAAAAATCCAGGATTTCACAACTGTTCACATTTCTAAAATACACTGACCGAGTTCGGCTAGAATTTGGTCCAAGTTCAGTTGGTTTATTTTAACAGGGTTTTGGGTTTATGTGTGGGCTAGTTTTGGTTTATATATGGTGGATAAGTTTAGGCTCATTTGAGTGGACTTGAGTTATGCTAATGCGACTCGATGTACATAAGTCCTAGACTCAAATAAAGTAAAAAATTATATTTAAAATTTACAAAGAGACGCAGTACAACTAGCAATTGTCACAACATTATTGAGTCTTCAGTTTTATCATATTGCGACATAATGAAACATGGTTTAGTTAATTATCAAAATTAATTTGACTGAGATCGAATGAGCCAACAATTTCCTGCATTTTGATAATTGAAAAATTATGAATAATACTACAAAAACTTATTAGTGCATAGCTCTCCCGCAACTCGTGGAGTGATTTGATACAACATTGTCAAGTATCATGTTGCATGTCTTCTCCCCCATTAATATTTTATTGAAATTGTGTACTCTCCCGAAATTGGTGGAGGTTTATGTTTGACAAGAAAACAAGATAGTGAAACAGCACAAATAATAATATCCAATAGTTATATTAAAAAAAGCTGATAAAATTACATTTATTAAGTTCAAATTCCCAAACTAAAAGCATAACTGGAGTAATTAAAAAATCTAAAAAGTGATGTAAACATCATAGAAGAGCAAAATTTGAGGCTATAAGATTTAAAAATCCATTATAACATCTAATTGTCATCTTCATCATCATCAGGTTTAGCTGTTCGATTATGATCATAGAAGGCGTCGGCTGGACCCAAGTATCTTTGAACATAAGCATGATCGATGCGATAACCTAGTTGATCGGGATCTCTGAGAATAAGAAATGGTCCGGCTGGATGCTGAGAGAGAGTATACTGAATATCCATCATAGTGTTTCCAAGAGCATGAGTTTGGAGTGTCTGATGAAAGTCAAAAGTGTTTGCCATTGATTCAAAGTAGAAACAAACTTTATGTGTTTAACAAACAAAAGAGTACAAATAAATCCTAGACAAAAAGTTAAAGTATAATTAATTTTGATTCTGGAGAGACGATGGAGATCGAACACTGTAGTGGCTCCTTTATTCCGTTGACGGTCCCACGAGGGAATAAGAATGCTTTTATTTGTTCTCTATTGTGTTTCTATGTGTCTGCCTTGTGTGGGTATGCAACCACTATTTATAGCCATCATATTGACGGGCTATATGTGCCACATATGTGCCTCTGTTTGGTGGCCACATGGGGCTCCTTTAAATAAATACGTTTGCAACTGTCATCGCATACCACGGACAAGCTGCCACATAGCCTTGGTTGGAATATGCAGTTGATAAAATCTCAGAGTTATTTTTAACCCGTTGTGTATGTGACTTGGTTAAATGGATACGTGGTCAGCATGGTTGAGTGATAATCTTTTTGGTTTTAATGGAAATATCATACAAGCTGAGGGCCGCATGGAGTCTTTGTCACGTACGTGCTCTCTTTCTGGCCTTGGTATGATGGACAATTGGCCGCATGGAGTCGAGGTCGCATACGGTCGTGGCCGCATATGAGCGAACATGTGGCGCTGCACGCCTGACGAAGTCATCAATCTGTCTTTTTGTGTTTTACGGTTCTCGAAGCGTTTAGGGCAATAAATGCCATGTCAGAGCTTTATGTCAAGAAATTAATGCTGTATTAGAGACCTTATGCGGCTTTCTACCTTTGTGACTGTTCAGGCCACATAGATACTTTTATAGGCTATGTGGCTTGTGTTAATCTCGAGGGCACATGGGCTCTATGTGGCTTACCTTCATTTTGAGGGCACTTGGGCTCTATACGGCCTGTCTTTTTTGCATGGCTTTAGATTTTTTATGCTTCTACAAGACCTCCTTCAAAGTTTTCAAACTGATAAGATTAGAATACTTTGAATAAGAAGCATAGATGAGAGCCTTGGCCGCATAGGTGAAGAATCGTATGGACACGCTGCCGCATATATGGTTCTGCCAGACTATCCAATCTTTATGACAAGATTTGGCTTGATCTTCGAGCTGATCTTATGGGATTATAAGCTATCTCTTGGCGCAGACTCCGAGGTGATGGTTTGCTGTGGATAAAGTGGCTCAACGATTGAGGCATCACCGTTATCTCTTACTGTCATACGGATTGAGACAGACCGGGATTCAAAACGGCCGTCATCACTATCCCGAGTTGCATATTCGTGCCTATATAAAGAGGCCTTGAGGAGAGAGAAAGATTTTATACTTTAACTTCTCTCTTTCCCCTTCTTTGTCGTCATGGCCTCTCCCAAAGCTTCCTCCTCTACTATTGATGCCAAAAAGGCCCCCAAGGGCAAAGTCAAAGGGAAGGGGAAGGGTCACGTTGTCGAGGAGGATCCTCCTCCGCTTCCCGCCGATGTTGAGCCGTCGATCATTTATAGGTTTTTTGGAGAAGAAGTCAGGTTTGGGACACAGAGACACATGTGCACCGCTAGCCGCATGGATGTGCCATCATCTAAAACATGCGCTAACTATTCATTTTCGTATGGGTAGCTAAGTCGTATGGGTAACCCTGTCGCATGAACAACTAAGCAGCATGGATAGCTCAGCCATATGAGTAACTCAGCCGCATGGGTAGCTCGCCCGCATCGGTAGCTCGACCACATGAGTAACTCAGCTGCATGGGTAGCTCAGTCGCATGAGTAACTCTGCCGCATGAGTGTCTCACTTAGAACATTGATAAGTTCTCTAAATGATTCTGATCGAGTTCATTTGTTATTTTATAGTGACTTTACCCACTGTACCATCTGGCGAGCTAGTTCTTGGCCATAACCTGCTTCCATTGAATATGAATCTCGGGTCTTGGTTGTTGCCATCCAAGTTTAGATTGGCAAAGACCTCCTTACTGAGCGGCAACAGAATTTTGTTGACCAGACCACTTCCTTTCTTCTGAGCCAAATGAACTCGGGGCAGATCCCCGCTGGGGACGATCATCATTTCTTTAAGAAGCCATAGTTTTTGTTGGGGAATATGCTGAAGGCTACTCATCCAAGGGAGAACTGGTCCTTTAGCTTTCGCGGGATGGAGATGTCTTTCCCTTCTTTTGAGTGTCACTTACCCTTGTCGGATTTGAGGGTAATGATGAGCTTGCGGCAAATGGGCTGGAACTTGACACCCGAGCCAAAGAAGACCCTTGTTTGCAATGTCCGATGCAGGACCGATAAGAGATAGGGGAAGTTTTTTCATGAGAAGGAGTCACCCTTGTATTCCTTGCTTGGACTGAAACTCGGCCTCGTCGGAAGTGAATTAGGGCCAAATCTTAGTATATACGCGACATACACTTTCCTTCATCATGTTACGAAGAAGGGTCTTATCCCCCTGGACAGTTGTAGACTGTTAGCAGGGCACATTATAACCCCTTCTGGTGTAGCCTGTCCTTGTGGATTTTGACAAAGTACGAGCGGGAGCTTAGAACGGGCGACTTATTCTTTGCTGTGAGGGGAACATGTTACGGTCTGGAGATAAATCGACCCATATTCATCGCCCTGATGGAACTATATAATTGTCGCACGGGGACCTTCTTCATGTCTGGCAGCGAAATAGGATTGGCTTTGCACGAAATGCATGTTGTCTCAAAACTCCCTTGGGGCGAGTACCCTATGAAGAGTATACTTTGAGTAATAAAAAATTTGGAAAGTTAGAGGCAGAGAGTTCAGAGATCCTGGCAGTATACCAGGAGTTATTGTGCCACCACAGTATTTGACAGAGGTTGTCAAAGAAGAAGAAGTCTTCTGAGGGAGCTTCCCCTCATATCATGACTTGGACCCACTATCTCTTTCCGGAACCGAAGAGGTCTAATAAATTTTATGTCCAAGTGCCACGATCCAAGTAAGAAGTTGCTGATTTGATTCAGGCGCAAAGAAAGCTGGCTGCTGAGGGTGAGGAAGTTGAGGGTTCCTCAGAGGAAACTGGTGAATTCCTCGACGAGCTTGGTGACCTCGGAGAGGATCTCAGCTAATTCTACATGGACACCCATAAGTTGTCCGGTAAGGCCATATTAGCAGGATATTTCATGCTTTGGCTGCACAACTGCGTAGTCTCGGGCAGATTCGGGATAATTAAAAGGATTAGTCGCAACCTCATTCTCCCTACCGTAAGGTTGGCTTTCGGCCATAAGCTAGCCCTTCTACCGGCCATGGTTTGTTGTATCCACCGTGGTCTTTGAAACTTTGCTAAGAAGGTAGAAGACCATCCTTGCAAAGGAAATTTCAACAAGGTCGAGCTTCCCTACCATTACTTGATGGGTTGGCTTCTTTTGCATCAGGAATCCCTGATGCACCTTGGAACTGATGCAGACATGGTAATGGTCGATGCCCTGATCCACAGGTATCATAGGATGATGTGGATGTGCGACAGGTCCCTGACGGTTGGAGGGAGCTTGTCTTTATGACAGGATGGACCTTTTTCACGATTGAGCATGAGTTCTTTGATGATAAGAGAAGCGTCATTCACCAGGATGATGGGAGAGATGCTCAAAACCTGCCTAAGAGGCTTTTTGTTGTCTCCAAGAGATTCGTCCCTTACACTTAGTGTACCAGAATTAAGCTTCGATCTTTGTGGAGCCTTATCTGCCAAGCCAATTTGCTCATCAATTTTGGTATAGTCAATTCTTGCTGGGTAATCTGAGTACTTCCCTTGGATACAGCGACAACTTACTCGTTGGAGCCCAAGCATTGAGTTATAATGCAACTTGTACCCGAGATCAGTTTTAACTGCTAGTGGCCGGCATCGTGCAAAGAATATTGTACATAGCGGCAAGATATTATTGCACGGCCAATGCATATCGTCTGTCTTCGATCCATAGAGGAGTTATCTGGAGGGCACTATGTTGATGCCTTTATACGCCAGAGCTTGTAGGACACCTAAGAAGGGTAAGGGAGTCGCTATACGTCTGCTCATAGAATTGGACCCCTCGACCTAGGAAGAGGAGACAATGCCTTCTTCCGATGATCCCCCGACCGTGAAGAGCAAATCAAAGATCAAGACCCATCATGCTCGATACTCAAAGAAGGCGAGGGTTAAGACAGCCCCAGAGACGGGACCTACAACAAAATTGAATTCCTCCGCAAAGGGCACCATGAGAGAAGAGGTAGGACCCCTTGCACTCGTGGTTTCTAAATTAGACCCCACTTTAGATGTTATGGCGATATCCGTAAGACCTCTCTGTTTTATTCCTACGTCACCCTTTCGTGATATTCTCTTCTGGTTTGTCTGGAATTGTACATACACCATCGAAAAGGGATCGTCCCCGACGAGCATCTACATCGATGGTTTCTTACATCGAGAAGGAAGAGGAGACAACTTCCCCCGAGTCCGACGAGGGTGTAAATGTACTTGGGGATTCGGGAGCTCAGGGCATGGATGACGCTTTGGCGGAGCCTTATGCTCGTCTGGAGAACATCTCTGTGGATGGCCTGGATCCCATGGAGAAGGCTCTAACGACACTGGATGAGCCTCAACCTACGCTACCTCCCTCTGGTATGTTATGTCTCAAATTCACAATAGACGAGATTTTTTGGCTTCATCTCGTAATTCTTCGAGTGAAGTTAATTACTAGTTGTTCTCATTTGGTAGGCTCCCCTCTGCCCATTCAACCATTCGACGTGGCGGCTGAAGAAGGTATCGCGAAAGAGGAAGGAAAGGGACTCGTTAAAATAAGACGTATATCAGACTTGCCTCCTTCTGCAGTTGGAGAAACTTCTTAAGGAAACCCAACCGAGACAGGCACCGAACCGGTCCCTGAGGCTAGTCTTTCTGGTGTAGCGGCTGACTCACCAATTTCTGCTTCTAGGCGGTCTGTTGCGGGGATCTCTTTGGGTGTTATCCTTATAAGCCATCCCGAGTAGTCTACTCCAGATGCTTCTGAAGTAACGGTGGATGGGCCAACCTCTAAGACCACTATTGTGCGACCCAACATTATCATACATGCGGGTGCCAAAACTAGGGGATGCCCTAGTACCCCTACTTCTAGTCATGGTGCTTTCAGCTGTATGTTACTAGGCTGCCGGGTATCCATATGTTTCTTACAACCATGAAGGACTTGGTCGCAAGCAAGACCCCCAGTCGCCCTTCCGCAACTGCTTTGCCACTTGGTCCGTTGGGCACCGTTGTGCCACCCATCGTGCCTGTGACTACTTATTCTGTCTTACTGCCTTTAACCCCTGCTACCTTAGAGGAGATCGACGAGACCGTGCGGATCTTCTTATAGAGTTTTTATATGTTCCTGAGACAAGGAGTTCAGAGTGTACTGGAGAAAAAAAAGTCCTTTGCCTGGGCAAAACATTTTGTCATGGGCCAGGTCGAATCCCTATGGATCCTTCCTTGTTTTGATCAGATGGGTGAACACTTGGGCCAGAAGGTGACCGAAATAGAGCAGTGTCTAATGGAACTATAGCAGTATCAACAAGCCGACATGGGGAGATTGATATCCTACGAGTATGGCCAGGTTCTAGAGGCCATAAAGATGGAGAAGAAATTTTATGTTGCATCTATAGAGGGCCTTCAACTTGACCTCCAGGGTCTGTAGGAGGAGAGCAACAAGCTAAATGGTCTCAGCGAGAGTTGCCTCACAAGGCAAAAGGTCTGACTCAGGAGGAGGCCGAAGTAGCTAAGGAGATCAGGATGCTCCAAGTTTATCTTAATATGCTCGAGAATGATCTACGGGAAACCCAGCAAGAGGAGGATCGAAGCCATTCGGGCTGAGGCAAACCAATTGGCTAAGAATACGGCTGTCGTCGAAGGTACCATGCAGAAGCTAGAGGACAAACATGAGTCCTATGCCCGTTATGAAGACCCTGAGGTCATGGCTCGAGAAGTCGAGCGTCGGGCCAAGGTGCGCCTAGATACCAATATTGCCCGATGTTGTGCGCGAATAGAAGAGTTGTGCTCTGATGCATAACCCTTGGTAGTCTTGTTTTGCTTTTCAAAAAATTTCTTTTTATCTTGATTTTGGGTTGGAATATTAGCAGTCCCTCATTGTAGTTCGCTTTTGGTTTCCTTCATGCAAAAGAAATAAAAGCTTCTCTTTTTGTTGCGATTATGTATAAACTTTGGATATTATACTAAAGATAATATGGACGTAGTACAATACTGTAGTTGTCAGGGATATCCCACTAGGGGATCTTTGGTGGACCTATTATCTTTTGCTCACTCGGGTGCAGGTAATAAGTTTAAAACAAGCCCTATTGGACGTGATAGAATTTGTGGACTTAATACCATTGGCATACCCAGAGTTAAGTACGGGTGATAAGTTTAGATGATGACCGATATCATAGGTATTATGGACGTGATAGTCGATAGTCACATAGGGAGGTTTGCTCAGAGGTAATATAGAAATGGCAAAATCTTGAGTTGTGGACTTATTATCCTTAAGTACGGATAATAAGCGAGAATGACTGGCACTATAAGGGGTTATATGAACGTGATAGTAGAAAGTCGATGAGCAGAGCATTACTCAAAGGTAGTGTGGACGTGGGAAGATATGACCCTGTGGGGATAAATAAAACATGATGGAGGTAACGTGGACGCGACTATTTTTATGTGGAGGTAGATTCACTCTACCAAAAAATAGTATTAGGACGACGTAATATGGACATGAATTTGTGTCCTAGGGAACTAACTGAGGTATAGTTTACTGAGGTTTGCTCTACTGGGGAGCTTCTGATGATCCATTATCTGTTGCGCATTCGGACTCCCGGATACAGACAATGGCTTTTATAATGATTTGTAGGGGAGGAGTGCATATTGTGCTTACACACTTGCTAGGGATAAAAAACGAAAAGTGTAAATACTGTACACCTTAGTTGTCCTGCTGATGATAAGGGAAGTACAAGTCTAACTTAGACATCGTACCTTTTGAGGAACTTGTCATTGATAGGTAACATGAGCAAGTCTCTATTAGGTTAAGCGAGCCGGTAGGCGCCGTTGGAATATACGGCCTCCACGATGAAAGGGCCCTACCATTTGGGTTAAAACTTTATGACGGTCTTGTGTGTCATAACCATCGGTTATCTCACTTCTAAGATAAGGTCACCCAGTTGGAATATTCTTTCCTTGACTGGTTTGTTGAAAGCTCCCAAGAGGCGTGCTTGATACAGTTCAATACGCTATTGAGCTAAACGATGTCTCTTGTCGAGTGCTTCCAACTCTTGTAGTTATCAGCAGTGATTGTTGTTGTCCTTCAACTGGTTGGAGAGGGCCACCCGGAGTGAGGGAATTTGAACCTCTAGAGGGAGCATAGCCTAGATTCCGTAGACCAAGGCAAATGGTGTATTGCCATTCGATGTTCCGACTGTTGTGCGATAGGCCCATAGACACTCTCCCAGCTTCTCATTCCAGTCACGCTTGTTGAATGACTAAAACTTCTGGAGGATCTTTATGATGGTCTTATTAAATGCTTATGCCACACCATTGGCTGCTGGGTTGTAGGCAATCGATGCTACATTCTTGATTCAATTTTTATCGCAATATCGATAGAAAGCGTGACTTGCGAACTATGGACCATTGTCGTAGATGATCCTCCGTGGCAAGCCGAAGTGATATATGATGTGATGCTTGACGAAGCTGATCATGTTTGTCATTTTTACTTCAGTAAGTGTTACAACTTTCGTCCACTTGGATAAGTACTCAGTTATGGCCAAAATAAACCGATGTCCATTAGACGAAGGTGGACTAATCGGTCCAATGATGTCGATTCACTAGGCTTCGAACGGCCAAGACGCAATGGTCGGGTGTATAAAAGGGCTGGTGGATGAAGTCTGCATGGATTTGGCATATTTTGCACTTTCTTGCATAGTCAATAGCATTCGCTACCATTGTCGGCCAATAATAATCCATTCGCCGAAGGCGATCATGTAGCTTGGGACCGGGTTGGTGAGCACCATAAACGCCGTCATGAGCTTCACGGAGAGCTTGCTTTGCATCTTTATCTAATAGGCATCGTAACAGAAGTCCATCATAGGAATGGCAATAAAGCATTTTAGTATCTATATCGTAATAGAACCGTAGGGAATGTCTCCTGATGGAAGTGGCTTCATTCGGGTCTTCGGAGAGAATTTCATAGACTATATAGTCGATGAATGGGAGTCTCCGGTCTTGGGAGCCGGTGTCTACATCTACTGAGTATCTTAGACATATACAGAGGTTTTTTTTTGCCAGATCAACTCTTTTCCAACCATTGTAATCAGTTGATGAGTTTTGACTAGGATGACCAAGGAGGCCGCGAGGTCGGCCAGGGCATCAGGCTCGATGTTTTATAGTCGGGGCACGTATTCTATGAAGAACCCATCAAAGGTGAAGATTATGTTTAATGCGGCTTGATGATAAGGGATTAGATCTTATTTTGGACTTTGTACTCTCCCTGGACTTGATTGACTATCAATTTAGAGTCGCAGTAGGCTTCTAAGTGGTCCACTACCACTTGTCTAGCCAATTGTAGTTTGATAATAAGAACATTGTACTCTGCCACGTTGTTGGAAAATGACCCTGTGAGAGAGTAAGCGCGGTTAATGACCAGGTCGTCGAGGAAGATCAATATTATCCTGAATCCAGTAATAATATTGCCTTTGGGCCCTGCTCTTGAATCACCATCGAAGAACATTCGCCAAATAGCCTTTAATGTTGTTATGTTGGAGTCCAATACTTTGTCGGGGATCTCATAATAAAGCTTCGATATTTCAGGCACCGGATGGGTAGCTAGGAAGTCGTCCAATGCTTGGCCTTTGACCACTTTCTGTGGGACAAATACCTTGTTGTATAGGGACAACAGTATCGCCCATATAGCCAAGCAAGAATTAAGTGCCCCTTGCTTGGTCATGAGGACCCTGACGGGGCTGACCCGCAAGATTACATGAATTGTTAGCCCAGCCACATAATGTCAGGTCTTTTGGATAGCAAAGACCAGGGTAAGGCACTCCTTTTCAACAGGGTTATACCTGTGCTCCGCGTCGACCATCATTAAGCTGAGATAATAGATAGCTACTCATGACCTGTATCACTCTTCTGGGCTAGCAGAGCACCGAGAGAGTGGTCCATTGAACGTACATACAGTAAGAAGGGTCTCCCCCCTACCAGGCCACCAATAAAAGGGGCTTGTAAGGTACTTCTTAATATCGTCGAATGCTCATTGGCATTCTTTGGTCCATATGAAGGAGACTCCTATATTCATAAGTTGAGTAAAGGGCTGACATCGCCCAGAGAGGTTGCCTATGAAACTTCTGATACACGCCAGCCTTCCTTGTAGACCCCGGAGCTCTTGGAGGTTCTTTGGAGGATGTATTTTAATGATTGCTTTGGTCTTGTCAGGGCTTATGTGGATCCCACTTGAAGTTATAATGAAACCCTAGAACTTGTCGCTGGAGACTCCTAGGAAGGATTTGGTGGAGGATTTGGTGGGGTTCATCTTGAGCTGGTGTGCTCGCATCAGGTCGAATACATTCTTCAAGTCTTGGAGTGATCATCCTTAGAGCAAATTTTGATCACGATGTCATCAACATAACACTCGACTATTTTGCGCAAATGTTCACGAAAGATGGTGCTCATAGGTCGTTGGTATGTTGCACCTACATTTTTTAAACCAAAGGGCGTACATGTATAGCAATACACCCCTATTGGCATTCGGAATGATGTGTGCTTCTCATCGTCTAGAAGCATCTTAATTTGGTTGTAGCCCGAGAATTTGTCCATAAAGGACATACGCTCGAAGCTACAGGTGTTATCGATCATTATGTTGGTTATTGGAAGAGGAAACTCGTCCTTTAGGTATGCCGCATTTAGATTACGAAAGTCTATGCAGATTCGGATCTTTTCATTCTTCTTGACGACGGGCACGATGTTGGCTACCCAATCCGGATATTGTTCTTCATGAATGAAGCTACTGGATATCAGTTTGTTTACTTTAGCTTAAATGGCGTTCATAATGTCTAGTCGGAATCGTCATTGCTACTTCTTCACTGGCTTAATATTTGGAAGGACGTTGCATTTGTGGACCGCAATCTGGAGTTCCAATCCTGGCATGTCTTTAAATCTCCAGGAAAAGACATCCATATACTTCCTTACGAGCTGTAGTAGGGATTCACAATCTTCACCAGACAGACTTTTGCTGATGAAGATGGGTTTAGGGGTAGATTCATTGCTCTGATTGACTTATACGACTTTGTCTTCAGTGGGAGGTTCTTGTCGTTCAAAACGTAGCCCCCACTGTGAGTTTAAGCGTTGGGCCCATGGCTCAACCTCGAAGAGTTTCGTTGGCTGGTCGACTTCTTGTTCTGAGTGAGCTAACGCCATATAGACATACAATATTTGTCTGAACATATCCCAAATACTCGTGTCAGAGTCCCACGTGGAGGATTGTGAAGAGTGAGAATGCAATTCGTCCTCTTCATCCAAGCGTTCGGGAGTTCACGGAGGTATAATGTACCCCAGACCATGCCGGGTTTTATGGTAGTAATCCTCGAATTTGCCTGTATGGGCAAGAAGACGCAGAGGCAGATGCTATCTCTTGCCATAATTTAGGCATTTGTCGCTCTTTAAGTCATAGCCCATGTTCTGGATGATGCGCTTGGCTTGTAAGTTGTAACGGTACAATTGCATTGGTCCACCTCCAGGTTCTGGTTCTTGCTCATCTGGGATGAAGAACTAGGGACTTTCTATTCTGCCGAAGATTATGAGTTTGTCTCCCCTCCTCCTTGCAGGAGCTATGAAATAGGAATTTTGACTAGGAAGAATTCGGTTTACTACATAGGTGGTAGTCACCTATGTATGCAGATGTAGACCTAGACCGTATTCAAATGAATACATTGTACAGAAGTGTGCAACATCAGAGTAGTTCAAAGACAACCCTTTATTGATAAAATACAGTATTTTGTCCCTAGGGATTATATCATCCCGGAAAGGTACGTCAACATGAGCTTCCATATATTCTTCCAATTCGTCTTTCTCGAGCTCTGCTTCCAACAGCGGCTTCGGAGGCCTTTTGTGAAGCTTTATGACCTGAGGTTCAGAAGAAGTAACAGGTGTTGGATCCTTCTTTTGTAGTCGATTGGATCTTTGTAGCCGAACGACCAAAGGTTTTGGTGCTTTCATGTAAATTTTTACTATGAGGGGAGGAATCGTGTTAGGAGCCTGTCCCTTGAGACGTACCCTCGAGGGTTCATCCAGTGTGGTACTAGCCTCTGCTTCATCTTCAGCATCGTTACCACCTTCGTCTTAGTAGACTTGCTTGTACAGGATCGAGTCAGAATAATATGCTTTGACCCCTTTGAATGGGTTGATATCTACAAACTCTGTCCTGAAGATGCCATGATCGTCGACATACTTCAAGCACAAGAGCAAAGTTGACAGCACAATCATGTACTCGTTTATTAACGGATACCCCAATAAGATGTTGTAGGATAAGTCTACGTCTATGACGTAGCAGGTGACCTCTGTTGGTAGATCACCGGTCTGGCATTTCAGGCGAATCTTACCCAGAGGGTAACTCCTTCCTGCTTTGAAGCTACTAATGGCAGTGTTAGTTGCTGCCAGCCGATGCATTTGAATGTCCAAGTTCTAAAGCAAACTCCGTAGGATGATGCTGATGGATGAACCAGGGTCGATGTGCATCAAGTCCACCTTGATGGCGCCAATGTACCCTGTATAGTACAGAGGTCGATTGTGTCTATTATTCTTCAGCAACATGTCTTGTTGCGAGAATGTGATATTGGGTATTACTTTCATCACATTATTATAATGGGGGCATGTAGTAGGATTCTCGACTGGCGGCTTGACCTGAGCCAGGTAGGTATCGGTATTCTGCAATGCCTCAAAAAGTCGGAGAAGCTCGAAAAGTGACAACTTTGCTGGAGTATTGGCAAGTTGTGCCAAGATGTCAAAGTTGTAGGGCTTCTCCAGGCCATGAGCCGTCTCATTTCGCAAAGATTTATCAATGCAAGTCTCTTTCTGCTTATGTTTATCTACTGCGGGGGGATAAGAAGGACCTGGATCAGACATGGTAGGTGCAGTAGGTGCAACAACTGACAAAATATTATCTTCGGGAGCATTATAGTTTCGCTGGTAGGCGAGGCCTGATCTAGTTGCCCCTGCCATAGCTTTCTCGGTAGCGGGAGAAACTGTGTATCAGGATTTAGAGTTCTTTTCCTTGGACTTGATGGCGAAAGGTGTTGCTTGCTGCATCAAGTCTGGAGCAAGATCTGGGTGAACCCATATGACCTCGTCCCATGGTGTGCTAAGAGGTACCAACCTAGTTGCTTGGTTACGAGCTGGGGGGAGATTAACATCTTCCATCATTGCCCACAGAATTGGGACACCACCATCTTGGGCCTCTGTTACTAGGAAATCCCCAAACTGGAGAGATACCATGTTGGCAGCAACTGTCTTATCCTCAAAGTCAAAGGTGAGAGCTTTGGAATCAAGCAGACGCTGGATGTATCATTTTAATACATAGCAATCCCGTATTAGGTGGATGACGAACCGATAGTAGTATTAGTATTTGGGATTATCGGCCTAGCCTGCCTCATCAGGGGGTTTGATGTCAAGAAGCCGTAGCTTGTTTCCTTTCATCAACACGTCGAAGATTGCCATTACGTCATCGTCGTCGAAAGAGTAAGTCTCTTTCGGCCTCGGAGCTTCGGCGGATTTTTGGTCCATCGAGGAGGGCTTTTTGGATACGTTAACGGTAAGGGCCTTCTTTTCTTTGCCATCACGACCACCATTATTGTTGTTGTTGTTGTTGTTGTTGTTGTTGTTGTTGTTGTTGTAAGGGCAGTTTCCCCCATCATCAGCGACGGGGATCTGTATTCCCAACAATCGGACATCCTTCACATTTTTCTCAGCAGCGACGACACTTATGATGAATGTCGTCCAATATTTGAATTGAGTGGAGCCAGAACCGAGTCTTATGGCCGGAAGTAGATTTCTCAGGCACATGTCCATTATTGTAGACTCAGGATTTCCGGAGGGTAGTTTTAGCACAGCTTTCCTGTATCGTTCTATGTATTTTCCTACATGCTCTTTTTTTCTCTGAGTGATGTCCATCAGAGAGGACATCGTCATGTCATTTCCTCAATTATAGAATCGAGCAAGGAAGAGAATTTTAAGGTCTTCAAATGAGGAGATACAATTTTCCTGGAGACTGCAAAACTAGTCGAAGGCCACTCCAAACAATGCCCCGACAAAGAGCTTGGTGAGAAAAGCATTGTTGTGCGGTAGATGCCCCATTGTCGTCTCAAAATAACTTATGTATTAATGAGGAGATATCTTTCCGTCAAATAGAGTCATGGTGAAGGGCTTGTACTTGTACGGGTACGACATATTTTTCCACTCTAGAGGATATGGTTGTCGTATCTCGAGCTCGCACAGTGTGTCACGGCTGCCCATTGTGTCCATGAAGACTCAAAGTTCTTGCATTTCCCGTATTACTTCTCAGTCCTCATCTACTGTGGAACGAGTAGACGATCCTGGAAGAGTATGATTGCCATCAGAAGGGGGAGCAGTTGTATTTGAATCCCCGTTGGTTCCCGGATCCTGGCTTGCTTGACCCGAGGCCCTTGGTGGTTGGGAGGCAATACTTGTTTTAATTTTTTAGCATTTTCTGGATCAAAGCCTGCATCGACATGCTCATGGTCTGCATCATGGCCTCGAGGGTCTTGAGCTGCTGTCAATCGCTGGAGCCTTTGTGGTCATCTTCTGCCATGTTCACTGTCCTTACATGCATAGAGATGGATGGGATGGTGGACCTCTCACTCTCTATCTCAGACTCTTGTACAGAATAGTCCTTAGGAAAAGTTGGTACCACTGCATCTGCTTCCTACTCCAAGGAAGCACTACCCCCAGCATTGAAAGGTGCTTCAATTTGATGGGAGTGACTACCCCTAGAGATCTCGGTGTATGTTCCTTAGGAATCATCGTCTTCTCTGAACGACTGATTATTATAGAGTTCTAGAGGATTACTACCCCAGCTTGTGGAATCATCTTGGTTTTCGAGAAGTACTACCCCAATTGTTGATAGTTTTGCCTTCGAGCAGGTGCCCAGAAAACTCCTTCTGTAGGCACCGCTGCTTGCCTCCTTTGGACTCGCCTTCTCGACACGCTAGCCGAGAGTGGAGGATTGGAGATGCTGGACTTTCGTCCTCGCCTTGTGAAGGAGGATTTCCATGTAGAAAAACACGAGGCAAAGGGCAGCTCCTTCTCCTCTAATATTTGCACCTATTTTTTGGGTTGTAGTCGGATGGGTGCCTTTGGTTGCAACAGTTGAAATACCGATAATATGTTTGTTGGTACCACCACTTTAGCACAGCAGCAGTTGAGGACGAAGTTGGCACTGTGATACCCCGGAGAGAGAACCTTGTATGTTGTATTTGTTTCTCTCGCTTTGTGCTTGTGATTGATCACGTTGCATAAGTCAGGCGAGGGATGATTCACCTTCACACCCTTCTTATGAGCATGGGTAGACCAAGCACACGGGTGTGTTGGTATTATCTTTCCTCCCTGACCTAGGGTTCATACAAGAACTTTTCCAAGTGGCTAGTGGAAGACTTTTAAGACTCACCCTATCCACTTGCCACTACGGGCTGGACGCATGGGTCAGTTTTGTATAACTTTCCTCCATGGGCACGCATAATAGTTAGTGGCAGTTGCTGACGGTCAGCCAAATGAGCAGTTGTTTGAGCTTGACAAGGTTGCACTTCCCTAGACTTTCTTGTCTTAGCACGCACTGGTGCTTAGTACAAGACCAACACACCCGTGTGCTCGGTCTACCTATGCTCATAAGAAGGGTGTGAAGGTGAATCGCTAGTGGAAGACTTTTAAGACTCACCCTATCCACTAACATAGAGGAATTGCCGCATGAGATTATGTCGAAGACAGAGCCTATGTTGCTCTAAGACACGGATCCGGCTATCTGTCTTTGGCTGGAGCTTGATGTTGTATGCTTCCTCTTATGTGCCTTACTCTGTGGGTGCATAGACAGTGCGTCAACCCCCAAAATTTCGGCATCATAGTATTTTCCTCTACTAGAGTTTGGGTGGTGAGCACTTTCCTTCTCAGATGAGGCTGTCGCATGCATGAGGACAGCCTGACAGGATGCATGATGAGCGTCTGCAACAAAAGGAAGAGAAACATGGAGACCATGCTATGTAGTTTAATGAGGCACAGCGGCCATTGCTACCCATGTCCTATGGGTCTTCTTAGGCTTTGCTAGCTTTGGCGAATGACTCGCACTGCACTCTGTCATGACCTGTACCCGCTTTTCGGATACGAATACATGGCCAAGCCCAGCCTACGCTGCAGCATCGGCGGTAGTACATTGTCTTTGATAACATGGTCCACAACAAGCATACAGTTCACATATATCATCCACAACTAAGTCATAACCAAAATATACTTAATAGTCTCAATAATTAATTAAAAGAATAATCCACTACATCTCAAGATAGTCTCAGGGACAAACCCGGTAGAATAGAATAAAAGCTCTATTAAAAATTATGGTATTAGCGACGTTTTTAGCGACGTCGAAGTAAAACGTCGCTAATACTAAAGATTTCAGCGACTCCAAATATTAACGTCGCTATAAGTCGCTGTTTGGCGACATATAGCAACGTTTAGCGACTATAATTCAGTTTTTTTAAAGAATAGTCGCTATAAGTTATCTGAGGTCACTAAACGTCGCTGAGTTTTATAATTTAGCAACGTTTAGCGACGTATTTAGCGACGTTTATATTTTAAATATTTAGCGACGTGTTTAGCGACGTCTACAACGTCGCAAAATATTTTTATTAGCGATATCATAATTTGACGTCGCTAAACGTCGCTAAAATTTCAATATAGGTTTCCGATTCCCCCTTTCTGTTGAAATCTCCCAAATTTTCAAAACCCATCCCCCCTCTTCTCCTCCCTCTCCGGCAATCGGCGTCCTCCATAGCAGCCTATTCCTGCGTCCCCCTCCTCCTCCTTTAGGTAAACCCTAACTCTCTCTCTCTCTCTCTCTCTCACAGGACACGGCATGACACTAACACAGACATGACACACACGTCACAGACACTGACACAGATATGACACACACACATGTGACACTAATCCTAACCCAAAACTGACACAGACACGACACACACGTGACAGACATGACACACACGTGATAGACACGACACACACATGTGACAGACACGTGCTCTATCTTCTTGCTAACTGCTAGTGCAAGCCTTGGCTTGCTGCACTGGGCTGAAACTGCACTGGGCTGAAACTGCACTGGGACTACTCATTGTTGTGCCCTGCTTGCATCTCAGTACATTAATGCACTACAAACTGCACTTGTTGCTGCTGTTGATCTTCTTTGATGTTGATTGCTCTCACTTGCCACCTCCTTGTTGAGTATACTGCTCAGTGGCCGATGCTTCTTGCTGCACAGCTGTTGATTGCTCTCACTTATATGACTTCCTAGGTCAGTAGCCAGCTAATTAGTGCTTTATACTGTTCTTATATTAATATATAAAGTAATACAAAGAATTATAGTCTATGCCCCCCAGGCCCCTGTTATTACCAAACTCATCCTTCGTTGAGTTCAAGAAGATCTTTCCAACCAGGCCATCTAAGTGTATGTACCATTATCAGAATTTGAAATTAAAAAGAAGCGCTTTTGCTTATTTATATAAAAAGCCACAATATAAGTTGTTTTGTAATATCTGACTTTGTTTATTGTTTTGATAAGCTAGTTACTTTTTAGGGTATCTTTTGAAAGCGCGAGAAGCCTTCTATCAAAATATTTTCTTGACTAATTCTAGAAAATTATCAACAATGCAAATTTGGCCTAATTAAGCATGACCACAACCCCTTCTATTGAAATACAAGAATATATTAAGCCAATAGCTATTATCTTGTAACATACCGAGAATATATACTTTAGTTCTGTCTGACCAACTTTAACTTATCTAGCTGAAATATTGGATCTAATAGTTCCTTTAGTGGTGAAAAGGTATAGAGATATAATATTCATGGTATTAATAAACTTAAATTGTTAAAGCACCAAAATTGCAAGTCTGTTCGCCAACAACACTTAAGATTTTATAATTATGATAAGTTCATAAAAAATGATAAGTTCATAAAAAATGTGCTAAATGGTATTGAAACAAAAGGTTATAAGTTCATGGACAGTTAAGTATCAAACAATGGAAAACTTTATAACATATAATAGTAATAACTGATTCTTTATGTGTGCCACAAAGAAGGTAGAATATCACAGTACAGAACAGTATCTAGAATATATTTCACAAGTAGAAACAAGTGCTGATAAGTATATATGCACATTGAAAACAGTGAACTGCTCTCCCTAGTGACCCGAGCTCACTCAATCACTCAAACAACCATACTTGAAGGTAGCAGTGAGTATCAGTGCATGTACTATATTTAATGATGAGTATATATGCTAGGACTAGGAGTATCAGTGCATGTACTGTATTTAACGATGAGTATATACTTGAAGGTAATTGTATATTCATTTTTGCTGCAGAAGTATCTAGAAATGAATATGAATTACTATCTGCATCATCGTTCGTGGATGTACAACTATCATCCTGATGACATGTGCGGTGTGCAGGATGAATTCATTGAGGGTGTACAACAGTAACTGTAGTTCGCCAAGGCGTTCCCTCAGTACATGGACGGTACCAAAATTAAGTGTCCGTGTGTGAGATATCGCAACTTGAAATATCATCCAGAAGTCGAAGTCACATATTATTTGTACTCGAAGGGTTTCACGCCGAATTACTATCAGTGGACCATGCACGGAGAACTTGTGTCTTTAGTATCGGAGTCGGAGCCTTATGTGGAGCCGTATATGGATGTCCACGACCACGCTGCTTACGACGACAGGTGGGTGAACATGGTTTTTGATGCGGCGGGGCCTAGTTTTAATTCGGACAATCATGATGCAGCTGAGGAGGCACCGAATACCGATGCTGCGAAGTTCATGGAGTTGCTGGAGAATACAAGGACTCCATTATATCCTGGTTGTGAAGATCATTCACCGTTGGAGGTTGTTACAAGATTGTTGAGCATCAAGTCCGATTTTAACATGTCGTAAGAATGCTATAATCGACTGATGGATTTGATTATAGAGATCTTACCAGAGGATGCAAAGTTGCCTAAAGACTTATACCGATCTAAGAGGATAGTGAGATCGCTCTGATGGGATATAAGAAAATTGATGCATGTCGCAACGGGTGCATATTGTACTACAAATATGACAAGGATGAAGATGCGTGCAGATTCGGTGGTACTGATCGCTACAAGGCTACTGGAAAAGAAAAGTTTGTCGGTGCAAAGAAGCCTACCGATTCGATGCACTACTTGCCTTTGACGCCGTAATTGCAGAGGATGTTTATGGTGAATGAGACTGCAGAAAATATAAGTTGGCACAGGCAAAAACAGATCGAAGGAGTATTGGATCATCCATCCGATGGAGAAGCATGGAAGCACTTTGATCGAGAGTATCCAAATTTTGCTTCAAATCCGCGTAATGTCAGATTGGGGCTCTCTTCCAACGGTTTTATTCCATTCAGACTTTCGGGCTCCCAGTATTCGTGTTAGTCTGTGATCGTCACTTCGTACAATCTACCGCCTTGGATGTGCATGAAGACTCCGTATATGTTCCTAACCGTTATTATCCCGGGTCCAAACAATCCGAAGAGGAACATCGATGTATATTTACAGCCTTTGATATATGAGTTGAATCAGCTGTGGAAAGTAGGTGCCAACACGTACGATGTAGACGTCCTGCGTTGTATTTGATAGAGGAGGGGAATGGAAAGTTAAAGCAGCCTAAGTCAGTTTTCTCACTGGAGAAAGAGGATAATGGGAGACTTTGTAGGTGGATTCAAGGTCTAAAGTTTCCAGACATGTACGTGTCGAACTTGAGAAGATGTGTCGACCTCAAGGAGAATAAACTGGCGGGTATGAAGAGCCACGATTGTCACGTATTCATGGAGAGGTTAATTCCTATTGTATTTCGGGAATTTTTATCGCAGGTCGTTTGGGATCCATTGACAGAGCTCAGCATATTCTTCAGAGATCTTTGTTCTACTAAGTTGCTCGTCGATCGTCTAGAAAAGCAAGAGAAAGACATTACGGTAACACTATATAAGCTCGAGAAGGTGTTTCCTCCTAGATTCTTCGACTCTATAGAGCATTTATCAATTCATCTTTCCTATGAGACACGTGTTGGTGGTCCTGTCGGTTATCGATGGATGTACCCCTTCGAGCGACATCTGAATCACATAAAGAGAAAGGTAAAAAATAAGGCACGAGTTGAGGGCTCTATTTGTGAAGCTTATGTTCTCGAGGAGATTATAAACTTTTGCTCAACGTATTTCAAACCTCATGTTGCTACTAATAGAACGAGAGCTCCAAAAAATGATGACGGATATCAGGAATCTAATGATGCAATACTCAAAGTATTCAATGCGTCCGGAAAGCCTTCGGGGAAAATGAAGAAGAGATATTTGAATGACGACGAGCTAAGGGCTGCTCAGTTGTATATATTACTCAATTGCGACAAGGATGAAGTGGAGAAGCTAGAGGGATAAGTAATTAATATGTCCACGTTTATATCATCTCAATATAATAGTATAAGCTACTATTATGCTACTAATCAGCGGTTGCTTCGTTGTTTTTCAGCACATATAATGATGAGTTGAGGTCGGTTAGACCCTACATAACAGACGAAGAAGTAGAACAAGAAATAAGATGCTATTTTCCTTCTTGGTTGAGCACATATATAAGGATCTTGGTAATTACTTTTTCTTTCTGCACTTGCATAATAAATAACTTACTATCGCTACTTTAGTATTTAGGTCGATCGTCTAATAACACCCGAGACTGAATCTATTAGAACTCTAGCCAATGGACCAACTACTATCGTTAAAATATGGCCAAGTTTCTGTGTGAATTGGTTCAGGTTCAAGTCAACAAATTCTCCTATCAAAGACAGCTTTCTGGATCTTGATTCCACGAAAAATAGTTGTTTGTGTATCAAATCTTCGAACTACAAAGACGTCAATCCAGGCAATAATTTCTTTGGCATCTTACGAGAGATTGCAGAGTTGACATATAATTATGGCACAGAACCTGCTAAGATCGTGCTATTCAAGTATGAATGGTTCAATCCGATTCAAGATCAAGGTTGGAAAATTGACAAGCATGGCCTTGTGGATATAAACTACAAGCGTAGATATCAAGGCTACGAACCATTTGTCCTATCAAGTCAGGCTCAGCTTGTGTACTTCATAACTTATCCTAGACAGGGGACAGCAAGGTCGGATTGGTGGGCAGTATGCAAGACTAAAGCTAGAAATACCTTTGACATTGACAAAATAGCTGATCAGGAGGACGAGCTACCTCTTGTAACAAATATTGTAGATGTAGACTCAACGAAAGTTACTCATTACACGAGTAATAATGTAGAAGATGTAGAATTATCCAAAGAGGAAGACGAAGACGAAGACAAAGTAGATGAAAGTAAAGACGAGGAAAAAGAGAAAGAGGAGGACGAGGAATGCGAACAAGATGAATTTTTTGAAGATGATTGAAAATAAAATATTTTGCCTGTAGAATGTACTATATTTTGACTGTAGAATGTACTATTTTGACGAAGATATGTATTATATTTTGATTGTAGAATGTACTATCCATTTAGACTTGTGACACCACTAGTTATTTACTGTACAATTCTATGAATGTTGTGAGATATGCATAACATTTTGACTGTAGAATGTACTATATATTTGTGTATTTCTTTATTCACCAAATGTTGTTATCTGGTATGACAAGACGACACAGAGGGTTCGGCAGGTCCCGAGGTAGACGGAGTGCTCCTCTGGTACTGTCTACTGTTGGTTTTGGATCCTCGTCGCCTAGTACTCCAGTATATCGATCGGTCACATCTTTGACTGCGACGACGTTACGTGGCATCACTCCTGGGATGAGTAGTTCCAGGCCTGATAGTACTCCCTCGCCCAGCGTTCCTCCTGCTAATGGAACCATGGAGACAGATGAGCATATGGAGGAGGTCGTGCCGATGTTGTCCCAGCATCAGCTAGATCCTCCATGCATACCTCCGGAGGAGACGAGGAAAGAGATTTGGGCCGACAGTACAAAGTAAGTCAATTGGATGGTTTAGCATCATATATATCGTGTATTTCTTTATTCATCATATATTGACTTTTTTGATCAAAATAATTATCTCTGTATAGATATCGTCCCTCGTCGATACAGAGATGCCTGGGCCTTTTCTGAGGAACAACTATGGTGGCCCTTGGATCAACTACTCTGAAGCTCCGGAGGAGAGGAAGGCGTTCTGGTTTGCGCACTTCAAGATAAAAGTATATTATATAAATCCTCTAATTTATGCATATTATATAATTTACTAAATTATTTATTGTAGTAAACGTATTTCTATCCTCTGTACCGGGCCGAGTTGATCGAACAGATATTTCCTGCCGTTGCCACCAAGCTTATCCGTGATGCTCTGGATGACCAGAAGACTTGTGATCGTGTTAGAAAACCGATCCAAGGCTGGATCTCGCCTAAGCAGTGGACTGCGATGTGGGCTAGATTCGATGATCTGAGGTACAAGGAAAGGTCTGAGAAGGCCAAGGCGGCTAGGCGGAATATAGCAAAGTGGTGTGGTGGCTCGATTCGACGGAACATTTTCGTCGTTTGGAATGTTTTTTATTTCAGATATATTATTTTAATATAAGTACGATAAAATGATAGTAGGAAAAAATATTTAATTTTAGTACTAAATAATATATTTTAACAGGTACAGAGGGGTGAGGATGCAAACATGGTGACCATCTTCCTGGCCACCCATCGAAAGGGCAAAAATCTCATTGATGAGAGGGCCTCGTAGACCTATGTAAGTATTACTTTACTTTGTGCTAATTTTAATATAACTTAGGCAATTATCGAGTATCCAAACTTTTCTAGGCCGAGTATCTTAGGCTGCGTGAGCGGGCGACTGCTAGTGCACCTACAGCGGGAGAGGCTGGTACTTCCTCGCAGCCCTCTCCAGCTCCGTCGGCGGACGAGCTGTGGGTAACCGCCGCTGGTGGTCTCCAGAGGGGTACGTACTACGGTAAGGGATCCTATGGCGCCCTTGTTGCAACGCAGTCATCTAGGGCCTCCCCGACAAGTGCGCATTCCCCACAGCCCTCGCAGTCTTCGGCCCGAGTCCAAGAGGCCGTTGACCATCGGATTGTGTCTCTCCGTGACGAGTTGCTACGAAGGATGGAGGAACAGCCCCTGTCCCAACCGCAGGCGGATGATGCGACGTTCATCGCACGATTAGATATGCTCGAGCGCAGCATCATGGAGCTCCGAGATTTGACAACTGATCTTAGAGCATCGACAGAACACAGCGTGACGGAGCTACATGCATCATAGCTGTCCATGGGCGAGAGGCTAACGATGATGCAGGATTCAATGGTTCATGCAGTACGAGGCTGTTATCTACCATGGATTCAAACAACCAGCGACTAGCAGAGTTGGAGCGGATACGTCCTCCTGGTGCGCCTACATCGATACAGACTCCACCGACGTCACTGCCTTCTCCATCGACATCGGTGATGATTTCACGGGAGTAGTATAATCTGTTCTTATCCTTCATGCGCGCCGGTGGTCATCCTCCTACAGATCCGCAGTAGTCCTAGTTAGGATCGTTTATTGATTGTTTGTGTTTCAGACCTATGATATTTGGTCATTTATGAATATTTTTTATTTTTGAGGCATTCAGACATTATATCTTGTATTCTTTAGGATGAGGCATTTAGACATTATTCCTGATTCAGTTTATAATTTTAATATTTTGTTTTCTTCAAATATTATTATATTATTCATGTTAAATATATGTTAATTTACCAATGTTGAGTGTTCAACCGAAGGGGGTCGACGAACCCAGCAAATTCAACGGAGGGTTGCTCCCGGTCTATTTGTATAAATTATGAATTAATAAACTGCAGGAAGAATAGTTTGGAAACAATTCAGTATTCATTTTTTTTTATTTTATTGTATCTTTAGCGAAATTTTTAGCGACATTTAGCAACGTTTACTCATGTCGCTAATTACGTCGCTGAATACGTCGCTAAAAATGTGCTACACACGTTGCTAAACAAGTCGCTATTCGTCACAAATTGCTGACATGGCAGTATTGCCATATCATAATAACGTCGCTAATTTAGTAGTACAACGTCGCTAAATGAGTCGCACATACGTCACTACAAAAGTCGCTATTTACGTCGCTACTAACGTCACTATCTACGTCGCTAATTTAGCGACATATAGCGACAAAAATATATATCGCTAATTTAGCAACGTTGCGTCGCTGTACGTCGCTAATATAGCGATGCGTATACGTCGCTAAAAAATGTCGGAATAGCGACGTTTGGCGACATTTTTTCTGTCAGCGACTAGTTTAACGGCGACTTCAACAAAACGTCGCTAATTACGTCGCTAAAATTATTTAGCGACATTTTTTTGCCATTTAGCGACATTTTTTTACGTCACTAATTTGACTTATTCTGGTAGTTAAGCAACTGGAATCTAGAGTCCACTAAGTCTACTAGCTAAGAAATAATACGAAAAAGCAAAAGGCAGGAAATATGTTACTCCGCATCTGTAGAAGCAACTGGCACATTGGTAACGTCAGTGTCACCAAGATACGCACCATAAACCTCGAGAAAAGTCGCGTCGTCTAAATCGGAAAAATAGTTATCCAATCAGGATTGGAGCAAGCCACCATAACACTACACTACACAATATAATATACAAGCACGAAAGAGACAATATTAAGGGAAATAGGAACTATAGGCATGCTATGACATGGCAACTAAGGGTACAACAATGAAATAGAAACTAAGATTACAACAATGACATAGAACTAAGAATACAACAATGACATGGAAATAGTATGAGGTATACTCAAGAGAAGACCACTAGACAAGTAGCAACATTAATCAATTCACGTATACAGTGTGTTTTAGAATACAAGTGTTCTGCATGTGGACGGCTTGGGGGTCTATTTTCAATGCAATCAATATATGGGGAGTTTGTATTTAATTCGTTGACCACAAGCTTACTCATCATATTCCCCTTTCGACTCTCTCATAATTAAACATGATCACTTTACATTAACTTTAACTTTGAACATTGAACATTGCACATTGAACATTAAACATTAAACATTGCACTTGGAACATTGAACATTAAAACAAAATTGTTAGGTGATCATGTATGATGATAACTAGTATAACTCTCGTGCATCAAAAAAAAGTAAGCAAACAATATCAAGAAAAGAACACATGAAGCATAAAATAAAGGCAATATAGGCTATACTTGCCTGCTCCGGAAGTGGGTAAAGTCTCAACTCTAGTCGTCGTTCAATCTACCCCGCCACATAAATTAAAACAAGTTAGATTACAAAAGTGGTTGGATAAATTTCTATTCTAATCTATTTAATTCTGAATAAAATAACCTAAATTACTATTTTAATCTCATTATAATCTGACTTTAAGGCTAACCCTAAATTTTAGGCCACATAACATCAACTTTTTAATTTCAAGATCCGTGGCACACAAATCATGGTAATCTATTGACCAAATAGGTAACCAACTCAAATCCTTGATTTGTGTGTGAAAATCTATATAATTTAGCTCTACATGAATGCTAGAATTGACGGTTTTACCGAATCTCGAATCGGTTAGAAATTATCGTCAATATGGCGCACATATGACAGTTTTTGTTGGTTCCCTGGTTACGTCTAAGTTGCACAAATTAAACAGAATATTAAACTATCATATTTAATTCTGGGAAAAATATATTTCGTAGCTCATTGTGTTAGATTTCTGAAACTTCAAACGGGTCATGATTGCGAGTTCGAGATCTTCTAGAATCTCGAAAATACCAAAACGTGTTAGATTTTGGATGACTGGTACTCCACGAATTTTCTAGAAAAATAGGTTTAGAATTTATGAAAAAATTGCATTCGCATAAACTATACCTCGATACGGTTCTAACGCAAGAAACGAGGACACGTTTGGAGTCCGGAGCTAGTCGCAATGGCTTCTCGAAGTTCAAGAAACCCTTGACGATAACCTCCTTAAAAGTCTCTCTCTCCTAATTCGGCGGAATAATAACCTAGGATTTTAATACCCTATTTATAGGCAGAGGCTAACATTTGGGGCCCGCAGGCGCTGATTGTAAGCTGTCTAAGATGCTGACTAGGTAATATAATTCTTAATTTCAAAATTTATTTATTAATCTATTTTTAGCTAATTAACTCCAAATAAATATGTAAAAATATCAAAAAATCCAGAAAAATTCTAGAAAATATAAAATAGCATTATAAACCCTAAAAAATACTTGGGACCATTTTATGGTCATAGGCTTCTACCGTAAATTCCAAAAGTCCTAGAAAACTAGTTATAAGCCTATTTTAAAACCAAATAAATACAAATAAATTCCAAAATTTTCCAAATAAATTGCATAAAATATTTTTAAGCATTGTAACTGTAAAATAAATGCAAGTATAGTCTCACACTAAATCATGAATGCCCTAGAAAATTACGTTTTCTAGATTTTAATTACCCAAAAATTCTAGAAAAATGCAATAAATTCTAAAATAACCTAAAGAGATTGTAAGTCCTAATATGAGTCCATATGAGCTATATGAACCTTAGTGTTACATTATTATCCTTACAAAATGATACTTAGTATTTTAAAATAAAATTCTCATAAATTATAAGTGTATTCTAATTATTAATTGTGTGTGATAATTTGGGTAGCAAATGCTACAACCTAGCCCCATTAAAATATCTTTGTCCTCAAAAATCAAACCACATAAGTAACTATATCTGAAGTAACCTATACAAGCAATTTCTATGGTAATATATTAATACTTTTATAGGTTGATGCATGGAGCAATGGCGGTTTAGAAAAAACAAAAACAGACAATCAATAGTATTTAAACTAATATGGTCAAATATTTACTAACTAAATATGCACAATAATTAGGCAACCATTTCTAAGTAAAAGGAACTATAGGATATGGTTAGAACGGTAGATGCAAACGTATCGAATAAATCAGGGATGGAATCAAGCAGGATGCATAAGAGAGACAAAGATAGAAGACTCGTTGGGTTGAGAATCCTATTTGTGGATGATATAACTCTCCTAAAGTTATTCTAAATCCTAGCCTTAATTCTATTCGCAGGCTCACAGCTAGTACTACTAAGTTGAAGAACTAACCATGAGTTCGCAACTTTATGCGAAACCAGACCTGCATGGGCCACCATAAATACTTGTCATGACCCACACCCGCTTTTTGGATACGAGTACATGGCCAAGCCGAGCTTACGCCGTAAAATCGACGGTAGTACGTTGTCTATGATAACATGGTCCATAATAAGCACATAGTTCACATATATCATCCACAACTAAGTCATAACCAAAATAAACTTAATAGTCTTAATAATTAATTAAAAGAATAATCTACTACATCTCAAGATAGTCTCGGAGACAAACTCGGTAGAATAAAATAAAAGCAACTGGAATCTAGAGTCCACTAAGTCTACTAGCTAAGAAATAATACGAAAAAACACAAGACAGGAAATGTAAAAGCAACTGGCACATTGGTAACGTCAGTGTCACCAAGATACGCACCATAAACCTCGGGAAAAGTTGCGACGTTTAAAGCTTAAAATTAGTTATCCAGTCATGATTGGAGAAAGTCACCATATCACTACACTACACAATATAATATACAAGCACGAAAGAAACAATAGTAAAGGATATAGGAACTATAGGCATGCTATGACACGGAAACTAAGGATACAACAATGACATAGAAACTAAGAGCACAACAATGACATAGAACTAAGAGTACAACAATGGCAAAGAACTAAGAGTACAATAATGACATGGAAACAGTAGGAGGTATACTCAAGAGATGATGACCACTAGACAAGTAGCAACATTAATCAATTCACGTGTACAGTGTATTTTTGAATACAAGTGTTCTGCATGTGGATGACTTGGGAGTCTGTATTCAATGCAATCAATATATAGGGAGTATGTATTCAATTCTTTGACCATATGCTTACTCATCGTATTCCCCCTCCCGACTCTCTCATAATTAGACATGATCACTTTGTATTAACTTTAATTTTGACCATTGAACATTAAACATTGAACATGGAACATTAAACATTGGAACAAAATCATTAGGTGATCTTGTATGACGATAACTAGTATAACTCTCGTGCATCAAAAAAATAAGTAAGCCAACAATATCAAAGGAAAGAACACATACAGCATAAAATAAAGGAAATATAGGCTATCTTGATATTTGCCTGCTCCGGAAGAGGATAAAGTCTCAACTCAAGTCGTCGTTCAATCTACCCCGCCACATAAATTAAAACAAGTTAGATTACAAAAGTGGTTGAACAAGTTTCTATTCTAATCTATTTAATTATGAATAAAATAACCTAAAATACTATTTTAATCTCATAATAATCTAATTTTAAGGCTAAACCTAAATTTTAGGCCACGGAACATCAACTTTACAAGTTTGGGATCTGTGGCACGCAAATCGAGGTAATCCGTTGACCAAAAAGGCAAACAACTCAAATCCTAAATTTATGTGTGAAACTCTATAGAATTTAGCGCTATATGAACGCTGGAATTGATGATTTCACCGAATCTCAAATCGGTATAAATTATCACCAATATGGCGCACATATGATAATTTTCAGTGGTTTCCTGGTTACATCTAAGTTACACAAATTAAACAGAATAGTAAAATAGTATATTTAATTTTGGGAAAAATATATGTTGTGGTTCATTGTTTCAAATTTCTAAAACTTCAAACAAATCATGATTCCGAGTTCGGGATCTCCCAGAATCTCGAAAACACCAAAATGTGTTAGATTTTGGACGACTGACACTCCACGAAAAATAGGTTCAGAATTTATGAAAACAAATTGCATATTAAGAAACTATACCTCGATATGATTTCCATGCAAGAAACAGGAATATGTTTGGAGTCCAGAGCTAGTCGCAATGGCTTCTCGAAGTTCGAGAAACCCTAGATGATAACCTCCTTAAAAGTCTCTCTCTCTCTCTCTCTCTCTCTCTCTCCTTCTAATTCGACGGAATAATAACCTAGGATTTTAATACCTATTTATAGGCAGAGGCTGAGGGCTGGGACCCGCAGGTGCTGACTGTACGCTGACTAAGCTACTGACTGGATAATATAATTTTAAATTCCAGAAATTATTTATTAATCAGTTTTTACCTAATTAACTCCAAATAAATATGTAAAAATATCAGAAAAATCCAGAAAAATTCTTGAAAATATAAAATAGTATTATAAATCCTAAAAAAACTTAAGGCCATTTTATGGTCATAAGATTCTACAGTAAATTTTAAAAGTCCTAAAAAATTAGTTATTAGCCTATTTTAAAACCAAATAAATCCAAATAAATTAGATAAAATATATTTAAGAATTTAACCGTAAAGTAAATTTTTAGTAGGAACAACATATAGGTATGGTCTCACAGTAAATCATGAAAGCCCTAGAAAATTATGTTTCCTAGATTTTAATTACCCAAAAATTCTAAAAATGCAATAAATTATAAAATAGCCTAAAAAGATTGTAAGTCCTAATATGAGTCCATATGAACTATAACCTTACTGTTACATTATTATCCTTACAAAACTATATTTAGTATTTTAAAACAAAATTTTCATAAAATTACAATTGTATTCTAATTATTAATTGTGTGTGGTAATTCGTGTAGCGGATGCTACACTCTCAGAGAGAATTTCTTCAAAAGCTCGCTGGTCAAAGCGTACAACAAACATCTTCTGGGCGATCCCAACTTTGTCGCATCAGACTGTGTCACGACCTTCTCATCAGAAGAGAAGGATGTCCCTAGAAAAGTCGCCACCTTATTTGTCATTGATTCAAATTTGAAACAAACTTTGTGTGTTTAACAAACAAAAGAGTATAAAAAAATCCTAGAAAAAAAATCCAAGTACAATTGTTTTTTATTTTGGGGAGTATGACGATGGAGATCGAATACTGTAGTGGATTCTTTACTCCATTGACGGTCCAACGAGGGAATGAGAATGCTTTCTTCTGTTCTCTCTCCTGTACGACTATGTGTCTGCCTTGTGTGGACATACAACCCCACTATTTATAGCCATTATGCTGACGGGCTATATATGCCACATATGTGCCTCTTTTTGGTTGCTGCATGGGGCTCCTTTAACAAATACTATTGCAACTGTGGCCGCATACCACAGACAGGCTGCCACGTAGCCTTTGTTGGGATATACAGTTGATAAAAATCGGAGTTATTTTTAACCCGTTGTGTGTGTGACTTGGTCAACTGGATATGTGGTCAGCACTGGTTGAGTGAAGATCTTTTTGGTTGTAACAGAAAGATCATACAAGATTAGGGCCTCATGGAATCTTGGCCGCATACGTGCTCTCTTTCGGACCTTGGTATGATGGACACATTGGCCGCATGGAGTCGAGGCCGCATACGATTGTGGCCACATATGAGCGAACACGTGGCGCTGCACTCCTAACGAAGTCATCAATCTATCTTTTTGTATTTTACGGTTCTCGAAGCATTCAGGGCAATAGATGCCATGTCAGAGCTTTATGTCAGGAAATTAATGTTGTGTCAGTAGATCTTATGTGGCTTTCTACCTCCGTGACTATTCAGGCTGCATGGAGGCTTTTACGGGCTATGCAGCTTGTCTTAATCTCAAGGACACATAGACTCTATGCAGCCTATCTTCATTTTAAGGGCACTTGGGCTCTATGCGGCCTGCCTTCTTTGCATGGCTTTAGATTTTCCATGATTCTACAAAAACCACGATAGCGTTCGTCTTCCAATTTGAAGCTATCACACAACAAAGTAAGGATGGATTCAAGGTGGAGGGTGGCTCAATAGCAGTAGGAGGATTAATAGGGTGTGTGTTGGAGTTAGATGATGAGTTATATGGTAAAAAAAGTGCAGGCTCAATCCTACGAACTTGATTCAAATATCGTGGTTCATCAAGATGTGGATAAGTGTCCAGAGGGATGTCAAAGTAATAGAAAATAGTTGGCAAGTACATGACGTAAAGTAATGGACACCATTTCTTGGGATATTGAATCATTGCGATATGATAATCTGTGGAAGGCTGAACGGAATAGAGAAATATAGATAAAAGAATGCAGATATTTCTAAATAAGAAACTTTATCATAGTAAATATTCTTAGGTAGAAACGTGGAAAAAATGAAGCGATGCATTTTAAAGAATTAATTGTTCAAATATCGAGCATAAAAACGTCCGGGTGGACAGATATGTGGGGCACAAAGATAGTTTTTGAAAGTTTTCAGGGTGACATTTTCTTCAAATTAAACTTGAGTAATATTGACGAGGGGTCCACCTTAAGCAGGAATGCGTAGGATTTTACCAAAGTCATTTGCATCAAATTCAATATGAATACCGCGTACTCTTGATGGGATGATGCCATTATAATATGCTAAGTTGCAATAAAACATGCGCACAGTATTCAGAAAATATAATAATGTGTAGCAACGATTTCTTCAAGTTGAAACTTTTAAAAAATAGCTAGGTGGTCATTGTAATGAAGAAAGTCGATAGGGCTACCAGAACAGATGATGCGTTTTGAGAAGTCATTAAACCATTAAATTGAGTTTTCTAGGTTTCAAAAGAAAAAACTATCGAATTCGCCAATGTTTGGCATAATGGGACAAAACAGAGATTCAGAGAGGTTTCTAACTTTCTTTTAGGAGCCATGGAGATAATGAGAGAAATCAGAGACAAAAATTATGGTTTATGAGAGGAGGGGGTAGTTTCTCGTTGGTCTGAAAGTAATACCATGAAAAGATGTATCTGTAGAGCAGCAAAACCCTTAATTAGGAAGTTGGCAAGTAAATGAATATTCTGGAATAATGTAGACCGAGTTCGGTCCAAATTCTATCCGAATTCGGTTTCATTATGAACCAGGACACAATGTCAACTCTATTCGATAATTAGATTTCCTGATTTGATATAATATATAAAAGATAAGTGATAAATGGGTTTCATCATATAAGTGATAAATGGGTTTTATCATATCATAAATTCTTGTAAGTCAATTTATCTCGGAGTAGTTGTAGAGGCCAGATCCTAGCTAGCGGTGGTCCGAAGACACTTAAATACCATGTTGCTTAAGGTTATTTATACCTTGTTGACAGAAGGGTCATTTCGACTTGTATCCAAAATTGCTAAAACTTTAAAGAACTTAGATTGAATAAGAATTGAAAGCAGCTTATATTCTTATATTTTATCAGAATCTAGAAGTCCTAATTCTTGACGGTTAAAGTTGAAACGATCTTCAGCCAAAGATTTTATAAATATGTCTACTAATTGATGTTCTGTGTCAACAAATTCTAAACATATATCTATGTGTTGTTGATGATCCCTAAGAAAATGATGTCTAATCTCTATGTGTTTAGTGCGTGAATGGCATATTGGATTCTTAGTAAGATTAATAGTGCTCGTGTTATCATAGTAAATAGGAGTGTTCTTGTAGTATAGATCAAAGTCTTCTAGGGTTTGCTTCATCAACAAAATTTGTGTACAATAATGTCCTGCGATGATATACTCAGCATCAGTTGTTGATAATACAACGAAATTTTGCTTCTTGTTAAACCAGGAGACTAAAGACTTTTTTGGAAATGACATGTACCGCTGGTACTTTTTTGATCGACTTTACATCTAGCAAAATCAGCATCCGAATAACCAATAAGGTCAAAGGACGTGGTTCTGGGATACCATAAGCCTGTCGATAAAGTTCCTTTAAGGTATCAGAAGATACGCTTAACTACGCAGATATGTGGTTCCTTAGGATTATCCTGATATCTAGTACAAAGACATACAAAAAACAAGATATCTGGACGACTAGCAGTTAGATATAACAAACTATCAATCATATATCAATATTTCAGTATATCTGTAGGTTTACCACTTTCATCAAGGTCAAGCTTTGTTGATGTTGTCATTGGAGTTCCGATAGGTTTTGCGTTATCCATGTCGACCTTTTTGAGCAAATCCTTCGTGTACTTAGCTTGATTAATGAATGTTCCTTGTGAATCTTGCTTGATTTGCAATCCTAGAAAGAAGGTTAGTTCTCCCATCATACTCATTTCATATTCACTCTGCATACACTTAGCAAACTCATTACATAGTATCTCATTAGTAGATCCAAATATGATATCATCTACGTAAATTTGCACTAAAAGCATAGAATTATCAGTAGATTTTATAAATAGGATATTATCATATTTTTCTTTTAAAAAATAAAGAAAGGAGCTAAGGCACTCAAACCAAGCTCGTGGGGATTGTTTGAGTCCATATAGAGCCTTTTGTAGCTTGAATACATGGTCAGAATATTTGAAATCTTCAAAAACAGGGGGTTGTTTAAGAAAAACTTCTTCTTTTATAAAACTATTTAGAAAAGCACTTTTAACATGTATTTGAAAGAGTTTAAAATTATGAAAACTTGCAAAAGCACAGAGCATACGAATAGATTCTAGTCTAGCAACCGTAGCATAAGTCTCATTGTAGTCAATAACTTCCGCTTGGTTGTAACCTTGAGCTACGAGACATACTTTGTTGCGTGTGACTGAACCATTTTCATTTAATTTATTTTAGAAAATCTATTTAGTACCAATGATCGGATAATCATTAGGTTTAGGAACAAGTTCTCAAACTTGATTACGTTTAAACTGGTTGAGTTCTTCTTGCATAGAAGAAATCCAAAATTCATCAAAAAATACTTCTCCTATATTTTAGGTTTTATTTGAGAAATGAAAGCAATATTTGCAATGATATCTTTATTTAAAATGTGTTTACTTACACCTTTTGATATATCACCTATTACCAATGGATGATCTATAGAGAATCTCAATCTCTTGGACAGACTTTCCAGATAACTTGTACCGGTCGTATCTTCAGAGGCCTTGTTGGATATAGGTTTGACGTTTTCGTCGTTGCTGTCGTTTGGTACTTGATTGTTGAGTTCATCAAATGTAACATTGATTGATTCTTCAAAAGTTGTCAATTGCTTGTTGAATACTCGATATCTTTTGATTTTGGTCGCGTAACCTAGAAAGATACCTTCATCGGCCTTGGAGTCAAACTTTTCTAGGGTATCTTTAGTATTAAGAATAAAATATTTGTAGCCTAAAACTTTAAAATAGCTAATATTGGGGATTCTATCAAACCAAAGTTCATAGGGGTTTTCTTCGATATAGGTCAAATAAGAACCCTATTCAAAATTTGGTATCCTGTATTTACAGCTTCAGCCCAAAAATATTTTGGAAGATTATACTAATTTAACATGACTCTAGCCATATCACCTAGAGTTTTGTTCTTTTGCTCCACAACATCATTTTGTTGGAGAGTTCTAGGATAAGAGAATTCATGAGAGAAACTATTTTTATTGCAAAATCTTTTGAAATCGTCATTTTCGAATTCACCTCCATGATCACTTCGGATACGAGTAATTATGAAACCTTTTTCGTTTTAAACCTTTTTGCAAAAAAATAACAAATTCAGAAAATTCCTCATTTTTGTTTGTAAGAAACTAAACCCATGTATATCAAGAGAAATTAACAATCGCATATGCATAAAGCTTACTGCAAGACTGGCGACTCTACTAGGTCCAATTAAATCCATATATAATAGTTGTAGTGGTCTAGAGGTACTTATAGTGTTTATTGACTTAAAAGAAGATTTAGTAGCTTTATTCTTTTTACAGTTAGCACAAACCATATCTTTCATTAAAGTAATCTTCGGTAAGCCTCTTACTAGCTTCTTCATGGATATTTTATAATAATATCTATGTTAGTATATCCTAGATGCATATGCCATAGCCATATGTCATTTTTGTTGGCGTATAGACATATGTCTACATTATTAGTGGCTTTTGAAAGATAAAATATATATGTTATCTTCTATAATACCTTTAAAAATGATATTACTTGTAGATCTTTCATAGATATAGCATTTGTCTTTTACGAAGTTAATACCATAACCATGATCAGATAGATGACTGATGCTAAGTAGGTTATATTTTAATTTCGTTACTAGACAAACATCTTTAATAACAGGATAGGGAGGAATACCTACATTACCAATGATATATCCTTTGAGGTTATTACCAAAGGAGACGCATCATTCTTTCTTCATCGATAGTGTTGCAAATAGGTTAACATCACCATTCATATGTCATGAGCAACCACTATCGAGAATCCACTTGCTTCTAGCATGAGAAGGAGGTTCCACCTACAAAACGAGTTGTACATGTAACCCTTGGTACCCATTTTCTTGAGGGTCCAGTTGTGTTAGTCTACATGCATAAACATCCATATCTACTAATTTTTTAGTTTTACAAAATCTAGATATATGTCCTTTCTTTCCACAGTAGTGACATATAGTAGTGTTATTGATGCTTGGTGTAGTATGATAGATATGAATGTGTGAAGCAGTACTTTATGTTTTACGTGAATATCTGTAGTAAAATGAATGATTGTGTGAAGTAGTGCATTGTGGTCTATATGAATGATAGTATGGAGTGTTGCATGCATGATTGTGTAAAGCATAGGTCCTACTTTTTCATGTCTTATTATGTGTGATTATTTGTTTGGCTACGTGTCTTGTGTTAGACTGGGTAGTGGATTGTTCAACCTATTTTTCCAATCTAATCTCTAATCATTTAGAGGTAGGTAAACTTCATCATATTTAGCAATTAAAGTATTAATTCTACGAGAAGCAATAGAATATTTCTTCTTCTCTAATTCGAGTTCTTCTTTAAGTTTAGCGTTCATTTGAGAGCTCTTGTCAATATTGTCAAGTGCCTCAGGAAGGCTAAGCTTAAGTCTGGATATCTCATCTAAATTATTACAAGTAGAAGTATCCTTTACTTTATTTAATAGAGAGGTAAGTCTTTCTATTTCAGTTTGATAGGCTTGAACATCTTTCCTAGCATGATTGTATTTATCTCTAAGATTTTTAGAATCCTCAAGTAAATCACTGAAAGCATTGCCTAGTTACAAAAGTAAAATTATCATAGGAAATTTTGTATGTTACCTAATCAGTCACTGCCACGAAGCAAAGGTTTACCGTGTATCGAGGATTTTCTTTATCCTCAGATTCACTAGCTTCGCTTTCATTCCAAATACTTGTATTTTCATACTTCTTTGATGATGTCCTTCTGGATGGGCGATCTTGGTAATTCCCTTTCTTCATTGTTAGGCAGTCCCCCTTTATGTGATCTGTCTTCTTACAGTTGTAGCACACATGTTCCTTGTCATTTTTGTTATTGTACTCCTTCTTCTTTGATCTCTCAATCTTTCGAAAATTTTGGAAGTTCCTGGTGATTAGGGCAACTTCTTCATCTTGAGATTCATCATCGTCGAAGTCATAGTTGAAGACTTTCTTGTGATATGCCTTGAATGCAATTGTCTTTTCTTTCGACGTGGGATCTTCGAATCTTCGAATTCCTTGATATCTAACTCGTGAGTTATTAGCTTGCCCATGAACGTCTCTAGGGTCATCGTCGTGAGATTATTCCCTTCTATGATTGCAGTGGCCTTGGGATTCCAGTTCTTGGTGAGTCCTCTGAGTACCTTGCGAATTTTTTTGTGATTGTTATACTCCTTGCCAAGAGTGGATAAAGGTTTGACGATGTTGAAGAATCTTGTGAACATTTGAGTAATCGTCTCATTTTGCTTCAAATTGAATACTTCATACTTTTGTTACAGTCGACTTATTTTTTATTCTTTTACCTGTGAGGTTCTTTCATGCGAAGTCCCACAATTGAAGACTATGTTAAATTATGTTCTTTCTACAACACAAAATAGAGCGTTAATACCTTTAGCATAAAGACTAGCTTGCTTCCATTCATTGTCCCTGTATTTTTTATGGGACTTATCTATAAGGTAACCATCTATGACTATTCTAGGTAGTTTTTTGTATCCATCTACTACAACAGTACAAAGATAAAATCAAGTAATTTTAGATAAAATCTCATACGTGTCTTCCAGTATGTGTATATGGTACCATCAAACATGGGTGACCTATTTGTAGACTGGCCTTCACCATTGTTGATGTGGATAGATCTAACAGATGCCATAAATCTCTAAGAAGGTTAATCTGGTAATAAGAGAACTTGCTTTGATACCATTTGAAGGACCATAATGGCAACTTTAGAGGGAGGTGAATAGAGTACAGCGGACTAATCTATACAATTAAAAAAATTATTCAAAGAAAAGACAGTTAACTACTAACAGTATTATTTAAGATAGATATGTAAAGAAGTAAGGGTAAGAGAGCAAACGCAAACACCGAGATTTTATCCTGGTTTTTCTCTGAAATGACTAGTCCAAGCCTAAGAACTCTTGTTCGGAGTTGTATTCACTATAATCACCAATAGTGAATCACATGCTTTGATCTGAAGTCTTGCCACTTCTTTACAACCACAAGCTTTGATACGAAGGCTTACAACTTCACAGCTAGAGAAAGAACACTTGCTAAGCTAAGCTCTTACAACTCTGATAGACTTCTAGACCGAGATCGCACTGGGCACTTAGAAGGTTAGGGAGTTAATCTTGGAGATAGAAAGGTTTAGGCTCAGGATATAGCTTACTAGAAGATAGAAAACTGAAGAGAAGAGAGTGAGTTGGATGATAAGAATGTGAAAATCCATGCCTATTTATAGGTTGTTACCAAACCGAGTTCGGCCAGAATTTGGTATAAAATATTCAAATTTTTGAACATTGGGGGCCACAAAATCATGGTTTTCACAACTGCTCATATTTCCAAAATATACTGAATGAGTTCGGTCTGAGTCCGATGGTTTATTTTAGCAGGATTTTGGGTTTATGTGTGGGCTAGTTTTGGTTTATATATGGTGGATAAGTTTAGGCTGATTTGAGTGTACTTGAGTTATGCAAGTGCGACTCGATATACATAAGAAGTCCTAGACTCAAATAAAGTGAACGATAATATTAAAGAATTACAAAGAGATGCAGTACAACCAACAGTCGCTGCAACATTATTGAGTCTTCATTTGTATCATATTGCGACATATCAAAATATAGTTTAGTTGATTATCAAAATCAAGTTGACTGAGACCGAATGGACCAACACATAGGCCTCACCAATACTTAACCCTACTACTATAGGTACTCTCTCTCACTCGTGTACAATGACAATAGTTATTTGGAATGAGTACTGTTACTGGATAGAACCCATGTACCTTACCTCTGCTGAACCAGAGCCTAAGTCTACCTACACACTGCAACAGATCACTCCTCAACTCTCAAATTGTGTTGTGCTTTACTGATTACTCACTACTACTACCAATATTCAAATTATACTCCACTTACTGAGTGTTGGCTCACTGAATCCATAGGGACCTATATATTATTCTACATCACTAGTACACACACATTCTTAATCTCTAATACTTAAACTTATATGCAACTTACCCATTACTCAACCTCACACTGTTATACAGCTATGATACCCTTGCTTCATTGTCACAACCCAACTTCTATACCTCACTGCCCTCACATAGTCGCACATCACTGTACTATACTCAAACCCAGTTCACTAACTGAACCACCCCCCCCCCCCCCAACATGTTCAGTTCTTCCCACATCTCACAACATCAACACCACACACACAACAATAATGAATACACTAACACACACACATACTATATATATATATATATATATATATATATATATATAGCTAACACAAAATATGTATAACACTCTATATATATGTATAGACACACAGACAACACTCTATTAACAATTCATCAAATACCTAGAGGCACCCATGATATACACATGTATCACCTTGATACTCATGTGATACACCTACCAATGTCATAACCCCAAACACCAATAAATACCTCACAATTCATATATATAACATAAATACATCTATAAACAATATATCTAATATATTATAGATAATTTGACACTAATGGACACCAACACAAAGGAAATTACAAACCCTACACCCCGTACCATGGCGTATCATGATACAGCCTCTACGTATTCATTTGTGGAAACAAATATATTAGCACACCACTATTTAGACACCAATAGTCCTACTTAGGACACAAAGCAAGCACTTGGTGGACACAATTTGAATTTTTCCAAATTGGCCACAAAATACTTAGAACTATCAAATTATAGACCAATGCTACATAATTCTTCCCCTATTGGGTTGTTCCTAGCCATGTGTGGGTTGCTAGAGGATCAATATGGAATTCTAATATGAAATTGATGTAGGAAACATAAATTATACCTATTGGAAGTTGGAATCCCAATAAAACTCCTCTAATGGACACAATACAAGAAGTGGACACAATCCCTCCTAGTAGCTCATCTTCAATGGGTCCTCTTACACTCCAAAGCTTCTAGGCCTCCCTAGAAATTGAAATGAAAGGGAATGAGTAGATTTGGTTGGGGAAAATTAGTAGGGATTTAATGAATTTGGGAATTTAGAATTTTTGGGAAGTTGGAGGCTAATGACATGAATGAATGGATGAACAAATCCTAATGAAAGCGTGGCTCTTATAGTAGGGTTAGGGTTGATGCGACAATGTCAATTTTGCCCCTCTCCATTTGTCATGAAGGAAATCTAATTAATGAAGGAAAGCATCTCAACAACTAAAATGGTATATTCTTTCCATGACATCTAACTAATTTAATTAGGCTAACTATGGTCATTAATTAATCACTAATTGACACTAACCAACACGAACTAATCACTAAATTAATTCTAGTCAACTAACATTCTAACAAATACCAACTAACACTAAATTAATTCTAACTAACTAGCATGTTAACTAATCACTAACAAAATTTTAGTCTAATCACTCATATATAATATAATATATAATTAGCAACCAAGTAAAATTGTCATTGAATTAGGACATCCTTCTCAATACCAAATAAAACCCCATTATGGTGACAATTTGTATTTTTGAATATACGTTGATGCCAAACCGAGCAAGAGAGTCTGATTCTAGCTTATCTGTACCACACTCTTCCTTTTATCTTGCAAACCAGCAATCACTTCCACCAATGAATCAATATTCAACCCCTGAGTAGGAGTCATTCCCAATTTAACCAATTGATGATCTATCACTAGTTTACTAAATTCACAACCAAAAAACAACTGATCTTGTGTTTCCCATTCCTGGTCACAAAGAGGACACTGAATACTTCCAACCAAAAAGCCAAATATGTCCAATCGATCCCTTCTAAGCAGGCGGTACCACATTGATTTATACATATTTAGTAGAAATATTATTCCAAAAAATTTAATCCAAATAAACTCAGCTCTTGGAGTAAGAGAATGCTTCTCACAAAAATGTTTGAATACTTCGAATGTATGAGCCGATTTTTATCTTCGAATAGTTTGTACCACTTTTCGACCCAATAGGGATGCTTCGGATTTCTGCCTCCAGTAATGGTCCCACTCGCCTATATCCAAAGTTCTATTCGCCATCTTTGATTAGGACTACAACCTTCTCATTTGAACCAAGTCCAGAGAAAAAATGAAAGCCCAGTAGTTCATTCGCTGACTTAGAATGGATCCAAGGATCATGACCTAATACAGTCGAGAATGGTTTTAAGTTGGAGCTTTGATATAACATAGATTTAAACACCATTGAACAATTGGAGTCAACATTCATAAACCAGAAAATTTTAGCTTTAACATACCTATTTTTTATCCAAGCAGGCCATATGGAGCCTCTAGTACCTCCAGAGCAGTTTCATCTTCAGACAATTCTTTAATCTTGCTAAAGGCCGAAGGCCAATTCCTCCTTCCTTACGCGATCGACATAAATCTTTCCATGAAATATAATGAAGACCTCCACGCCAAATAAAATTAGCCCATAGACCCTTTATACGTTGGATAGTAGCTAAGGAGAGATTAAGAGCATGTATGCAATAAAATACTACAAAAGAAATCACAATACGTACTAATTCCACACGACCTCCAAATGAAAGGATTTGTGCTTTCCAACCATCGAGACGAGATTGAATTTTATCTAAAAGGCCAGTACAATCTGAGGCATTAGCATATGAAATAGTCAGAGGTAAACCTAGATAACGAACCGGTAGTTCCCCTTATCCAATCTGTAACAATCTCTGACATCCTTCCATTACCTTACATTGACAAACAATTGAAATAAACCTGACTTTTATCTCTATTTAGTTGAAGTCACGATAAGCTATCAAATTCAGCAAGAATAGAAACCAACTGCTGAGTAGATTCTTAGGTTGGCTTTAGAAACACTAGTAAATAAACCCAAGAATAGCACGACAGCTGAGAACACATAAAACGAGAAATCGTAAATCGAGAATACATAAATCGAGAAACCCAAAAGTCAAAGCTCATTCACCAAGAAAAGTACGAGAACTAAAAATATACGCTAACCGAAAGCTTAGGCGCACTTTTCATGGTGAAGGAAAAACTCTGAAAAAAGTACGTACCAAAGGTACACCCAAGAGTTTCTTTTCAAGGAGGGGCACAGGAGATACTCGTAGAGCCCCTTGCATACTTTTGCAAGGAAAGAGAATGTTGTACAAAAGTACGCATGAGTGGTTTATACAAAAGTGCGCCCAGATTAGGAATACGCATATTTTACACAAGTAAAGTTATCATGCACTCTTTCACAGAGACTGTTCTTCTTCTCGGGTCAGCAGCGATGGTGGACGTACAAAAATGTTCCACCTCATAAAAATCCATGTTAAAACTCCAAATCAAATAAAACAAAGGCCAAAGTCAGTAAATCTAATCCTCTATATTATGAACCAAATTATTTTCCAAAATACTAAGTTTTGGAAGATCATTCCCTAAGAAATATCAAATGAAACCCATAGCTAAAACTCATTTCCTCTCATTTTTAGCCATTAAAACCAAAATTTTCAAGTTCTAAAGATGTAAAGGAACACAACATGCACATAATAAACTAGTAATATACAAGAAATAACAAGAATAAAAATATGCATGATCTATGTTTCTTCATGAGAGCAAGATGTACTTGCCTATGAAGAAAGAAACAAAGCGGGTGAATAAATGAGGAAAGAGAAAGAAGAAGAATATATAGGGTTAGGGGTTCAATGCTAGCCATCAGATCAAGTCATGATCAATCCTAGCCACACGATTAAACCCATGAACCCAACTCAACCAAGGAACACGGGTCAGGAAAGGGGAGTGACGCTACCCACCTTAGAAATTTTTTTCTTAGAATTCAGTGCAAGGCAACTAGAAATATTAGGACAAGCACTACACTAACTATAAGCAAATATACACATACAAACAAGAAATCGCATAATGAAGAATAGCAACATCATACTACATGGGTGATAAAATCTAAGATACGACGGCATAAGACAGAATATACCTCACAAGTCAAACATGTGTGGGTACCAAGACCGAATATCATCTTCGCGCTCCCACGTCGACTCTCCCAAAGAGTGATGACCCCAAGTGACACAAACAAGATGGATAGTCCGGTTCTTGAGTACCTTATCTCTTTGGTCAAAAATGGATATGGGCTATTCCTCGTAAGACAAGTCGGTGTTTGCCATGAACAAAAAGTTAAACAAAAGTTTGTACAACTTTTTTTGTTCATGGCAAACAGTTGGTACCATCGTCTAGCTCAGAATGATCGAGGATATGGCTCGGATCCGTGACATACATACATAACTGAGATATATGAAATACATCATACACTTCACAAAGAAAAGACGGAAAGGCAAGGCGATAAGCAACATCACCCACCCGCTCGAGAATGTCGAATGGCCTAACGTATCATGGACTAAGCTTCCCGCGGGCACCAAATCTATTGACTCCCCAGGTAGGTAAAATCCGCAAGAATACGTAGTCGTCGACGCAAAACTCTAGATACTTACGATGTTAATCTGCCCAATGACGGTGTTTGTCATACGCAACCCAAAGTCGCTCTCTGATCGTCTTACAACCTCTACTATTTGAGTGATCATTTCTGGTCCCAATATTTTTCGCTTATCGATGTCATCCCACGCCAAAGGTGACATGCACTTCCTTCCGTATAATGCCTCGAAGGGAGCCATCGAAATACTGGCCTGATAACTGTTATTATACGAGAACTCCACTAGATGTAGATGACCTTCCTAAGACCCACCAAAATTTAAAGTGCAAGTTTGTAGCATATCTTTCAAGGTCTGAATAGACCTCTCCGACTATCTATCTGTCTGCGGATGGTAGGCTGTACTGAACCTCAATTTGGTGCCTAACCTCTCATGCAAGCTCTGAATAAAATGAGAAGTAAACCGAGTATCCCGATCTGATACTATACTTGCTGGAATACCACTCTGCTTCACTATCTGTCGCATGTACATCTCTGTCAACTGCTCTGTGGACTGCCAAATCCTGAAAGAAATAAAATGAGCTACCTTTGTGAATCGATCTAATAGAACCCAAATTGTATCTCGACCAGTCGGGGATATAGGTAAACCAATCACAAAATTCATAGTGATATGCTCCTATTTCCACTCCAAAATAGGAAGCGGCTGCAATAAGTATATCGGTGTCTGCTGCTCGGCCTTCACTTGTTAACACACCAAACATCGAGAGACAAACCACACACTCTCTCTTTATTTTGTTCCACCAGAAGTATTGCTTGATATCCTGGTACATCTTCGTGCTACCTGGATGAATAGAATATTGAGAACTGTGTGATTCAGTCATCACTTTATGTTGAATAACTTCACTTGGCAAGCAAAGACGGTTCCCAAATCTAAGTGTTCCAACTTCATGAATCATTAATTCCTTCCTAAGACTAGACTCGCACTCTGTTCGAAGCTTCTGAATCTGTAAATCTTCTGCCTGAACTGCCTTGATCCTGTCCACCAAGGTAGACTGTATCCGTAAACTGGCCAAAATCTCCATATCCTGCGAAAGTACTATCTTGATGCCCATCTCCTGAAGATATTCCAAAATATGTTATTCCGTTATCAATACAAATGCACTACCTCTTCTACTAAGAGAATTTGCTACTACGTTCGCCTTGTCTGGTTGATACTGGAGCTCCATATAATAGTCACCTAACAACTCTAAAAATCTCCTCTGCTTCTATTTTAGGTCCTTTTGGGTGAAGATTTATTTTAAGCTCTTATGATCCGTAAATATCTCCACTCGATCACCATACAAGTACTGCCACCATAACTTAAGTGCAAATACTACCGCTGCCAACTCCAAATCGTGAGTCGGGTAGTTTTTCCTATGATCTCGAAGCTGCCGAGATGCATAGGCTATCACCCTTCCATGCTGCATCAAAACACATCCAATTCCTTTCCTAAATGTGTCATAATATACCGTAAACCCTCCGGATCCTACTGGAAGTGTAAAGATTAGTGCAGTAATTAACTTCTTTAAATTCTCAAACGATGCCTGATACTCTGCTGACCAAACAAAGGTGACCTCCTTGCACATCAGACGAGTTATCGGTGTTAAAATTCTCATAAATTTTGCCAAGAATTTTTGATAATACCCTGCCAATCCCAGAAAATACTGAACATCTGCTACTATATTTGGAACTGGCCAACTTTCTACTACCTCAACCTTCTCCGGATCTATCGCCACTCTTGGTCCGGAGATAATATTCCCCATGAATGATACATGATCCAACCAGAACTTATACTTGCTAAGCTTCGTGTATAATTGTTGTTCCCCGAGAATCTGTAAGACCTTCCGAAGGTGCTCTTTGTCACGCCCCAGTCTCAAAATATCGAGAGACTAGACACGTGGCAATGGCCAGCAGCACACATCGATGGGCAAACCCAAATTAATGGACCGATCCGGGTGTACTTAAGCTGTAAAACAAAATAAAGTCTACTAACCATGTCATAAAATAATCTCATCCATGGAAGGTAAATATGATCAACAACAGCAAAATCAAATATAACTGTCATCAAGTCACAATAAAGTAAATCGGGGAACAACCCGATATAAGTCTGATACACTGGTTCAACAGACCAAAAACAAAAGAGTCCAATAAAAGCAAATACTGAGTATAGATAACAGATACTCATGAGAAATCCTCGGCCATCACCTCGTCCTCGGGGATCGGTTCAGCTCCAGTGTCAGCTCCTGCTCCTGCTTCTGCTCCTGTCCCGTATACCTCAGGATAGAAATCCTCTGCTAAACCAGGGGACATAATCCGGAATCCAGGTCCTCAGGGGACATAGCAAGGTACGAGATAATACAAGCCAAAATAAATACAGTGCAATAAATGAAATAATAGGGTAAACTATGTAACCATCTATGTGAAATGCAAGTGAAAGCATCACTAGTACTCAGGCTGAGACTACTACAAGCTCTGTGTCGGGAGCCGGTAGCAGTAATATCACGTAATGTGCCGAGCTCTGATGTAGAGTCTATGGCCTCACAATAATAAATACATGTATAAAATTATCCTGTAGCCTATGTGTCTCTCCCCACCCAATGTAATCATACGTCTCATGTCCACGACGTCTCATGTTCATAACACACAAGATCATAACTAATGCAGCAAGTCATATGATAGCTATGAATATAATGTCTATGTCACAAATCCTGTAACCTATACAGAATCACCATGAATATCTCAGAAAGATTTTGTCTCATGAATAGTGTCAGGTGTCCTGGGTATGATGTACTTGATGATGCAAGCACGAGAATGAAAAGGGTCTCGATATCCATCTCTAGGTGACGGTACACAACTCCGCGTATGGTGTTGGCACCCAAATATTATTCGGATGCTAAGTAATATCACACGGTCCTAGGTTGAACAGATACAATATATAAATAAATCAAGGAAATATGTAACAAGAACGACAAGGTTGGCAAGGTATACTTGCCTGGGGTTTGAATACCAACAGCTGCTCCGGTATCAACAGAATCTGCAGGTACTCCTCCGAAAGCTGTAATAAATATTACCATCAGGTTCAGAAGATATCAAATATCTAGAATTGCCTCTCTTTGAGTCCAATTTGGACACAGGGGCAAAAGTGACAGTTTCTGGTCAAAGCGGGGTCCACATGTGGCCCGCTTTGCAGCAAAAAATGTGTCAGAGATAATGTTCTCCAAATTCATCAAACTTAGTGTCTACAAGTCTAGAACGACGATACGAACCCAACGGAATTTCCAGAACTGGATTCCGATGAGCCGATCACAAAATCGCCCGTCAAGTAGAGCCGTGGGGCCCACGATACGCGATTTTGTCAACGTTCTCAGAATCGAACCAAACTTGGGTCACAGGACCAGCATATTGCGATGAGTCTGATGACGCAAGTTTTATTTCGATACGACGTGCGTACACGAAGTTACAACGAGCTTCAGAATATGGCCGATACGGGGCATTGTCGACGGATACGCGTTGATTTCGGTGTGCACGCACATCCAAATCAACTTCTGCGAAATCCCACACGTTCGTATCGATGGCACGCACCCTTTGGTGAAGTCCGTACACGACCAAGTCATCCCATTTAGCGGGGCGCACCCAGTTTTGGGAAAAACATGGTAAATATTTTTCTAATTTTGGGTCGCAGTTTGCGACCGACACATGACGCGATACCCCGAGCGAGTTGTACAGGTATCGAGAGGGTCATGCAGTCTACGCATCACAGCAGACGGAACGTAAAATGGGACAGCAAGGAGAGAGAAACAGCTACCTGAACAGGGCCCCGAAGAAGACTGAAAATGCGATTACGCGAGGCGGCGTGACTCTCGGCCGGCGGCTAGGGCACGGCGGCGGCGGCTAGGGCTTCGTCGACCTGTCGGGGGCTCGTGGAGGCGGCAGGGATGGTGGATCTCGGGGTGTTGTGGCTAGGGCACGGCGGGCCGCTGCTGCTGTTGGTCTCGGCAGAGCTCGGGGTCAACTCGCCGGGGCTCGGATGGAGGAGGGAAGAGGGGTCATGGCGGAAGGGAAGGGGAGAGGGCGGTGGTTTATATAGGTAAGTGGAGAGGGAGAGGGGGAGCGGGGAGGCTGGAGCAGTGGGGGGCGTGGGGCCGGGAACCGCGAGCGGAGCGGGGACGTGCCGGAGGAGGCGCGGGCAGCCGAAAATCGCGGGGTCGGGGGATCGTGCGGGTGAGGGGAGAGGGGACGGGTCAGGTTCGGGTCGGGTCGGGTCCGATCCGATCTGACCCGTTAGGTTCAGGGTTGGGTTTAGGCAGGTCCGGTACGGTTCGGTTGGACCGGGTTCAGTCTGGTTTGAGCCCGGTTCGACCCGGTTTAATTAAAACCTTGGTTTTAAGCAATTTAAAAATAGTTTTTGAGCCTAATAAATTCCAGAAAAATTACACAACATCCAATAATTAATAATACACACAAAAATATAATTTTCATAATATTTTAATATTTATTTTAATACTTAAAAACATTTAATTCAGAAGAACATTTAATTTAATTATTTAAAAATCGCAAAAAAGTCCCAAAATTTATTTTTAATATCCGAAAACTCCGGGTGTTTACAATCTACCCCCTTAAGAGGATTGCGTCCTCGCAATCAAAGAATTAACTACTAAAGAAATTGAAAACATAGAGACTACAAGAAATGCTTAGGTTATACCTGCATCTTTGAATATGTGAGGATAACGCTGGCACATGATATCCACTCGTTTCCAGGTAGATTCGCCGGAAGAGTGATGTTTCCAAGCTACTCGAACCAGTCTAATCGTCTGACTCGTAATATCTTCTCACTGATGTCGAGTATGCCCAATGGCTGCTCTTCATATCTCAAGCTAGGGCCCACTGCGATCTCAGAATGATCGACTACGTGACTTGGATCAGTTACGTACCTTCTCAGCTGTGAGACATGGAATACATCATGCACTCCCTCTAAAGAGGGAGGTAATGCAAGACGATACGCCACCTCACCAATACGCTCCAGAATATCAAATGGCCCAATGTACCTTGGGCTCAGCTTGCCTCCCAAATCGAATAGTACCTCGAGTAGGTAAAATCCTCAAGAATTCGTGCTCTCTTCTTTGAACTCCAAAGGACATATGTGTGTATCAGCCCAATGCTTCTGTCTGTCCTGAGCTGCACGAAGATGATTCTGAATTTGTTTCACCTTCTCAACAGTCTGCATTACCAACTCTGGACCCAGTATTTGACGCTCGCCAACGTCACTCCAACATATCGGTGATCTGCACTTTCTGCCGTACAAAGCCTCGAATGGTGACATCTGGATGCTCGCCTGGTAGCTGTTATTGTAAGATAACTCCACCAAGTGCAAATGATCTTCCCAAGACCCTCTAAAGTCTAACATACACGATCGTAGCATATCCTCCAAGATCTGAATCGTGCGCTCAGATTGACCATCTGTCTGTGGATGGTAAGCAGTGCTGAACTTGAGTCGGGTGCCAAGACTCTCTTGCATGCTTCGCCAAAAATGGGATGTAAATCTTGAGTCACAATCTGACACAATACTAACCGGTACTCCATGTAATCTTATAATTTGTCGTATATACATGTCGGCTAGTACTTCCGTGGACTGTCCAACTCTAAACGGCAAGAAATATGCCGATTTAGTGAGTCGATCCACGATAACCCATACTGCATCTTTTCCACTGGGGCTTCTTGAAAATCCTGTAATGAAATCCATAGTGATATGTTCCCACTTCCATTCGGGTATAGGAAGCGGCTGTAACATACCAGCAGTTCTTTGATGGTCGGCCTTCACTTGCTGGCAGACCCAATATTTTGCCACAAACCGTGCAATCTTCCTCTTTATTCCATGCCACCAATAGTACTGCCTCAAATCTCGGTATATCTTTATTCCTCCCGAATAAATAGAGTACATGGAGCTATGTGCTTCAGACATCAACTCATGTCTCAATTCTCCATTCGCAACATATAGGCGATTTTCGCACCTTAATGTCCCGTCCTCATGGATGTGAAGTCCAGTCTGCATGCCTGCTTCTGTCTTCTCTTTAAGTCTTCAAAATCTAGCATCGGTGGGCAATGTCTCCTTAATTCTCTCCACAAGTGATGACTAAACTTCAAGATTTGCCAACATGTCACTTTGTCTTGGTAAAACAATCTTTATCTGGAGCTCCTGTAGATTCTTTAATAGTTGGGGCTGCATCGTCAAGAAATAAGTCGTGGGCTTCCTTCTGAGTGCGTCTGCTATAACATTCGCCTTGCCCGGATGGTACTGCAGATCTATATCAAAGTCGACCATCAACTCAAGCCAACGCCTCTGTCTCATATTGAGCTCCTTCTGAGTATATACATACTTCAGACTCTTGTGATCAGTAAAGATTTCTACCTTCTTTCCATAAAGATAGTTCCTCCATATCTTCAGAGCAAATATTACTACAGCTAGCTCAAGATCGTGCGTTGGATAGTTCTTCTCATGGACCTTCAGCTGTCTCGATGCATAAGCGATAACTTTGCCATGTTGCATCAAAACACATCCTAGTCCACTGCCTGACGCATCACTATAAAAAACAAAGCCTCCCGATCCTGAAGGAAGAGTCAAGACCGGTGTTGTTGTTAATCGTCTCTTCAATTCTTCAAAGGCCTTCTGACAATCTTCCGTCCATGCAAACTCCTGGTCCTTACGCGTCAACCGCGTCATAGGCTCCGCAATCCTTGAGAAATTTTCTACGAACCTCCGGTAATATCCAGTAAGTCCGAGAAAACTTCTCACTTCTGCAACCGATGTAGGTGTAGGCCAAGTTTCTATTGCAGCAACCTTCTCTGGATCAACTGAAAGTCCTTTTCCTGAGATAATATGTCCCAAGAAAGGCATATTGTCCATACAAAACTCACATTTACTGAGTTTGGCATACAGCTTCTCCTGCCTCAGCGTCTCTAGCATGATTCTGAGATGCTCCTCGTGCTCTTCGTGGCTCTTGGAATATACTAAGATATCATCAATAAACACAACCATGAACTTGTCCAAGTACTGATAAAAAACTTTGTTTATCAAACTCATGAACACAGCTGGCGCGTTGGTTAAACCAAACGGCATAACTAAGAACTCATAGTGTCCATACTTGGTCTTGAAGGCTGTCTTCGGTATATCCTCCTTCCTCACTCTAATCTGGTGATAACCGGATCTAAGGTCAATCTTTGAGAATACCCTAGCGCCACTCAACTGATCGAATAGGTCGTCAATGCGTGGCAAGGGATACCGGTTCTTAATGGTTACAGTGTTCAGTACCCTGTAGTCAATACACAGGTGTACTGTCCCATCCTTCTTCGGTACAAATAGTATGGGTGCTCCCCAAGGTGAAATACTGGGTCGAATAAAATTCTTCTCCAGAAGATCATCAACTTGCTCCTTCAATTCCACCAACTCCTTAGGTGCTAGCCGGTACACTGATGAAGTGATAGGCTCTGCTCCTGGAGTCAAGTCTATTGTGAATTCTATTTCCCGATCAGGTGGTAAACCTGGAAGATCATCAGGAAATACATCCACAAACTCTGATATAACTCTTGGGTAACCTGACTCCCCTTCTACTGATAGTACCCTAAGAGTAGGCTGAACACCTTGCTCTATAGCTCCCCGAAGAAACTCAAACGCTGGATGACCAGGCGGTCTAAATATAACCCGTCCAAGCCGGCAATCTAGGGTCGCATGGTACTGACTTAACCAGTCAATACCAAGTATAACATCATAATCCGGCATAGAAAAGATCAGAAATTGGTCTCGCATCTCTCTTTCACAGACTACTACCGAACAAGATCTACAGATGTCACTAACTGGGATAATTCTACCTCCCGTGAGAATTATCTTTGTCTTCGGAAGGGATGCGATAGCTACTCTATGGGTGGCTACGAAGCTAACAGCTATGAATAAATGCGATGCTCCATAATCAAATAAAGCTACAGCAAGTAATGAAGCTACTAATATAGTACCTGCTATAACCTCTCCTGCAGTAGCTTCCTCCTCAACAGACAATGCAAATGCTTGTCCTCGTCCCTGAGTTGGACCTCTCTGCTGACGAGCCTGCTGGAATAGTGCTGCATGTGGTGCCAATGGTGGTCTCTGCTGATACCCTCCTGGAGCTGGTGGTCTGACTCCTCCAACTCCCGTCTGTGGGGCTCCCAATGCTGGATAAGCTGGCCTTGGTGCTGGTAAAACTGGTTGACTTGGTGCTCCCTCTCGGCGCTCAGAGCAGTCCTTGGTTGAATGTTGGTTGGATCCGCAGATCAGGCATAGTCCCAACTTGCGTCTATACTCCCTCTCGATATGGCCTACCTTGCCACAGTAGTGACAAGTAGGAAGGGATATGGCCCTAGGTACTGCTCTCTGAGGTAGATTCCTCTGGGGTCGCTTTGTAGACTCCCCTTGTGATGCCCTGGATGGTGTTAATGTGAATGGCCGCTTCAGACTTGACTCCCTCCTAATGACACGCTCCATGCGTCGTGCTGCAGCAAGGACGTCGGTGCATGATGTAGGTACAATATATCCGATCAACCTCTGGAGCTCAAACCTGAGTCCGTCGAAGAACTTCTCCGCCTTCTCTTCTTCTGTAGGAATTAGAGAAGGGGCAAAGCGACTCAGTCGAATGAACTCAGTATTGTATTCTTCCACCGACATATTGCCTTGAATAAGCCGGTTGAACTTGTCTCGAAGTTCCGACCGAGCAATAGCTGGGATATATATCTCCTGGAAGAGTCTGGAGAACTCTTCCCAAGTGACTCGGTCATGTCCGAGCCTTCTCTCTTCAGATAGCCACCAATGGTGCGCATTGTCAGTCAACTACATCCTGACAGCAGTCATACATCTCTCCCTCGGAAGTTCAGCTGCTTTCAACTGGTGTTGTGTGTTCGTGAGCCACTTGTGAACTTTAGTTGGCCCCTCCTTGCCAGAAAAGGTACGGGGCTTCAGCTGACGGAAATCACTGATAGTTCCCACTGTTGGTCGCCTAGCTGGTGGGTTCGCCTGCTCCAATGCGGTTAGTAGGCTGTTCCTCAAGTTCTCCGCCTCATGACGCTGAGCCTCTTGTTGAATCTGTTGTTGGGCTTGAATTATGGCATAAAATATTTGAAACATCTGCTGCCCGTCTATGACTTGCCCTGGTGGAAAAATAGGCATCGGTGGAGTGAACTGCGGCGGAGGTGGGATATCATCACGCCGGAACCTTGAAGTATGCTGGCCTGCTTGATTGCTTTGAGCCGATTGTCCTATATCTTCTGGTGTCACTCCCTCCTGATAGGTGACCACAGCATCTTGTAGTGTACCTAAGGGATTCTCATCACCGATTCTTGGATCCATTACTCTGCATTAAAAGAAAATTATGAGAACGCATAGAAGAATTATGACAGGATGCAAATCAAGCAATTAATTCGAATCCGATATAGATATCAAAATGATTCAAATCAATGGATGAGATCCTATAACTTATCCTATCCTTATTACAGGCTTGCTCGGTCCCTAAGTTGAAACCGAACAATTTAGTCGTAGACCTGCATGGGCCACCACAAAAACCATGTCACGCCCCAATCTCAAAATATCGAGGGACTAGACACGTGGCAATGGCCAGCAGCACACACCGATAGGCAAACCCAATTTAATGGACCCATCCGGGTGTACTTAAGCTGTAAAACGAAATAAAGTCTACTAAATATGTCACAAACTAATCTCATCCATGGAAGGTAAATATGATCAACAACAGCAAAATCAAATATAACTGTCATCAAGTCACAATAAAGTAAATCGGGGAACAACCCGATATAAGTCTGATACACTGGTTCAACAGACCAAAAATAAAAGAATCCAATAAAAGCAAATACTAAGTATAGATAACAGATACTCATGAGAAATCCTCGGCCATCACCTCATCCTCGGGGATCGGTTCAGCTCCAGTTTCAGCTCCTTCTCCTGCTTATGCTCCTGTCCCGTATACCTAGGGATAGAAATCCTCTGCTAAACCTGGGGACATAATCCGGAATCCAGGTCCTCAGGGGACATAGCAAGGTACAAGATAATACAAGCCAAAATAAATGCAGTACAATAAATGAAACAATAGGGTAAACTATGTAACCATCTATGTGAAATGCAAGTGAGAGCATCATTAGTACTCAGGTTGAGACTACTACAAGCTCAGTGTCGGGGAGCTGGTAGCAGTAATATCACATAATGTGCCTAGCTCTGATGTAGAGTCTACGGCCTTACAATAATAAATACATATATAAAATCATCCTGTAGCCTGTGTGTCTCTTCTCACCCAATGTAATCACACGTCTCATGTCCACGACGTCTCATGTCCATAGCACGCAAGATCATAACTAATGCAGCAGGTCATATGATAGCTATGAATATAATGTCTATGTCACAAATCCTGTAACCTATACAGAATCACCTTGAATATCTCAGGAAGATTTTGTCTCATGAATAGTATTAGGTGTCCTGGGTATGATGTACTTGATGATGCAAGCACGAGAATGAAAAGGGTCTCGATATCCATCTCTAGGTGACGGTACACTACTCCGCGTATGGTGTTGGCACCCAAATATTATTCGGACGCTAACTAATATCACACGGTCCTATGTTGAACAGATATAATATATAAATAAATCAAGAAAATATGTAACAAGAACTGCAAGGTTGGCAAGGTACACTTGCCTGGGGTTTGAATACCAACAACTGCTCCGGTATCAATAGAATCTGCAGGTACTCCTTCGAAAGGTGTAATAAATATTACCATCAGGTTCAGAAGATATCAAATAGCTAGAATTGCCTGTCCTTGAGTCCAATTTGGACACAGGGGCAAAAGTGACAGTTTCTGGTCAAAGTGGGGTCCACATGTGGCCCGCTTCGCACCAAAAAATATGTCAGAGATAATGTTCTCCAAATTCATCAAACTTAGTGTCTACAAGTCCAGAATGATGATATGAATCCAACGAAATTTCCAGAACTGGATTCCGATGAGCCGATCACAAAATCGCCCGTCAAGTGGAGTCGTAGGGCCCACGATATGCGATTTTGTCAACGTTCTCAGAATCGAACCAAACTTGGGTCACAGGACCAGCGTACTGCTAAGAGTCTGATGGCACAATTTTCGTTTCGATACGACATGCGTACACGAAGTTACAACGAGTTTTAGAACAGGGCCGATACGGGGCGTTGTCGACGGATACGCGTTGATTCCGGTGTGCACACACATCCAAATCAACTTTCATGAAATCTCACACGTTCGTATCAATGACGCGCACCCTTTGGTAAAGTCCACACACAACCAAGTTATCCCGTTTAGCAGGGCGCACCCAGTTTCGCAAAAAATAGGGTAAATATTTACCTAATTTTGGGTCGCAGTTTACGACCGACACAGGACGCAATACTCCGAGCGAGTTGCACAGGTATCGAGAGGGTCACGCAGTCTACACGTCACAGCAGACAAAACGGAAAATGGGACAGCAAGGAGAGAGAAACAACTACCTGAACAGGGCCCCGAAGAAGACTGAAAATGCGATTTTGCGAGGCAGCGCGAATCTCGGCCGGCGGCTAGGGCACGGCGGTGGCGGCTAGGGCTTCGTCGAGCTGTCGGGGGCTCGTGAAGGAAGCGGGGATGGTGGATCTCGGGGTATTATGGCTAGGACACGGTGGGCCGCTGCTGCTGCTGGTCTCGGCGGAGCTCGGGGTCGACTCACCGGGGCTCGAATGGAGGAGGAAAGAGGGGTCGTGGCGGAAGGGAAGGGGAGAGGGCGGTGGTTTATGTAGGGAAGTGGAGAGGGAGAGGGGGAGCGGGGAGGCCAGAGCAGTGGGGGGCGTGGGGCCGGGAACCGCGGGCAGAGCGGGGACGTGCCAGCGGAGGCGCCGGCAGCCGAAAATCGCGGGGTCGGGGGATCGTGCAGGTGAGGGGAGAGGGGGCAGGTCGGGTTCGGGTCAGGTCGGGTCTGATTCGATATGACCTGTTAGGTTCAGGGTTGGGTTTGGGCCAGTCCGGTCCGGTTCGGTTGGACCGGGTTCAGTCCGATTTGAGCCCGGTTCGACCCGGTTTAATTAAAACCTTGGTTTTAAGCAATTTAAAAATAATTTTTGAGCCCAATAAATTCCATAAAAATTACACAACATCCAATAATTAATAATACACCCAAAAATATAATTTTTATAATATTTTAATAATTATTTTAATACTTAAAAACATTTAATTCAGAAGAACATTTAAGTTAATTATTTAAAAATCGCAGAAAAGTCCCAAAATTCATTTTTAATATCTGAAAACTCCGGGTGTTTACACTCTTCATGCTTCTCTTCACTAGTAGAATAGACAAGAATGTCGTCTATGAATGCCACTATAAATTAATCTAGGTTTGGCATGAAGATACGGTTCATCAAATCCATAAACAATGCTGGTGCATTAGTTAGTCCAAATGGCATCACTAAAAACTAATAATACCAATATCGCATTCTGAATATTATCTTGGGTATATCCTACACTCGGACTCTCACCTGATGATATCCAGATCAGAGATCTATCTTGGAAAAGATTTTGGCCTTGCTCAATTGATCAAATAAGTTATCAATCCTAGGAAATGGATACTTTTTCTTCACTGTCACCGCATTCAACTGCCTGTAGTCAATATACTATGCGAGGTTTCATCCTTCTTGTTTACTAGCACCATCGGTGCTCCCCATGGTGACCAACTGGGTCGAACAAATTTCTTTACCTTCAACTCATCCACATGCTGATACAACTTGGCTAACTCCGGATCGGACATCCTATAAACTCTATCAGATATTGGTTTAGTCCCCGATAATAACTCAATACATAACTCTATATCCCTAAGTGGTGGAAAACTTGGCAACTCCTCGGGGAAAATATCAATAGACTCCTCAACTATCCTAGGGATCTTCTCATCCACCACTGCTGCTGCAATACCACCTTCTCGCTGGTCCTTTACCCCTCTGACAAAGACAAAATCCTCCTCGCCTAGAATACTAAACAACACTCTACCCCTATTGTAAAAGCATAAAAAATCTAGATCCATGCGTCCAACAAATATACGCCCCAAGATCAACTCAGACAAAATTAGGCCGCAAAACGACAATACGGCCTAGAAAAGCAGCTACCATGCGCCAACAGTAATCAAAGACCATGCGCCGCAGTGATCAAGCCCCCGGCTCCATAATAATCCAGTGCCATACGCCACTAAGTAACTAGTGTTCCCATGTGCCAACAATGCCAGACGCCACTAAGTAACAAGTGTCCGCATGCGCCAGCAGTGCCATGCGCCACTACTCCCTCAAGCATCCATGTGCCCCAATACTGGCCACATAAAGGCCTGACACAAAGATTATGTATGACATAGAATCCTGACAAAAAAGGACCCTTTGAATGCCTTGAAAGACGTGAGCACGCTAAATGACAGAACCTTACGTCAGCATAAACTTTACTCCTGACAGACGTACAGCGCCATGTGTACGAGGCCCCATGTATTCCAGACTATATGCAGTCTATGTGTCTCTGGCCCCATGCATTTCAGACTCCATGCGTTCCATGCATCTCTTGCCCCATACGTTCCAGACTCCATGCATTCCATGCGTCCTATACGTCCCAGACTACATACGTCTAATGTGGCAGGATTCCCTAAGACAAAATCATTTTGTTGCAACTGAAATCATTCTCTCTAACTAAATACGGGCCACGTGTCAAGCTGACCAAGTTGCACAAACAAAAGACGAGAATCGTCCAGATCTTCAGCAATAGCAAATCACAACAAACGTCCACATGACACCTCAGCCTGGACTCAACTACATCCTGTTAAGGATGTACATGTGGCAGCCTACCCTTAACATTCACCTACAGTTTCAACCATATTCTATTGAAGGAGCCCCATGCGACCACCAAATAGAAGCATATATGGCACCTATAGTCCACCAACATGATGGATATAAATAGGATCAACTTGGACGTTCCAATAGTTGGTTTTCTGCTTCAGAGACCATACCCTCCAGGCGAGCAATATCCGTGCACACAAGCTCAGAAAAGAGAAGAGAGAAGAGAGCAACGTACTTGCACTCTCGATGCCCTGACGTAGAATATTTGTCTACCTCTGCTGCGCTGCCATCATATTCTGGAATATAGAAAACATCTATGTCCCGTTTGCTGGCATTGGTGGTGGGGTGGAAGATCCTCCGTGACTGATGGAACAGTCCTAAGAACTGGTGGTGGAGCACCCCCAAAAGCTGTTGTTGAAATCTCCACCGGGGTTGGTGAAGTAATCCTCTGAGCGAAAGAAGGCAGAACAGTCGTCGTGGTCTCCCTCTGAGATGATGAAGTAACTGACTTCGTTGAAACTTCTCCAGAGCGTTGCGATCGGGTCTTCGGCGGCATCCTAAAGATAGATTCAAACAAATGAATAAATATTGCGTAAGATACAATAGCGCCAATGAAAGACAGTAATATTTCAAAGAAAGCAATTATTCTGAGTGATAAAGGTAATAAATTCAATAGATTGAAAATATTTCTAGTTGTGATTGAGTATCCTCTCATCCTATATCCTTAGTCATATATCCTATGGCAGGCTTGTAGTAATACTCTAAGTCTGAGTACTACTACTTCGACCTGTATAGGCTACCACAAAAATATGTCATGACCCGCACCTGGTGTAAGGGCACGAGTACGTGGGTACGTCCAACCTACGCCGCAGCATCGGCGGTAGAACGATTTCTAGGTCAACAATAATATCTAAATATCTCACACAATATATATAATGTACTTGTCGAGATATCTCAACTTCTAATTAGAGGACAATATGATAATATGATAATGGTAAACAATAATCAATCTCAATAATAAACTGGAGGAAGATATGGCACGGTATGGAATAGAAGGAAAGACATAAAGTTACAATACATCACAAGTCCAATTCTAATCTCAACACAAGATCTCAAATAATAATACAATGTCAAAGTGTCTAACTGACATATACAATATCATGAATGAACTAGCTATGTCTCTTCAACTGCTGGTACTAACTCAACAGGCTCTACGGGTGATAACTCAACTGGCTCGCCATCCTGTGGCTCGTAGTGCGTAGGATACCATTCCTCTAATAAATTATCTAAAAAATATATCCAGTCAGGATTGGATCAAAGTACAACCAAAATAGCAGTTCCAATAATTGACATAAACTATAAAACAACAATAGCAATAAAAATAAATGATGGAAGTGACTGAACAAGCATATATCACGAGAAGAGGCATCATGGTAAATAATGGCAAAAAAATGACAACAATATGGTAAGAAACAATAATATAATGACTGGAATAAATAAAGCAATATAGTAAATGTTCTTTGAACTATTAGTAAGATAATATGATCGGCTTGGGCCTAGCACGGGCTATATATAAAAGGTCAGCTAGCGTGATCACACATGAGTTGCATGATCTGCTAACTATTACGGACTACACTAAATCACGGGCTATAAGGTATAATCACATATCCACTAATACTTCTCCAACCCCCGACTAGTACACGGATCCAAATCATGACACGTTATAACACGTATATCATATTGCATGGTCTATAATATCATGCAATATGATCACAGTCTATATAATCACTAAGATATCACGGTAATAACTAAGTAATCATGAAGCACGACATGGCGATCACTGAGTAACCACGACAATAACACCTCATGACCAACTTCCACATATACCAATCTGTGAAACCATCGTATCAAGAATCGAATATCTCAATACTAAAAACATAAAACATAGAGGCTATCAAATAAGGAAACTATCCGAGAATGTACTCGCCTGTGGTTCTGGGTAATGGATATAACTCGGTGTCTGAGCTGGTATCACACACACCTATATATGAATGGTATGTCAAAGGGGTGTAATAAAGTGATAATGAACTAAAATGCATTAAATATGCTATTCTAGGTCATTTCCAGCTAAACTAGGTTCATACTAAGTTAATTAGTCTATATTGGCCACTAACTAGCCAACTTTAGTTTATACTAGCTATACTAGGTTATTACCTTAGCTAATCCTCTACCCCTGAACTAGTATTGATACCTAACTGATACACACCACTAATCCCCAACTTATAACTTGGCACTACACCAAGATACCCCTATAAGTTAACATAACCTAGTTAGGGATACTAACTATATCTTAACTAAGTCTATTCTACCATCTTGCCCTAAAACTATACCACGATACATTACCCTCTCTCATACGTTATCATGATACCACACATGTGATACTCCTATATTGATACTTGAATCCATCCTCACTATATATAGCAGAGCACTTAGTCCAATACCTGGACACAATACTCGAGCTCTCAGATAACCCTGAGTTTCTTTCCTTCCTTGTAGTCATTACAAACTGCAACATCAGATGCCGTTGTCTGTGCTGTGCCACTCGAAGTCTATCCCTAATAAGCTTTACCTTCTCAGCTGCATCCATAATCATCTTCGGTCCCAACAAGACTCTCTTACCAACATCATCCTAAGATAGAGGAGTGCGACATCTTCGTCCATATAGAGCCTCGAATGGTGATATATTGATATTGGCCTGGTAGTTGTTGTTGTAAGCAAACTCTACCAGGTGAAGATGATCCTCCCAAGTGCCTCTGAAATCCAAAACACAAGTGCGAAGAATATCTCAGATGTCACGCCCCGATCTCCCGCAGGCAAATCGGCCGTTCCCGCCCGGCGGGAATCACCCTCGCCAGCGCTCCCGCGGAACGATCGCTTAACCCATCCGGGAATGATGCCGCACGAGCGTGATCCACGCCCGTGCAAGGCCATGGTTCATTGGCTGGCGGCAAGAGTTCTAAGCCACAGAGTCGCACAGATTGTCCGAGTGCAGCGGAGTCATGAACGCATAGGCGATCGGTAACAGGTTCACTGAGTCGACAATATAGCGGAAGCATCGAAACAAGTAAAGTAATCTCTTTATTGATATGAAACATGTATTACAGGCGGCGTATAGCCAAGATTACAAGTCGCTCAAGCCTCTCTCTGAAACAGTAAAAGCGTGCCAAGTGGCTACAACTGTGGATTTGTACAGGCGATGGTCAGGCGATGTTCACAACTTATGTCTTATATATGTGCTTCAGTCCCGGACGCACCGTTGCAAGGCTTCAGAGGGAACTCATGGCCTTAGCACGTACGAAGGAGGCGTCCGCACCGCACGAGGTTCTCCCGCACCTTGCATATCAAACTGGTGGATTATCAGTACATTGAATGCACTGGTGGGGAAGCTACTCGCCCGCTCGACAAATCCAAACACGTAATACAGGTTCCGTGCATAACTATTAAGTTATCTTTCTAGTTGCCTTAGGATCAGTTTCATGCAAACATTGAATAGCTTAACGTGTCGGGCTGTGCGCCGTGCGATGTTTGAGGAAACACGGCGAGACTTACCAACTTACCATTTCTCCTTCCCTGTCCAAGGCAAACATGATTAATTCAAGCACGGGCAAGTGTAAACATTTAGGAGCATAGCATATGCAAACATGAGGGTCATTATTTTCAGATCGTTCAGGTGTTCAGTACATTGATGCTATGCAATGACTCGCACGCGGATAGCCGCTAAGCGAGGATGACTTATCTATATGAACAGAAGTCGCTGGCATAGCCATAAAGGACCAGATGTAGTCTCAGGGTCGAGGATGAAGTGCAAGCAACAGAAACGATGGGCCTTGCACTTATCCTGCCCTAAACAGACGACTACGCTTGTAGTCTCACGGTCGAGGATAAAGTACAAGCATGCAGAAAATGGAGAGTCTTGCACTTATCCCGCCAAAACAGACGACTACCAGAAGTTCCGTCTAGACCGGGTCGGCCCCAGTGCCCCAGTGACCGCCCGCGGAACGAGATCCGAAGATCACCTTTTACAAGTTGTCCGCGACATGCAAGTCAGGGTCTCGGGTCAGATACAGAAACAAGTTCGTGGCAGAATATATATATATGAACAAGTCCGGTATAGAACGAGTTCGAAACAGAATATATATATGAACTTGTTGAGACAGGATTCAGTAGTTTGCTCCTCGAGCTGTAATTCAGGGATTTATTCATTCTTGCTGCAGATTCCCTGGTTCAGAATTTGCCTTGGTGACCTAACGGTCCCGGATACTTGCAGGTTCGTTCAGGCACGGAACGACTACTTAGTAGTCTTCCGGAGTTTGGATGAATACAAGGCAACATACAACAGACAAGCATGCATTTCTAAGGAACATAAGCAGACACGTTTGCTCGGGCCCGAAGGTAAGCCGAGAGATGAAATCGTTAGGGGACTTAGCATGCGAGGGTCTGAATACAAGCAGTATTTCATTTCCATGTTCTAGCAAGCAATACAAGTTGGGATTATTCCCTTAGCTAGGTGCGTTGGATTTATTAGCATGCAGGGGGTAATTTACCTAGCGACTAGCATAAACATTCCAGATTTTATGTGTGCCTGGCTAAGCAAAGACAAGTTCACCGTAGCCACCCACCTTAGCGATGATTCGCCTCGGTAGAGCGATACGTCTGAGCGAGCCTCTGAAAGTCCAAGCCGGATTCCTGTAGGGACAAGTCTGGATATCCTTTGCTTCTTGATCGAGGCAAAGCGGGTCGGGACAGCTGCACGATTGCCGATTGAGACGGCAGTCCGCTTGAGCGGAACAGGGTGTTACATCAGAGAGCCTGAATAGTCTTCTCCGACTTCCTGTTTGTCTGGGGGTGATATGTTATACTGAACTTGAGCTGGGTGCCCAAGCTAGATTGCAAATTCCTCCAGAAGTGGGATGTGAAGCAACTATCCCGATCCAAGATGATGCTCACAGGAACTTCGTGCAATCTGACAACTAGTCGCACATACATCTTCGCTAGACTCTCCGTAGACATACCCACCTTAAATAGCAAGAAGTGGGATAATTTGGTCAACATGTCTACGATGACCCAAATTGCGTCTTTATATCCTAGATAACACGAAAGCCCTAAAATAAAATTCATAGTAACATGCTCTCATTTTTACTCTGGAATAGGTAAAGGCTAAAGTAAACCACCTGGCCTCTATTTATCCACCTTTACCTGCTAGCATATTAGATATCTGGATACGAAGGGCGCCACCTCCCGCTTCATACCATACCACCATACATGCTCCCTCAAGTCTCTATACATCTTGTTGGCACCTGGATACATTAAGTACTGAGATCGATGCACCTCCTGAAGGACCTTCTCGTGCAACGTACCATACGGCAGACATAATCTAGTACCATGTCATAATAATCCATCCTCAGAAATAGTAAAGTCATCTGATCCTGTGTCCTGATACTCCTCAGAGACTGATCCTCATACTATGTAGCCCTAATCTAGTCCATCAACTCGTTATCTTTAATCTCCACGTCTGTGCCTTGACACCAGAAACTAATACCTCAAGACCCAAGCTCTCTAGATTGGCCAATATATGTCTATCCGTAGTCATGTACATAACTACTGGATACCTGCTCAAGGCATCAACGACTACATTGGCCTTCCTTGAATGGTACTGTAATGATATGCCAAAGTCCTTCATCAACTCCATCCACCGTCGATGTCTTATGTTTAGCTTCTTCTGTGTAAACATGTACTTCAAGCTCTTGTGGTCTGTGAAGATCTCTACTCGCTCTTTATACAAATAGTATTTCCACAGCTTTAGAGCAAAGATGACCGCTGCCAACTCCAAATCGTGGGTAGGATAATTCTTCTCATGAGGACATAATTGCCTGGAAGCATAGGCAATCATATTCCAGTTCTGCTGCAAGACACAACCCAAACCCTTTCTTGAAGCATCACTATAGTTAGTGAATTCGCCCAATCCTGATAGAAATGTCAACACTGGAGCTGTCGTCAACCTCTTCTTCAGCTCCCCAAAAGTGGCATGACTCTCCTCTATCCAGACAAACTCTACATCCTTCCTTGTCAGCCTAGTCATCAGCTCCATAATCCTGAAGAAGTCCAGTACAAACCTCCAGTAATATCCTGCTAGCCCCAGAAAATTTCTGATCTCTGCTACTGAACTCGAAGTAGCCCATAACTCTACTACTGAAATCTTCTTTGAGTCGACTGAGATCCCGTCACATGTAACCACATGACCAAGAAATTTAACCTTGTCAAGGAAGAACTCATACTTTAAAATCTTTCCATAAAGCTTCTCCTTCCTGAGAGTCTCCAGAACTATCCTCAGGTGCTCCTCATGCTCCTCCAGGGTCTTTGAATACACCAGAATATCATCAATAAATAAACTAATCAAGATATTTATTGAACACCTTGTTCATCAGGTTTATGAATACTGTCGAGGCATTAGTCAACCTAAACAGCATCACCAAGAACTCAAACTGGCTATACCGAGTCAGAAAAGCTGTCTTCAGAATATCTTCCTTCTTCACTTTCACCTAGTGGTAACCCGACCTCAAGTCTATCTTCGAAAATACCTTCGCTCCGATCAACTGATCAAAGAGATCTTCAATCCTCGGCAGCGAATATTTATTCTTGATAGTGAGGTTGTTCAAAGATCTGTAGTCGATACACATGCATACCGACCTATCCTTTTTCGATACAAACAGTATCGGAGTACCCCACAGAGATGAACTAGATCTGATGAAGCCCTTGTCCTATAACTCATCAACCTGCTTCTTTAACTCTACCAGTTCACTATTGTTAACCCTATAGATGTATTGTGATATCAGCTCTGTGCTTGGCACCAAATCTATAGAGAACTCAATATCTCGGTCTAGCAGGAAAATCGATAATTTCTCCGGGAAAACATCCATATACACTGCTATCAAAGGATGTGGTGGCTCCTTCTCCTCCACCAAAGCTCTACAAAAGACTACCTTGCTTTGCTCCATTACTCCTCTGGCAAACTTAAACTCTGGCTCTCTTGGTGGTCGAAACAAAACTCTACCTCTACGATAATCTATACTAGCATGTGCCTACTCAACCAATCCATCCCGAGTATTATGTCATAGCTCGGAAGTGGCATTATGAGTAAGCACGCACTCAACTCCCGGCCTTCCAGTATAACTCTCCTATCTTTTCAAACATCACTGACCAGGATAATGCCACCCCCAGTCGTGATCTTGCAAGTCCTAGCCAAAGGTTCAGACTTTAACCGATGCTTAAGAGCAAAAGATATAGATACAAAAGAATGGGAAGCACCAGAATCAAATAAAGCATAAGCTGAAATTGAATCAAAAAGAACTAAACCTGATATCACATCTCCGACTGGCTCCTCCTCCTCAATTATCATGGCAAAAGCTTGCCCTCATAGTGCCCCTCTCAACTGCTTCTAGTGCTGGACAAAATGATGTTGCTTAGTCTGTAAAGGAGGTCCCCTCTGTTGTCCCGTAGGTAGCCTCGCTGGTGCTCTCTGTGCCAGTGCTGCTCCCTAGCCTGCTCGAACCAGAGATACTAGACATCCCCTCAAATGGTGGCATGGCTCTCTACAATATAGGCAAACTCTAAGCCTCTTCCTGCAGACTTCCCATATATGTCCAATCTTCCCACAGTGAGTGCACTGTGGGGCCTGTTATGTTGGTCTCAAGACCTGGTATGTCTGTTGTGTGGGTGCTCGGAATGGTGCATAAAACTGGTGTCTCTGATGCTGGAAGGTCCTCTACTGCTGGAAATGGGGTCGTTTGGCTGGACCTACACTACTGCTAGCATCTCCTGATGTGTCTCTCATCCTCTTGGATTTGAGATCCAAGTCATCCTATGCCCTCTGTGCGTCCATCAGGATATCCTCGAATGTTATTGTGCGGTGTCCTCTAGTGAGAGATTTGATCTCCCTGATCAAACCATTCCAAAATATTTAGGTCCTCACTAAAGGATTATGTTCCTCGACAAATTTGCCTAGTATGCAGAACTTCACTGCGTACTCGTCCACTGTCATGTTCCCCTGGATGAAGTCTTGGAACTGGCTTTCTAGAGCACTTAGAGTCATATCCGGAAAGAACTTCTCCTTTAAAAGCTCTTTGAAAGCTACCCAAGTCAGTCCTGGCGCCGCGATCCTCTGGTTTGTGCGAAACCATGTCAGGACAATATCGAACATCTAGCTGCCCTCTGCCTCTACATGTAGGCCTACTAAAATCTGTGCTAGCCTCAGGGCCCTCTCTACATCCTCGATCCAATCGTCGACGTATAATATCCCTTCGATGCCCTTGAAGACTTGGGCCTCATCCTCTTGAAGTCAATGATGGTACCCGGCCTCGGCTGGTACTGTATGGGATGAAGCAGTATGGTCTGTGGTTGAACAAGCGCTACCTTCTCTACAGTAGCTAGTGCTAACTAGTAAGAACTCTCGATGCCTTGACGTAGAATATCTGTTTGCCTCTGTTGCACTACCATCATCTCCTGGAATATAGCAAACATCTGCGCCCCATCTGCTGGCATGGGTGGTGGGGGTAGAAGATCCTTCGTGAGTAATGGAACAATCCTCGGAACTAGTGGTGGAGTACCACCAAAAGCTGCTGCTAAAATCCCCACCTGGGCTGGTAAAATAATCCTCTAAGCGAAAGAAGGCGGAACAGTCATTGCGGTCTCCCTCTGAGGTAACGAAGTAAGTAACCTCGCCGAGACTGCTCTAGAGTGCTACGATCGAGTCTTTGGCGGTATCTTGAAGATAGATTCAAACAAAGGAATAAATATTGTGCAAGATACGATAGCATCAAGGAAGGACAGTAATATTTCAAAGAAAGCAACTATTTCGAATGATAACGGTAATAAATTCAATATATTGGAAATATTTCTAGTTGTGATTGAGTATCTTCTCATCATATATCCTTAGTCCTATATCATATAGCAGGCTTGTAGTAATACTCTAAGTCTGAGTACTAATATTTTGACCTGCATGGGCTACCACAAAAACGTGTCACGACCTGCACCCGGTGTAAGTGCACGAGTACGTGGGTGCGTCCAGTCTACGCCGTAGCATCGACGGTAGAACGTTGTCTAGGTCAACAATACTATCTAAATATCTCACACAATATATATACAATGTATAATATGATAATATGATAATGGTAAATAATACTCAATCTCAATAATAAACAATAGGAAGATATGGAATAGAAGGAAAAAAATAAAGTCACAATACATCACAAGCCCAAGTCTAATCTCAACACAAGATATCAAATAATAATACAATGTCAAAGTGTCTAACTGACATATACAATATCATGAATGAACTAGCTATGTCTCTTCAACTGCTGGTACTAACTCAACAGGCTCTACGATTGATAACTCAACAGGCTCGCCATCTTGTGGCCCGTAATGCGTAGGACACCAGTCCTCTAATAAATTATCTAAAAAATATATCCAGTCAGGATTGGAGTAAAGTACAACCAAAATAGCAGTTCCAATAATTGACAGAAACTATGAAACAATAATAGCAATAAAAATAAATGATGTAAGTAACTGTACAAGAATATATCATGAGAAGAGGCATCATGGTAAATAATGGCAAAAAATTGAGAATAATATGGTAAGGAACAATAATATAATGACTAGAATAAAGGAAACAATATAGTAAATATGCCTTGAACTATTAGTAAGATAATGTGATCGGCTTAGGCCTAGCACGGGCTATATGTAAAAGGTCAGCTAGCGTGATCACACGTGAGTTGCATGATCTACTAACTATCACGGACTACACTAAATCACGGGCTATAAGGTATAATCTCATATCTACTAATACTTGCACAACCCCCGACTATTACACGAATCCAAATTATGACACGTTATAACATATATATCACACTGCACGGTCTATAATACCATGCACTATGATCACAGTCTATATAATCACTAAGATATCACGGTAATTACTGAGTAATCACAAAGCACGACACGACAATCACTGAGTAACCATGACAATAACATCTCATGACCAAGATCCTTGTATACCAATCCGTGAAACCATCATATCAAGAATCAAATATCTAAATACTAAATACATGAAACATAGAGGCTATCAAATAAGAAAAATATCAGAGAATGTACTCACATGTGGTCTGAGCAATGAGTATAACTCAGTGTCCGAGATGATGTCACACACACCTATATATGAATGGCATGTCAAAGGGGTGTAATAAAATGATAATGAACTAAAATGCATTAAACATGCTCTTCTAGGCCATTTCCAGCAAAACTAGGTCCATACTAAGTTAATTAGTCTATATTGGCCACTAACTAGGTAACACTAGTTTATACTAGCAATATTAGGTTATTATCTTAGCTAATCCTTTACCCCTAAACTAGTATTGATACCAAACTGATACTCTGCACTAATCCCCAACTTATAACTTGGCACTACACCAAGATACACCATAACTTAACATAACCTAGTATGAGATACTAACTATATCTTAACTTAGTCTATTCTAATATCTCGCTTTAAAACTATACCATAATACCTTACCATCTCTCATATAGTATCATGCATACCACACATGTGATACTCCCACACTGATACTTGAATCCACCCTCACTATGTAGAGAAGAGCACTTAGTCCAATACTTGGACACAGTACTCAAGCTTTCAGATAACCCTGAGTTTCCTTCCTTCCTTCCAATCATTGCAAACTGCAATATCAGATGTATCCATCTTCTGTCACTGCAGCATCCTTAACTTCGGTAAATTGTGTTGCTCCACACTTTATAACCCATGCTACTGCAGCTCAGAGTTTCCACCCCAGATTGAGCACTCATTTGTGCAAGCTCCTGATATATATAAAGTAGTTGGCATTTCAAAACAATCCTCTACACCTAACTCCTACACAGGTTTATCCGAACACTCTCTCATATGTACTGTACTGTTTATCCAATATCAGTCATACTCCTTTTTTTCCTTTTTTATAACTTACTTGATACATCGTGATGTCTCCTTTGCTGCTGCAGTTGAATACAATAGCTGTTGTTACTATTGCTGTATTATTTACCCCCATCTCAGCTAACCAGTAACCCCACACTAGCATCTGTACCACTGTATCACTGCTCCACCCCGAAATGACTGCAATTCAAGTGGCTGATACGCTTATGTATCAGTCTATGTATCAGTTTATACTGATACACTGAGGTATCCTCCTAACTCAAGTGTGTATTCAATGACCAGGTACCCTAGTTACTTACTCGAGCCTCCCTACTACACTTCCCAATCTCTGAACACATGAATAAAGTTGTGTATGTACTGCCACAACACAAGTACTATCATCTCTTTCCCCATTAACAGTTAACACCAATATCAACACACACAATAATAACTTATGTAATATAAGTATAGGTATATATATGTTTATACTTCACAAATAATGTTGAGTACACACAATACCCCTATTAATGGCCATTTTATCAAACACCTATAGTATATCGCTAGGATACCCATGATACAGCCCCAAATGAGGGTCAAAACTCACAATACATCACAATAATCATTCATACACATCAAATACACTATTTCATAACTAATGCAACTTGTTACAATAGGGATTGAAGAGCAGTCATATAAAACACCCAAAATGAATCTCGTATCACACCGTTTTCACAAAATACTATGATACGCTCTACTCGTATCTAATTGTGGACACGTATCTAGTCCCATAATCCCGATGTAAGTCTAATTAGATCCAATTGGTCTCATGACACACACTTGATATGTCAATCTCGAAATTCCCCCTAATTGGATACAAATCACCATGTAGATTCTATAATACAAGTTATATGAACCTAGTTCTTGATCCTATGGGTAGTCCTAAGCTAGGGGATGATTCCTAATAATTAAATGAATGAATTAGAGTCTAAATTAAGGGGTGGATTCAGAATTCACCTATTGGGAGATGAATTCCCAATGAAATACTCAATGGACACAATTAGGACACAAACACCTTGTCAAGAACATGGCTCGATCTGAGGATTCCTATTATATGCATAATATCTCTTGGATAACCCAGACTCCACCTAGCAAGCCGTACAAATAATTAGATAATTATGTAACTAAGCTTGATTGTATATTGTATTTTTTATTAAATAGTTAGGGACATGGACTATCATAGTGCGATGGTCTAACCCTTGTTCTTGTTTGGTTGTAGGGTTAGATTGTTGTATCATGATAGGCTATGAACTGAAACTACTAGATAGAACTATATGTATATATATGTTTATTCTTGCTAGTTTTGTTTCTTCATTCGTGCTTCCTTTGTGGTACTTGATATTTGGGGTCTAACCCCACTGGTTTTGCATAGCTAGGTTTAGAGCCAGCCCCCGAGGATCCAGCGTACTTTTCCTCTGAACAATGGCGCATACCAGAAGGATGGTCGTTGAGGGACACGAGTGGGTTTTTTCTTCCCTGGTCATTATTTTACCTTTTATTCTTCTGGGCGTTTAGCCACCGGCACTTGTTAGCCATAAATCTAGACATTTAGTTTCCTTACATGATTGTAATTAATCAGACTGTAGCTGATCATGGTCATGTACTTTTGCTACTCTGTCAGCTTCTCATTTTGTACAGCTAGTTTCTAGAATATTTTGATAGCACGTTTGGGATACCTTACTACTTTATCACACATGTTCTATGGTTACTATCCTCACTTGACTGATTGAGACAATAGATTTTCTGTGTGACCCTAAGTGACTTGCTTGTAATATGTACCCTCTTGTCTAGCTACAGCCGTGATCGTCGTACGACGTTCTATAACTTATATGGGATAGCTGGCCATGTCCGTCTCTGTATTCCGTTACTAGGGCATGATAGTAGGTATCATCTACCCTCACAGTTGATCGAGTTTCCTACGGATAACTTCAATATTATCCTAGGCATGGGCTGGCTGAGAGAGAATCATGCTACGATAGATTATCGCGGGGGGAGAGTGTCATTTTGCATCCCAGGCTTGGAGGAGTTCGTCTTCGTTAGGACCATAGAAGACCAGCCAGAGGGTGGAGTTGCAGCAGCAGTGATAGTAGAAGAGCAGATCCCTAAGGTGGTCGAGGAGTTTCTTGATGTTTTTCCAAAAGAGCTCCCAGGGATGCCACTAGTGCGAGATATGGAGTTCTATATTGAGTTGACTCCCAGGGAAGAACCAATATCTTGTAAGGTTTACCAGATGGCACCCTCAGAGTTAGATAAGCTGTATTATGATATAGAGGAGCTGAAGGCGAAGAAGTTCATTCGAATTAGTGGATCACCCTGGGGAGCACCGGTGGTGTTGGTGAACAAGAAAGATGGGTCAGCGCGGTTGTGTATCAATTATTGACTGTTGAACGCGGTGATAGTAAAGAAAAAGTATCCACTTCCGAGAATTGATGACTTATTTGATCAGTTGCGAGGAGCTAGGGTTTTCTCTAAGATTGATCTTCGATCATGGTACCATCAAGTAAGGGTCAAGGAACAGGACATACCCAAGATAGCATTCAGGTCGCAGTTATAGACGCATAAAAATACTATAGGCTGCATAGAGCTCAAGCTGCATAAAATATGATAGATACGGAAGCCGTATAATAAACTTCATGCGGCCTGACCAACCGCATAGTATACTATATGTGGCATGAATGACCACGGAGCAGGGAGGCCGCATAAGGACCCCCTGACACAGATTTTGATATCTGCCAGAGGCTTTGACACATCACTCATCACTCTGAGATGCTTCGAGACTCGTAAAGACGATGGCTCAGAAAAATACAACGAGTCACATCAACGCATTAATTTCTTCGACAAAGGTACCATGCCATATGTTCCCTCGTATGCGGCTATGCGGCCTTGCCTACATGCGGCCAGAGTGTCCATTCGATCAAGTCCCAACCGAGAGCACGTATGTGGCTATAAGACCCATGCAGCCTCGCCAACATGCGACCAGAGTATCCATTCGACCAAGGCCCAAACGAGAGCACGTATGCGGCTACATGACCCGTGCGGCCTCGCCATCATGCAGCCTAGTTATTATGCGGCCTCCAGCTCACAAGATCTTTTCGTTACAACTACAGAGATCTTCGCACAGTTGGTACTGACTGCGTGTCCAGCTGACCAAGTCTTGCCCATAACAGGTTAATAACAACCCCGAGATCTCGTCAACAACTTATCTGAACCAAATTCACATGGCAGCTCCCCCGTGACATACGACCACAGTTACAACCACATGTTGTCGAAGTAGCCCTATGCGGCCACCAAGCAGGAACATATGCGACATCCATAGCACGTCCACAGGGCGGCTATAAATAACAAGGTACCACACCCATACAAATGGGTTGGCTGGCTATCTGCGGATCTAAACTCGAGCAAGAGAGAATTGCTTCTGCATCGGATCATCCACAGAGTAAAGAGAGTTGCTACACTCCTAACCCTCCATCGTCACCCCCAAAAAATAAATTTGTACTTAGATTGTCTTATAGGACTTCTCTGTACTTTTTCTTAGTTTGTTAATTTAATCAAGTTATTTTTGTTCTCCTTTTGATTTAAATGGCAAATATAATGGCAACTTTGCTGCAGATTAACTTCTTCTATTTTGAGAAGTCAGTGATGCAGTTCAATGCATCCAAGCTTGGCTCGAAACAAAAGATGCTGGTGATTCGCTTCGACTAGAAAGCGTTCGAGGACATGCTCTCAGAAGGAAGCGTCAGTCCTTCCTCAAGGCTAGCCAAGCCCAAGGTGACCCGCATGCAATGGGTAGCGAAGGACGACACGCCTCGCCCAAATGCAGAGGGGGCACTTCCAACCGCTCGCCCTGTTGCTGACAGCCAGGCGCACACCCAAGAAGTCTACGTCCATGCAGCCTCCCTACCCGACGTGGAAACTACTCAGCGCCCAGACTCTGGTAAAGGAAAACTCTACGATACTAGACGTTCTTGGCCTGAAGCAAGTTCCTTGTGGCCAAGAAGGAGGCCGCATAAGACTGGCAGACTACCTCATACGGCCTCTGCTCACTCGTCTTTAGCGACCAGCAAACGGCTTCAAGACCGCAGACAGACACCCCCATGCGGCCCAGACAGCAGTCGAGTCTCTGTCTTTGATCGTATCTCATGCGGCCCAGATTCTATGCAGCCCAATAAGAACGACGAAGACCTAAACTTGGACTCTGCGTACTATGCACTCGTGGGTGCTAAGTCGAAGAGGTCTAGGACAGTGCGAGCTCACTAGGCTCAGGCAACTGTCCATTAGCCGACCGTCAGAAGGCACCGTTGATCATTACGCAGGCCCCTGATGGAAAATTATATAAGACTGCCCCATGCGTCCAGGCCACAGTGGCAAATGGACAGGGCCGATCTCAAAAGTCTCCCGCCAACGATCTGAGGTAAGTACTTGTACGAACCTCGGATCTGGGAGCCAACATAATACCTACACACCCGTGCGCTCGGTCTACCCGGGCCCACAAAAAGGGTGGAAAGATGGAACAACCCTCGCTCGACTTGTGCAACATGATCAATCACAAGCGCAAAGCGAGGGAAGCAACTATGGCTGATAAAATATCCTCTCCAAGGCATCATTATGCCAAGATTTTCATCAACTGCTGCTGCAACGGAGCAGCAGCACCCACAAACAAGTAGTCGGTCTTCCAATGACTGCACCAGAAGACACCTGCCCGGCAATAACCCGGAGGTCAGGCACAAGCGCCAGAGGAGGAGGAGATGCCCTTTGCTGCATACTACTCGGCTCGGAAGGTCCCCTATACAAAAGGAGGAAAGAAGGCCAGCACCTCCAATCCGTCACTCTCAACCAGAACGTTGAGAGGAAGACTACTAGGAGGACCGGCAACAGGACCCATGGAAGGCTTTTTCCAGGGCACTCGCTCGAGGAAGAAACTCTCAGCTGTTAGGGGTAGTTCTTCCTCGGAACCCCTAGGGGCTCCCCAAGCTGTGGGTAGTAAACCAATGGACCTACACAACAGTCCAGCATTCCAAAAAGATGATGACTCTCAAGGAATAGATTCTAAAACCCCTGGGAGTGGCTACTCTCGCAGAGATGACATAGTCTCCTACGAATTTGAGGAGGACACAATGCTGCCAGTCTTCCTTGAAGACGGCTTACTGCAAGGGTCCGAGACAGAGAGTGCGGCATCCACGGCCCCGTCCATCTCTCCCCACGTGAGGACGGTATAAATGATCGGGGATAACTATGACACCCCCAATGACCGACAGCGCCTGGAGGCTCTCGAGAACATGATGTAGACCATGAATGCATCGATGCAAGCCTTGACCCAAACAATATTGGAAATCAAGGCAAACTTGGCCTCTCAAACGGCAAGGACCTCTGCGCCAGCTAACTTGGATCCCGGGACTAACGCGGATTCAAATACAATAGCTCCACCCGCAGGCGGCAATCCTCCCCAACCTGGTTCCTCATCCCCTTCGGCAGCAAACGAGGCTAAGGAAGCAATAAAGGAGGTCCGTGAACTCCGAGCTCGACTGGACTTCATGGGTAATCGAAACTCACTTTGCGATCTCGGAGTACGCCAACCATACCCGCTAGAATGGAGGATCGTACCGTACCCGCCCTGATACAAGCCCTTCAACATAGACACATTTGACAGAAAGTCCTCCCCTCGTCGGTACATGAGCTACTTGGAGGCAACAACAGGGCACCTACCCCGCAATGAAGCCATCCTTACCAGGATCTTTGTCGGGGCATTGGCGGGAGTAGCCTTCGACTGGTTCTGTAGCCTGCCGGACAATTGTATATCATCATTCGACGATCTCAAGAGTCCTTTTTTAAAAAGATTCTACGAGGCATGACATAATATGACAATGTCTTCCCTGATGGATGTCGCCTAGGGAGAAAATGAGCTCGCTCGTAACTACATCGAACGATTCTGACAGACAGCTCTAAGACTGCCCCCTGGCAATCCCGAAGCGACGGTAGTGGATATGTGCCAGAGGAACCTACTTTCAGCAGTCAACCTCTGGATGAATGATGCCCAGTTAAAAGACTGGACGACATTCATCGTAAGCACCGTCAACACGGAGAAGAAGATGAAGAATGCCCATAACTTGGGGATCCATATCCCTACCACTGAGGACAAGGAGAAAGTCCCAACCTCAATAACAACAACAACAACAGTAACATCGGCAATATCATCCACAATGGAAAGGAAAAACAGGCTATGGTCGCTACTATGACCAAGAAGCCTGAGCAAAAGCAGGCAGAGCCTCCAAAACCGAAAGAGATTTACTCTTTCGAAGATCGGGATGTCAAATCCATCTTCGATATGATGATGCAAGGAGGCAAAATTTGACTCTCCGACGTCAGACGTCAGTCTGAAGCGGAGGAAATGGACAACCCAAAGTATTGTCACTTCCACTGATACGTCCACCACCCGATGCAGGAGTGCTATACCCTGAAGCGGTACATCCAACGTCTGATCGATACCAAGGCCCTTTTCCTGGAGTTCAACGATGTGACGGTCACCGCCAACATAGTGTCCCTCCAATTTGGCAACTTTCCGCCGATAAAAGCCCAAGACGGAGTGGTTCCAGTCCCTAAGGCGACTATGGAAGTTATCAACCCTCCACCAGCTCGCGACCAAGCAGCCGCCTGACACCTCTTACTACACCTAGGGGCAAAATTATGTGGGTCCACCCGAATCTTGTCCCAGACTTGACTCAGTAAGCAGCGCCTTCCGCCGTCAGGCCTAAAACATGAAAAAACAAGTATTGCCGCATGGTTCCAAGTCATACCGCATGGCTTATCCCACCACTGAGAAGGCCTGGGAAGGGGCCACCAGGTCGGGCCTTGCCTACTAGCGGGATTCCGAGGTGCCTAACGTCAAAGCGCCTTCAACGACCAGGTCAAAGGAAAAGCAATGCAGGCCAAGCCACATGATCCTTTCCTTAGAAAACACAAATTGTAGACTTCGGATGCTCAGCACAGCTCAACAAGTCTCCCTATGCACAAAAGCTAAGTCTCGCATGACTCATCAGCAATGGCGCATGATAGGCAGTGTTCCATTGTACGCATCCGAGCAAGTCTTCAGCGCAAGGATGTATCATACTACATGTTCACACGATAATACTTCTCGTCGTGACAGATCCTTATAGGCAACAGAAAGTATTCTCCTGTGCGATATACAAAAATGCGCAGCAAGCAGTGGTCTTCGACGTGGTAGACAATCGTGCACATGCGGTAGTGATCCTATGCATACTACTTAGCCAACTCTCTCGTATATACGTGGCAGTGTTCCTGTGCACAGAGCTTCTTATTCAGCACAAGCTAAGTCATCGACAGTATTCAATGCAACAAATGATGAGCTGTCTCAGTTCCATCATTACAACCAATAATTACTCCATCTCATGTCGAAGATGGGATATGACCTCCAAAAAGCCGAAGGTTTAAACTTTGGTAAAGGATGACGTATTCCTTTATAATTCGACAGTTATTACAATAGCACACACAGAGGGCTAGGATATGGAGATGCTAGTACGCCCCATGACTCACAAGACGACCGACAAATTCTAATATAAATGGGAGGGCCCGTTCATTGTAGAAACCGTGTTTACCAATGGCGTATACTGGCTAGTGAAACCCAACGGCGACTTGTTCATGATGTCTATCAACGACAAGTTCCTAAAAAATGTACTACATCTAAATTAGACATGTACTCCCCTCATCCCCAGCGGGACAACCCAGATGTACAAATCAACTCTTAGTTCTTCATCCCCAACAAGTTCCTATGTGCAACATTTTTCTTTCTTTACAAATTCTCATAAAATCCATCATCTGTATCCAGGAGTCCTGGATACGCAATGGATGATGGATCCCCAAAGTCTCCCTAGCGAAGCGGTCCTCAGGTCCACTCGCACACTCCCGCAGTGACCACTCAAAAACCAATCTCGTTAGATGCTAGCCATGTCCATATTACCTCTGAGTTATCGTCCTACCAATCTCCCCAGCGGAGCGATCCTTAGGTCTATCTTCATGTTTGGATAGACCACACTTAACAAATCACTCCTCAGTGAGTTTTTCAGACATTGGTTCATGTCCGTATTATCTCTGAACTACTGTCCTAAATACTTTTTCCCGGCTGAGTTTGCCATGTCCATATTACCTCTGAGCAAACCTCCCGGGTTTTGGCTATCGATCATCATGTCCAAATTACCTCTGATATCGGTTGTCATCCCCACTTATCATCCTTACTCACCAAGGTACACCAGCAGTGTTAAGTCCCCAAAAATTGCACGTTCATATTACCTCTGGCAGGGCTTGTCTCAAACCTATTACTTGTACTAACATGCACAAAAAAGTAATGGGTCCACAAAACCTATCACGTCTATATTACCTCCGAAAGGTTTTGTTTCGAATCTATTACTTTCACTCCAAGTGTGCAAAAGGATAATAGGTCCACCAAAGATCCCCTAGCGGGATGTCCTTACTATCCACAAAACTTATCACGTCCATATTACCTCTAATAGGGATTATTTTTGAATTTATTATTTGCACTCAACATGCACAACAAATAATAAGTCCACCAAAAAAAACCCTAGTAGGATGTCCTCAATGGAAGCAAACAGCCACATCCCTACTACTTATGGCACGTTGTCTTCTCCTTCTACAAAAATACCAGGATCGTACCTAACCTCTCGGTATGGCTATTGATCAGCTCACGTCCACGTTACCTCTGAGCTATCATCCTCATATCCTCCCCCGAGAGTCTGTCATGTCCAAGTGACCTCTGAGCAAACCTCTCCCGATGACTATCACCAGTCGTCATCTCAACTTATCACCTGCTCTTAAATTTAAGTGCGCCAATGGTGTTAAGTCCACCAAACTTGCCACGACCATACCACCTCCGGCAAGGCCTATTTCGAACTTATTACTTGTACCCTAGTGCGCAAAAAGTAATAAATCCACCAAAGATCCCCCAGCGGGATATTCTTATAAAAAGCTACGGTATTATACTACGTTCATATTACCTCTAGTACGATACCTAAAGCTAACACAAATGAATTGCAAAACAAAAAAGATAACTTTTATTTTTCTCTGCAGAGAGAGATTAAAAGAAAAATTATATTTCAGGGGATTATCAAGATCCCAAGCCCGAAGGCAAAATAAAGGCACAAAAAGCAAAAGAAAACTACTGGTGCTATGAGTCGGAGCATAACTCTGCTATCCTCTTATGAAGACGAGCAATATGACAATCCAGGAACCTCTGAGCCCGGCGCTCAACTTCTAGGGCCATAATCTTTGGATCCTCGTAGCAAGCGTAGGACTCGTGTCTGTCCTCTACCTGTTGCACCAGAACCTCAACGTTAGCCGTGTTCTACGTTGTTTGGCTTACTTCAGTACGGATGGCATCCTCTTCCTGTTGGGCCTCCCGCAGCCTATTCCCTATTGCATCAAGATCAATCTGGAGCCGTCTAATTGACTCGGTCAGGTCCTTTTGTCGGGAAAGGCACTCCTCTTTGAGATCGCCCAGCCTGTCATGCCTCTCCCATAAAATTTGAAGATCACGCTGCAAGCACTCCATGGACGAATCAAAGAAGGCCTTCTCCATCTTTACCTTCTTTGAGAACTCATTATATTCATGGGAGATCAGCATTCCCATGTCCGCCTGTTGATACTGCCACAGCTCTGTTAGGTATTTCTTCACCTCCTGCAGTTTATGGCCCAGAAAGTTGGCCATCTACTCAAAACTTGGGATACCCCTCAGAGAATGGGAACAGAAGTAACGGGGTGCCTTGCCACATTGGCTCCCTCCAGTGCACCATCCCTATATGGCATCACGACGGCTTCGAGATGTGACACAGCAACCTCAAGAAGGGGAACAACCTCATCACGATGGCTCACCACCCCACTATCCAGAGAAGCTTCAATCACGGAGTCCCCGGCAACAACAACTGGAGGAACAGCCGCCACACCAGAAGAACCCGCAACGTCTGAGGGGTCTTGGATAAACTGCACAAGGTGTCCTCCGCCTCCAAAAGAGCAGAAGAGAGATTCAGACCTCCTCCAAACAAGCCCACCACCTTGTTCTTCTTCGACACCTTCCTCGATGGCCATATCCACAGTCTTTAAGGAAAAGATAGGGTCTGCGAAACTAGAACAACTAGTAATCAGCTTTACTCAAAGAATCGAGAGTTATAGCCAGAAAATTTGATCTTTCGTCAAGTTATAAAATGACATACCAGAGGGTGGCGGCATAGGTTGTGACTCGTCCAACGATGTCATAGCCTTACTCATGGCTTCTATGTTGTCCACGGATATGTGCTCCAAAGGGATATAAGGCTGCTCCGTCAAAGCCGCATCCAAGCCCCAAGACCCCAAAGCCTCAGGTGCTGGTTCTGAGACACCTACATCGAACTCCGGGGGAGGTTCCTCTTCCGGTTCAGCGTAAGAAACCAATGAAGCAGTTTCCAGCCGGGGATGGCCCCTTTTCTTCTGTGTCTGCAAATTTTTAAACAGTCCAGAAGAGAGAAAGTTATAAAGAGTGCCAGAAAGAATCAAACTAAGAAGAATTACAGGTTTTACTATAGCATCTAAATAAGGTCCTGCTTTAGGATCCATTAGTGCAAGGGGTCCTACCTCTCCACTTGCGGTCTCCTTTACAGGGGGGCTTAGTCTTCGTCGTTGGTCCCGTCTCTGGGACCATATCAGTCCTTGCCTTCTTGGAGTAGCGAGCATGCTGGGTCCTATCCTTCAGTTTGTGCTTCAAAATCGGAGGATCATCAGAAGAAGACGTCATCTCCCCTTCATCGGTTGATGTGTCCAAGTCCACAAGCAGGGGCCTAGCAACCCTCTTACCCTTCTTGGGCGTTCTGTGGCCCTTTGCCTTGGGAGGCATCAGCATGGTGCCCTCGTTATAACTCCTCTCTGGGTAAAAGTTAGGCGGCAGGGCGTTGGCCGTACAATAATACGTAGCCGTCGTATACAGTATTATTGGCATGACCCCGGCTGTTAGCAATTGGAACTGAACTTTGGTGTCGGTTGCATTATAGTAACTCCAGGCCCTGGCTCCATCAAGCAAGCTGCCATTGTATCCAAGGGAAGCACTCGGGTGGCCCAATAAGAGCTGAGTATAGCCAAATTGATGAGCGAACCGGTTGGATAAGTAGGGCTCCACGAAAATAGCAGCCTTATTCTAGTACACTAGGTGGGAGGGACGGATGGCTTGGAGCCAGCAAAATAGCCTGCCAGATAGACTTCGAAGCCCGTCATCATAGTGAACGATGTTTCGTTCATCGTCGATAAACTCTGGCTCGGACATGAAGAAGGTCCATCCATTCATGAAGGAGAGCTCCCTCCTACCAGTAGGGACTGTATCGTATCTCCACTTCATCAGCCGATACTTGCGGATTAGGGCGTCGGCAGCCACCATGTCATCGTTTGTCATGGGGCTCATCAAAGACCCGTGATGCAAGAGAAGCCATCCCATCAAGTAATGGTAGGAAAGCTCAATTCGGTTGAAGTGACCTCTACTAGGGTGATCTTCGAACTTTGCAACAAAGGTACGGAGGCCGCAATGGATGAAGCACACCATGGCAGGTAGGAGGTCCATCTTATAGCCAAAGGCCAACTTCACAGCCGATAAAATAAGGGTGCGACTAATCCGCTCTGTCATGCCAGACCCGCCCGGGACTACGCAATTACGCAACCAGAGCATCAGATATCCCGCCAACACAGCCTTCAAGGAAAACTTATGGGTATCCATGTAAAAGTAACTGAGCTCCTCCTCGAGGCTACTCAACTTGTCGACGGGTTTGTCCTCCTCCTCCAAGGAACCTCCAGCTTCCTCACCCTCGGGGGCCAGTTCCCTCTTCTCCCGGATAAAATTAGCTACTTCTTGCTTGGATCATGGGGCCCGAACATGAACCTTATTGGACTCATTCTGCTCCGAAAAGAGGTAGCGAGTCCAAGTTGTGATGTGGGGAGAAGACCCCTCAGTAGATTTCTTTCTCTTCTTCGAGGATCTCTAGAAAATGCCTTGGTGGCATAGCAGCTCCTAGTACACCGCCAGGATCTCGGGGTTCTCCGCTTCTAAATCCCCGAGTTTTTTTATTGCTCGGGATATACTTTTCGTAGGGCTCGTCGCCCCAAGGAAGCTTTAAGATGGCATACATCTCATGCAAAGACAATCATATCTTGCCGCCAAGTGTAAAAAAGGTTCTCGTACGAAGATTGTACAACTCCATCAGGGCAACAAAAAGGGGACGCTTCATCTCCAACCCGTAGCAGGTGCCCCTCACAGCGAAAAACAAGTCTGCAACCTTGAGCTCCCGCTTGAACTTCTTCAGAATCTACTGGGTCAGACACCAGGAAATGTTAATAAGCCCAGCTGAGAGTTCGTAACTGCCTTGGAGGGTAAGTTCCCTTCTTGGCGACCCGATGAAGGAAGCTGCCTGCCGCGTATATGGTTAGGTTTTGTCCCAGTTTACTACCAACAAGACCAGGATTCAGTCCCAGCAAGGAGTAGGAGGGTGACTCCTGTGTGCTATAAAACTCTCCCTTGTTCTTTCTGGCACCACACCTGATATTGCCGAGGAGCACTCCTTGTGGTTCAGGGGTCAAGTTCTAGTACATCTGTCGTTGACCCATCATCACCTTCAAGTCTGATAAAGAGAGGTGACGTTCAAAGAAGGGAAATGACATATCCGTCTCGCGGAACGTAAATGACCAGTTGTCTCTGGTCGTACCCATGCCAGACTGAGAAGACTACGCATCGCTGAACAAAAAGTACAGCTTCTTAAAAGTGCCGCTGCCATCTCCGACAGGGATCTCCCTTGCGTTTATCTGACTCAACAAGAAGGAAGGACTCTGCTCGCCAATCTTCTGCTGTCGCCCAGGCGGAAGATCATTATCAATCTAATTCTGAACAGTCGCGACCAGGTCCCTCAGATTCATGTTCAAAGGTAGCACGTTCTGCCCAAGGACTAGGTCGTCAGATGGTGTAGTAGACAAAGTCACTGCGAGAACCATAAAAGAGTTTTTGTCAGAAGTGTTTTACAATGATATACTTATGCGGCCTAGGCACCTATGCGGCCTAGGCACCTATGCGGCCGAGCTGACTATGCGGAATTATAGTCTATGCGGCATGGTCCCTTATACGACATAAGGCACTATGCGTCATAGCTTCACATGCGGCAGGGTTGCTATGCAGTTACCCATGCGAAAGTGAGAAGTTGGCACATAGACGAATCCATGCGTCTAACTGTGCACATGTATTGCTGCAGCTTGGAGAATCAATTCGTCTTTCTCACTCAAGACCTACCCTTGATCGACGGCTGAATATCGAAGGGGAACGACGGAGGGTCCGCCACAGCAACACATCCCTTCCCCTTGCTCTTAGCCTTCCCCTTATCCTTAGCGGAGGAAGCGACTTTGGGGGCCATAGGCAGGAACATGCGGCTGAAGGTGAGGCAGCGACTGTTCAGATCCTGAGTTATCTCGATTGTTGTGTCACTTTGTCCCCTGACGGCGCAAAATTCCAAGAGATCTCCTCGGAGATCAAACTAAATCTACTCAATTAATGACTTGACAGCCTGGCAGAACGTGCTATGTGGCAACACAGAGTCATGGGCAATATGGTTATGCGGCATATCACTCCTATGCGGCCAAAAGTGCTCGACCATGCTTCTTATTCAAAGTATTCCAAACTTGTCATTTTGGAAAATTTGAAGGGGATCTTGTAGAAGCATAAAAATACTACAGGTCACATAGAGCTCACGCCACATAAAATATGATAGATACGGAAGTCGTATAATAAACTTTATACAGCCTGACCAACCGCATAGTATACTACATGCGGCCTGAATGACCACAAAGCAGGAAGGCCGCATAAGGACCCCTGACACAGATTTTGATGTATACCAGAGGCTCTGACAAATCACTCATCACTCTGAGACACTTTGAGACTCGTGGAGACGACAGCTCAGAAAAAGACAATGAGTCACATCAGCGCATTAATTGCTTTGACAAAGGTGCCATGCCACGTGTTCCCTCGTATGGGGCTATTGTCATGCCCCAGTCCCAAAATAACGAGGGACTAGACACGTGGCTATGGCTAGCAGCACACACCGATGGACAAACCCAATTTAATGGATCCATCGGGGCATACTTAAGCTGTATTACAATAGTCAGGGTTTACTAATCTCATCTATAGAATAAAGATAGCAATATCAGCAAAAGAAATAAACAACATCCAGTTACAAGTAATTAAAAATCGGGGAGCAACCCGATATTAAGTCTGTTTACAAAAGTTCATTAAAATAGGAAATATAGAGTTTATTTGACATAACAACTGAGCATGGAAGAAGCAGATGTTCAGGAGAAGTCCTCAGCGATCACCTCGTCCTCAAGTTCCGGTACTGTTCCGAGAAGTGCTCTTGTTCCGTATACCTCTGGATAAATCTCGTCTGCTAATCCTGGGGACATAATCCGGATCCAGGTCCTTAGGGGACATAATAAGGTACAAGAAAGCTCAAGCCAAAATAATGCAGTGCAGAAAATAAATGAAATAAATAGGGTAAATAAATAACTAGCTAAGTGATATGCAAGTGAGAGTTATAGACATACTCAGGCTGAGACTACTACAGGTGTAAACCCCCTCACCCAAAATTAGGGCTACTTGGCTTAGATAGTAAAATTAGGGCTAGTTTGAACCCAATTAGAATTAGAACACGGCTTTTATTTAATTATGCAATAATTAAATAACGTGTAGCGCACCTACCGTTGCTTCTATAATTGGAGCACCTCACTAGCCATTCTGTAAACCCCCTCACCCAAAATAGATATTTTGTGTATATTTTATATTATTATAGGTATTGAATTTCTTTAGAGTATTCTTTTATTTAATTAGCAAATGAATTTATTGATATATTTACTTGTATAAATATTTATTTAGAATCATTTTTAGGTTATTTTAGATTTTTGAAATTAATTAGGATTTATTTGGATATATATAGTCTTAATATTAGATAGATGCTAATTTAGTGTTAATAGATATTAATAAGATTTTATAAATTATTTGTATTATATTTAATTATATTTAAGATTATAAATTATTGAGATAGATTCAAACTATACTTTAAATTAATTCAAATCATGAACCTACTAGGAATACAACTTAATGTATATCATATCCTTATTTAAATTCATCATAATCCTATCCAAATTAACCAATCCTAGTTGTATTTAATTAAATAGTCTCCACCATTATAAATACCCATCCTTCATATTTTTCTTCCCCAAAATTCCTCTCTTTTTCGTCCAAAAATAGCCAAAATTCGTCATAAATTCAGCCTCATTTTCTACTAGTTATGACAAATTAAAAAGACGATATCTCCTAGCTCCGGACTCCAAACGCGCTCCAGTTTTTTTTGTTAGAACGATAATGAGGTTAGCTTTCTGATTATATAATTTTTTTACGAAATTATGAGTATTAAATTCTGGAAAATTTGTAGAGCACAGCATATCCGAAAATAGACGTATTTTGATGTTTTCGCGATTCCGGGAGAACCAGGAATCAGAATCATGAACCGTTTAAAGTTTCGGAAAGCTAATGTCGAGATCATCGACATATATTTTTCTCAAAATTTATTTCGAAGTATTTACATACTGTTAATTCTGGAGAACTTCTAGGTTAGAATTTAACCATCGGTGCACAATACAAAATTTGTATGTGCCATAATTTCCAAACGAATTTGAATTCGGACGAGCTGTAAATTCTAGCATGTTTTTGACGCTGAAATCTACAGGAAATCATGCATAAAAGTTGACTTTGTGTCGGTTGACTTTTTGGTCAACAGATCGTCTCGATTTGCGTGCCATGAGTCTCGAGTTGATAAAATTTAGTTTCTTTGGACAAAATTTAGGAATTAACATAAAAATCAGAATAATAAGATTAAAATAGGATTTTAGAGTAATTATTCCAGAATTAAATAAATTAAAATAAATTATTTTTTGACGTGATAAATTTGTAATACATAGGCTATTTGGACTGTGACTTGGACTCGGATTCATACCAGCAGCAGGACCCCAGGCAAGATACCTTGCCAAATTATTTACAGTACTTTGTATGCTATTTATATTTCTTTTTATTTATTTCATTTCTGTATAGTTCTTGCATGTGTAGTTTTTCTTCAGTCATTACTATGTATTAGATATGTTGACACACACATGGCACCTAGTATCATGGGAGGACAATCATTAGGCGTATGGGCTTTTAACCACTCTGGTAAACCGTAGTATATAGTTCGCACTACGGGCGTGTGTCGCGCTGGTCGCTACCCCAGAGGTATGTCAATTTCTGTAGAGTCGCGCTGGTCGCTACCCCAGAGGTATGTCGATTTCTGATGTTCTAGACGGGTGTGTGAGTTGTGAGGCTTAGATCGAGTAGACTACCCTTGCCCATACGTCGAAAAGTTGTCCTCATTTGCATTCATATAGATTGTCATGTACAGCGTACTTATCTATTTTCAAACCATATGCATGTTTACTGTATTCAAATTGGCTCGTATTTTCTGTATCTTGTTACGTCCCTCTGAGGACCTGGTCCGCTGCCAGGTGTATCTTTTCTTGAGTATTTGCAGGAGTGTAGATTTGGATGGTTACATGTGATCCGAGGATGTCTTCTCTTCGAGCTGTGATGGATAGCTGGTATTCTTATATTGTGTTGTGGTGTTGTACTCATATTATTTTTGCTCTTATATTCGAGTTGGTAGTGGATTTGTTTCCATCCAACTATCATCCTTAGATACTTCTTATTGAGATCTAGTTTCATAGATACTGGTTATTTATTTCTATATAATTTTGGTGGATGAGATTTAGATTTTACCCTGTGACTTATGATACATTTTATACCACTTGTGGATTTTATATTCATATTACAGCGTACGTATGGATTTGGTTTCCATATATTAGAGTTGCCATATCCATGCGGCTGGCATGCTTACGTGTCCTAGTCCTACGTATTTTTGGGACTGGGGCGTGACATATTTTTGTGGTGGCCCATGCAGGTCGAGAGCATATTGTCTCGGTTACGTTATTGTACCGAACAAGCCTGCACCTAGGAGTAGAGTATAGGACCTCATCCACAATTGACTATAATTCGCTTTCCTTCCAATCCATTCTATCTGAACAATTGCATCTTGCTTGATTCCTGTACTTCCCTAATAGTTCCTTGAGTATAGTCTTCTGCTAGAATATAGGAACCCCTGTTATTAGGATGATAATTAGAGTAGCACACCTATTAAGAATACAACAAGAATATAGACACACCACTAAGTTTAGAATATCTAGTGAACCTAGAATTCCTTATCTTTAGATTGTTATACCATTACCCCTTGATGTATTAAGAAGACTTGAGAGTAGTATAGACACTACTAGAGTTAGTTAGAAGTTTTACCATAATATTTGACACCTAGTATCACATAGTCTTTTGACCTATTAATTGAAGTGTAACCGAATGATATTTATCGCATGCTAGCAAAAGACGACAGTGTTTATTCAGACCATAGAATTTAGAGGTCCTTGCCCTATTTGGTCGACTAGCGACTTAGATAAGGAGGTTGTATGATAACTGTATAGATTGTAGAGTCTTTTATTATTATTGCTTATATTGTTTTTGCTTTTGCGAACTTGAATTATTTTATAACTTCTCACATCATAATCCAGCGTTATATTTTCTGTGCTACCTTGAATTATGCTGCTATTATAGCCTAGTTTTTGCAAACTTAATCTTATATCGAGCTTGCTCATGACATATGTGTTATTGGGGCCTGATCAACCACACTAATACAAATTGTCTAATCAGAATCAGTGTATTATGGTCTAGCTAGTCATAATGCGCTTGATTCGCCCTTCGCAATAGTATTTTACGTGGATTGAGATGTATAGTGGACCAGTAGACAAATATACTTACCCTCTAGATACGACAAAGCATATCATATCAAGTACATAACTGCACCGATGTGAGCATGTGAATAGGAAATTTCCAAATTAAGATTTCAATCCACAACTGTCTTGACAATTCCCATTTGAATTCTTTAAACGCTTTGATTCCCATACTTCCATTCTATTACCCCTCCATGAACTCTTTTCCGTTGCTTTCCGTCTTCCCTTGTTTCGGAAAGACGAAATCTCGTGCTTGGATATAAGTGATACACGGATAGTACAAGATATACCCCATAGGCCAATCACATTATTTGATGACTATCTTTCATAATTGATTAAGGGCATATCACATATGATATAGTTGGTGTTAAAGTTTTGAGGATTGAATGACATGAGAAAATAAATTGAGGAATATTTTTCTTAAGTGTAAGAGTCTTATGTGATAGATGGGTAAATTCTAAGTTGGGTAGAAATTGCATTATTAAACTTGAGGAGAATTCTTTTAGATTGTGATCAAGTGAGATTAGATAGAGAGAAACCATGTTCTATTTTAATTTCGAGGACGAAATTGTTTTAAGTTGGGTAGATTGTAAACCCCCTCACCCAAAATAGATATTTTGTGTATATTTTATATTATTATAGGTATTAAATTTCTTTAGAGTATTCTTTTATTTAATTAGCAAATGAATTTATTGATATATTTACTTGTATAAATATTTATTTAGAATCATTTTTAGGTTATTTTAGATTTTTGAAATTAATTAGGATTTATTTGAATATATATAGTCTTAATATTAGATAGATGCTAATTTAGTGTTAATAGATATTAATAAGATTTTATAAATTATTTGTATTATATTTAATTATATTTAAGATTATAAATTATTGAGATAGATTCAAACTCTACTTTAAATTAATTCAAATCATGAACCTACTAGGAATACAACTTAATGTATATCATATCCTTATTTAAATTCATCATAATCCTATCCAAATTAACCAATCCTAGTTGTATTTAATTAAATAGTCTCCACCATTATAAATACCCATCCTTCATATTTTTCTTCCCCAAAATTCCTCTCTTTTTCGTCCAAAAATAGCCAAAATTCGTCATAAATTCAGCCTCATTTTCTACTAGTTATGACGAATTAAAAAGACGATATCTCCTAGCTCCGGACTCCAAACGCGCTCCAGTTTTTTTTGTTAGAACGATAATGAGGTTAGCTTTCTGATTATATAATTTTTTTTACGAAATTATGAGTATTAAATTCTGGAAAATTTGTAGAGCACAGCATATCCAAAAATAGACGTATTTTGATGTTTTCGCGATTCCGGGAGAACCAGGAATCAGAATCATGAACCGTTTAAAGTTTCGGAAAGATAATGTCGAGATCATCGACATATATTTTTCCCAGAATTTATTTCGAAGTATTTACATACTGTTAATTCTGGAGAACTTCTAGGTTAGAATTTAACCATCGGTGCACAATACAAAATTTGTATGTGCCATAATTTCCAAACGAATTTGAATTCGGATGAGCTGTAAATTCTAGCATGTTTTTGACGCTGAAATCTACAGGAAATCATGCATAAAAGTTGACTTTGTGTCGGTTGACTTTTTGGTCAACAGATCGTCTCGATTTGCGTGCCATGAGTCTCGAGTTGATAAAATTCAGTTTCTTTGGACAAAATTTAGGAATTAACATAAAAATCAGAATAATAAGATTAAAATAGGATTTTAGAGTAATTATTCCAGAATTAAATAAATTAAAATAAATTATTTTTTGACGTGATAAATTTGTAATACATAGGCTATTTGGACTGTGACTTGGACTCGGATTCATACCAGCAGCAGGACCCCAGGCAAGATACCTTGCCAAATTATTTACAGTACTTTGTATGCTATTTATATTTCTTTTTATTTATTTCATTTCTGTATAGTTCTTGCATGTGTAGTTTTTCTTCAGTCATTACTATGTATTAGATATGTTGACACACACATGGCACCTAGTATCATGGGAGGACAATCATTAGGCGTATGGACTTTTAACCACTCTGGTAAACCGTAGTATATAGTTCGCACTACGGGCGTGTGTCGCGCTGGTCACTACCCCAGAGGTATGTCGATTTCTTTAGAGTCGCGCTGGTCGCTACCCCAGAGGTATGTCGATTTCTGATGTTCTAGACGGGTGTGTGAGTTGTGAGGCTTAGATCGAGTAGACTACCCTTGCCCATACGTCAAAAAGTTGTCCTCATTTGCATTCATATAGATTGTCATGTACAGCGTACTTATCTATTTTCAAACCATATGCATGTTTACTGTATTCAAATTGGCTCGTATTTTCTGTATCTTGTTACGTCCCTCTGAGGACCTGGTCCGCTGCCAGGTGTATCTTTTCTTGAGTATTTGCAGGAGTATAGATTTGGATGGTTACATGTGATCCGAGGATGTCTTCTCTTCGAGCTGTGATGGATAGCTGGTATTCTTATATTGTGTTGTGGTGTTGTACTCATATTATTTTTGCTCTTATATTCGAGTTGGTAGTGGATTTGTTTCCATCCAACTATCATCCTTAGATACTTCTTATTGAGATCTAGTTTCATAGATACTGGTTATTTATTTCTATATGATTTTGGTGGATGAGATTTAGATTTTACCCTGTGACTTATGATACATTTTATACCACTTGTGGATTTTATATTCATATTACAGCGTACGTATGGATTTGGTTTCCATATATTAGAGTTGCCATATCCATGCGGCTGGCATGCTTACGTGTCCTAGTCCTACGTATTTTTGGGACTGGGGCGTGACATATTCCCTTCCAACAAACTTCACAACCTCATCTTAGACATGTTCGCCTACTATTCTGATCCTTGTACAATTTATAATATTGCTCTCTGATGCTATATTTTAGCCGCACAATAAACGTCGCGGACGTTATTTCTTAATTCGAAATTAATTCTAATTTTGTACCCTTGTGCGTCCCAATCGAAATTGAGGACACAATCTTGATCATTTTGTGCAAACCAAATTTTATTAATATTCTACACTGTTCCCTCTACGTCCCAGACAATTGTGTCCCGCCTGATTTAATCCCATGTACTCCTAATTAATTCTAGAACATCGTGTGCATTTCGATTTAATTAATTAAATTTAATTTTTGCCTTTGTGCAATTTTCTAATTTTTGGGGGGCTTTTATGCAAAAATGCCTTTTAGTGTCCCCACCATTGGACAATTCATGAAGAAACTCAATTTTCCCTTCACATAGATTTTTTCGTAATTTTTAGCATATGCAACGCGCGCACATCGCCCTCGTATATTTTTAAACCCATCCTTGTATTTTAATCATGCAATTATAGCCCTTCCAAGCATCCCCATGTGAGCCCAAGGCCAAGCCCAAGGAATGTTGACCAAAGTTAATTTCCTAGGTCAAACCTAAAACCCAAATCCCACATGTATAAATATATAATTATATTTCCTTCCCTTTCCTTTTACGATGATTAAACCTAAAACCCAAATCCATTCTTCCAGCCGACCCCCAACTATTCCGTCTTACACATTTTGCAGCGATTCTCCCTTTCTTCTACACTCTTCCAACAATAAATACCACCACCCCTGACAAAGAAGGAAGAAGAAGAAGACCCATAAATCTCTATATACTTGTAGTTAATGGCGGGAAACGATTGGATCAACAACTACTTGAAGGCGATCCTGGACTCGGGCCCCGCCATCGACGCCTCCAAGTCCTCCCTCCTCCTCCGCGAGCGCGGGCGCTTCAGCCCTACCCGCTACTTCGTCGAGGAAGTCATCACCGGCTTCGACGAGACCGATCTCTACAAATCATGGGTCAAGGCTGCGGCTATGAGGAGTCCGCAGGAGAGGAACACCCGGCTAGAGAACATGTGCTAGCGGATCTAGAATCTCGCCCGGAAGAAGAAGCAGCCCAAACCTCACCGGATTCTGACCTCTCGCCGGAGCCACGGTCGCCATTGTCTCCTTCGCAGTCCTCAGGAACCCTAACGCTCGACGCCTCCTCCGAATCTCCTCCTCCACTCCTCTCTCTCTCTACAGAGATCGTTGCGGTTCGCCGGCTCCTTCTTCGACGGTGCTTCCCGCGCTTTCCACCACCGACCGACCTTCTCCAAGCTGTTCATCGTCGTCGTCGTAGCCGCAAGTACTGGAGGTCTAGTGGCATATGCTGATGCAAACTCAGAATACGTCCTTGAATAGACTCGAGTACCTGCCAGGAAGAAGGTGTTGGTGCTTGAAACTGGTTGGGCTGGCACCAGTTTTCTGAAAAATGTTGACACCTCCTTGTATGATGTACAAGTAAAATCACCTTAAAACTATTTTGCATTTATGCCATTGCTACCAAGCATAACATGTGGGACAGTAGAACCATGCAGCATTGTCGAGCCAATCCGCAACATCATAAGAAAGAAAGAAGGAGATATTGAATTTTGGGAAGCCGAATGTTTCAAGATTGCTCTAACAAACAAGAAAGTTCATTTTCGTTCTGATATTGGGGCTAACTCGGATGGTAGCAATGAATTTCAGGTTGATTATGACTACTTAGTAATAGCAATAGGAGCCAAGCCAAATACATTTAACACCCCTGGCGTGGAAGAGAATTGTCATTTTCTAAAGGAAGTAGAGGATGTGATGGTGTGTATGCACTTGGTGACTGTGCGTCAATAAGTCAACGGAATATCATGGAAGGTATCTTAGAAATTTCCAAGGTAGCTGACAAAGACAATTCTGGAACTTTAACTGTGAAAGAGATCCAAGATGTTTTATAAGATATCTGCATAAGGTATCCTCAGGTGGAACTCTATTTAAAGAGCAAGCAAATGAGAGACATTGTAGATCTATTGAATGATTCCAAAGGCAATGTTGTGAAGGAACCTGTTGAACTGGATATAGAAGAGTTTAAAAATGCTCTTGCTAATGTGGATTCACAAGTTAAGACCCTTCCTGCAGCGGCTCAGGTTGCCGCACAGCAAGGCAATTATCTTGCTAGATGTTTTAATAAAATGAAGTACAGTGAAGAAAATCCTGAAGGTCCCATTCGTATTAGAGAAACTGGTCGTCATCAGTTTCGCCCCTTCCGGATATTGGATTTGTTCTGCGCGACTTCTGGAGCAGATTATTGGTACATCGCAACTTCCTTGCCAGGCAAGTATACCTTGCCATTGTACTGTTATTCTTATTCCATATGTTGCACACATCTTTATTTTCTGTCTTTAGTTCATATATTTTAATTGTTATATAAAATGCTCGCGACGGTGACGTCGCGATATGTTTTTATTTATGTATTGCATTGACCTTGTTCATGAGACTACCCCATTATCATGTAGCACCATTAGGTTCATTGGCCGTGACACAGTTGTTACACGAGTTGTGAGTCTTATGTAGATCACGGACTTGCGTGCAGGTCTGGCCTCCTGTACGTATGGGCCGTGTGTTAGGAATAACTGCTGTTAGAAACTTTGCATGCTAGTAGACTTGGCAGTTATTAGAGGTGTTATCGTATCATGGATGTGACATGCTTAGAGCATGGGGTGGGGAGAACAACAAGTACCGCATTTGAGCTCCTTTACACTTTTTCTGTGACGCCCGAATTCTCCGCTGGAGATACGGGTGGTGATGACCAATATATATATTGTACATTGGCGGGCCTCCGCCGTTCAAAAGACGACGTGCCTTTGGGCCCCTGGATCTTCAAAAGAGAACCATGCCAAATCCCAGTTTTCAGCCAGATAGCTCACTTGTGGGGAAAGTTATTCTTACTGCATTCACTTTAGACGGTTAGGCGACCCCTTTGGATATTTATTTCAGTACTTTATTGGCATGTGTTTAAGTATCTTGTTATGTCCCTCTGAGGACCTGGTCCGCCGCCAGGTGTACCTGTTCTTGTGTATTTGCAGGAGAGCAGAGTTGGATGGTTATAGATGCTTCGTGGATGTCTTCTCTTCGAGCCGTGATTGATAGCTGGTACTTATATTGTTTGATTGAGTTGTACTTCTATTGTATTTACTTTTCCATTTGAGTTGGTAGTGGATTTGTTTCCATCCAACTATCATCCTTAGATACTTCTTATTGAGATCTAGTTTCATAGACATTGGTTATTTTATTCATATTTGATTTTCGTGGATGAGATCTAGATTATACCCTGTGACTTGTGACATATGTTTATACCATTTGTGGATTGATATTCATGTTACAGCGTACGTGTGGATTTGGTTTCCATATATTAGAGTTGCCATATCCATGCGGCTGGCATGCTTACGTGTCCTAGTCCTACGTATTTTGGGACTGGGGCGTGACATGTTTTTGTGGTGGCCCATTCAGGTCAAGAGCATATTGTCTCGGTTACGTTACTGTACCGAACAAGCCTGCACATAGGACTAGAGTATAGGATCTCATCCACAATTGACTATGATTCACCTTTCTTCCCTATGATCTATTCTAACAATTGTATCCTGCTTGATTTCTGTACTTCTCTAATAGTTCCTTGAGTATAGCCTTCTGCTAGGATATAGGAACCCCTGTTATTTGGATGATAATTAGGGTAGCACACCTATTAAGAATACAACGAGAATATAGACATACCACTAAGTTTAGAATATCTAGCGAACCCTAGAATTCCTTATCCTTATAATTGGTTTACCATTACCCCGGATGTATTATGAGGACTTGAGAGTAGTATAGACACTACAAGAGTTAGTTAAAAGGTTACCATAATGTTTGCCCCTAGCATTGAGGAACCAATAGAAAACCAAAACTTAATATTTGGACTGAACCTAACCTTCATAGTTAGATAATATTGGAACTATAAACTTAGATCATTGTCTTATTATTAGTAGACAGCACCTTAGGAAGCCTAGAGGAATGTAATCAACACTTGTTCCTTGATCATGCCTCGAACATAGCAACTAGCATACAACTCCCTAGAGAACCATGATGCTATCTAGAGCCCTCTATCTTAATTTTATATATTGTTCCCCTGCAACCCTAGCGCTTGCTATTTGTACGACGACTAATCATGTTTTCTCTCCTTCATTCTTTTAACTCGTGCCATCTGACACTCCTAATAATAGGCCAAGAAATTTTAACCTTTGTTAAGGACACATAGTTTGCTAGGATTATAGTTGTAGTCTTGAATTTGAACATTTTTGTGCTTGGTAGTTAAGGTTTGATAAGTTTGAGTTGTTCTTGCAGACTGCGACCCGATGATTATCCATTAGTGTTAAATTACGTAATTTGTACCCCCACCTCGATACAAGTTAGATCCCTTTCCCCTTAATGGCTAGTAACTTTTCCATTCTTGCTACTGATACTTGTTCTATAAGCACTATGACTAAGGCTTAAGACGACCATGACCTATGTAATATAGGAAGATATCCTAATAGGTACTAAGATCCCTTTCGTAAACCTTAATAGGAGCTTCTACGGTATCCTTAAGACAATTACAAATAGTAGTTCAGTTGTTATAAGTTATGTAGTATACCTCACACCCTAGTATCACATAGTTTTCTGACCCATTATTGAAGTGTAATTGGATGACATTAATTGTATATTAGCTAAAGACAACAGTGTTTATTCAGACAATAGAATTTAGAGGTCCTTGCCCCATTTGGTCGACTAGCGACATAGGCAAGGAGGTTGCATGATAACTGTAGAGATTGTAGAGTTCTTATTATTGTTGCTTGTTTTGTTTTTTTGTTTTTGTGAACTTGAATTAATTTGTACCTCCTTTCATCATCATCTAGCGTACTCATATTGTTGTACCACCTTGACTCATGCCGCTATTATAGCCTAGTTTTTGTAAGCTTATTCCTTATCGAGCTTGTTCATGACATATGTAGTAGTGGGTCGACACACTAATACAAATTGTCTAATCAGAATCAGTATATTACGGTCTGATCAACCATAGTACGCTTGATTCGCCCTTCGCAATAATACTTTATGTGGATTGAGATATATAATTGACTAGTAGACACCTGTAATTGCCCTCTAAGATATGTCTGAGCGGATCATATCGGTTACATAACTGTACTAATACGAGCATACGAATACAGATTTACCAAATAGGATTTCAGTCCACAACTGCCTTGACAATTCCCATTGGATTTCTTGAAACGCCTTGATCCCTATACTTGCATTCTATTACTTCTCCCTTGAACTCTTATTTATTGATCTACGTCTTTCCTTATTTCGAAAAGACGAAACATCTTGCTTGGTATAAGTTTGATATATAGATAGTACCAGATATCCCCCATAGGCCAATCATATTGTTTGGTGACAATCTTTTATAAATGATTAAGGGCATATCATAAAGGATATGTTTGGTGTTAAAGGACTTTGAGGATTCAATAACATGATTAAATAAATTGGAACATAGCCTTCTTAGATGTATAGCCTTAGATGATAGATGGGTAAATTCTAAGTTGGGTAGAAACTACCATGTTAACTTAAGGAGAATTCTTTATACTGTAATCAAGTAAGGTTAGATAGAGAAACCCTACCCTAGTTTTAATTTCGAGGACGAAATTCTTTTAAGTTGGGTAGATTGTAAACCCCCTCACCCAAAATTAGGGCTACTTGGCTTAGATAGTGAAATTAGGGCTAGTTTGAACCCAATTAGAATTAGAACACGGCTTTTATTTAATTATGCAATAATTAAATAACGTGTAGCGCACCTACCGTTGCTTCTATAATTGGAGCACCTCACTAGCCATTGCCTTCCAACAAACTTCACAACCTCATCCTAGACATGTCCGCCTACTATTCTGATCCTTGTACAATTTATAATATTGCTCTCTGATGCTATATTTTAGCCGCACAATAAACGTCGCGGACGTTATTTCTTAATTCAAAATAAATTCCAATTTTGTACCCTTGTGCGTCCCAATCGAAATTGAGGACACAATCTTGATCATTTTATGCAAACCGAATTTTATTAATATTCTACACTGTTCCCTCTACGCCCCAGACAATTGTATCCCGCCTGATTTAATCCCATGTACTCCTAATTAATTCTAGAACATCATGCACGTTTCGATTTAATTAATTAAATTCAATTTTTGCCTTTGTGCAATTTTCTAATTTTTGGGGGGCTTTTATGCAAAAATGCCTTTTAGTGTCCCCACCATTGGATAATTCATGAAGAAACTCAATTTTCCCTTCACGTAGATTTTTCCGTAATTTTTAGCATGTGCAACGCGCGCACATCGCCCTCGTATATTTTTAACCCCATCCTTGTATTTAATCATGCAATTATAGCCCTTCCAAGCATCCCCATGTGAGCCCAAGGCCAAGCCCAAGGAATGTTGACCAAAGTTAATTTCCTAGGTCAAACCTAAAACCCAAATCCCACATGTATAAATATACAATTATATTTCCTTCCCTTTCCTTTTACGAGGATTAAACCTAAAACCCATATCCATTCTTCCAGCCGACCCCCAACTATTCCGTCTTCCACTTTTTGCAGCGATTCTCCCTTTCTTCTACACTCTTCCAACAATAAATACTACCACCCCTGACAAAGAAGGAAGAAGAAGAAGACCCATAACTCTCTATATACTTGTAGTTAATGGCAGGAAACGATAGGATCAACAACTACTTGAAGGCGATCCGGGACTCGGGCCCCGCCATCGACGTCTCCAAGTCCTCCCTCCTCCTCCGCGAGCGCGGGCGCTTCAGCCCCACCCGCTACTTCGTCGAGGAAGTCATCACCGGCTTCGACGAGACCGATCTCTACAAATCATGGGTCAAGGCTGCGGCTATGAGGAGTCCGCAGGAGAGGAACACCCGGCTAGAGAACATGTGCTAGCGGATCTAGAATCTCGCCCGGAAGAAGAAGCAGCCCAAACCTCACCGGATTCTGACCTCTCGCCGGAGCCACGGTCGCCATGGTCTCCTTCGCAGTCCTCAGGAACCCTAACGCTCGACGCCTCCTCCGAGTCTCCTCCTCCACTCCTCTCTCTCTCTCTACAGAGATTGTTGCGGTTCGCCGGCTCCTTCTTCGACGGTGCTTCCCGCGCTTTCCACCACCGACCGACCTTCTCCAAGCTGTTCGTCGTCGTCGTCGTCGTCGTAGCCGCAAGTACTGGAGGTCTAGTGGCATATGCTGACGCAAACTCAGAATACGTCCTTGAATAGACTCGAGTACCTGCCAGGAAGAAGGTGTTGGTGCTTGAAACTGGTTGGGCTGGCACCAGTTTTCTGAAAAATGTTGACACCTCCTTGTATGATGTACAAGTAAAATCACCTTGAAAATATTTTGCATTTATGCCATTGCTACCAAGCATAACATATGGGACAGTAGAACCATGCAGCATTGTCGAGCCAATCCGCAACATCATAAGAAAGAAAGAAGGAGATATTGAATTTTGGGAAGCCGAATGTTTCAAGATTGCTCTAACAAACAAGAAAGTTCATTGTCGTTCTGATATTGGGGCTAACTCGGATGGTAGCAATGAATTTCAGGTTGATTATGACTACTTAGTAATAGCAATATGAGCCAAGCCAAATACATTTAACACCCCTGGTGTGGAAGAGAATTGTCATTTTCTAAAGGAAGTAGAGGATGTGATGGTGTGTATGCACTTGGTGACTGTGCGTCAATAAGTCAACGGAATATCATGGAAGGTATCTTAGAAATTTCCAAGGTAGCTGACAAAGACAATTCTGGAACTTTAACTGTGAAAGAGATCCAAGATATTTTACAAGATATCTGCATAAAGTATCCTCAGGTGGAACTCTATTTGAAGAGCAAGCAAATGAGAGACATTGTAGATCTATTGAATGATTCCAAAGGCAATGTTGTGAAGGAACCTGTTGAACTGGATATAGAAGAGTTTAAAAATGCTCTTGCTAATGTGGATTCACAAGTTAAGACCCTTCCTGCAGCGGCTCAGGTTGCCGCACAGCAAGGCAATTATCTTGCTAGATGTTTTAATAAAATAAAGTACAGTGAAGAAAATCCTGAAGGTCCCATTCGTATTAGAGAAACTGGTCGTCATCAGTTTCGCCCCTTCCGGATATTGGATTTGTTCTGCGCGACTTCTGGAGCAGATTATTGGTGCATCGCAACTTCCTTGCCAGGCAAGTATACCTTGCCATTGTACTGTTATTCTTATTCCATATGTTGCACACATCTTTATTTTCTGTCTTTAGTTCATATATTTTAATTGTTATATAAAATGCTCGCGACGGTGACGTCGCGATATGTTTTTATTTATGTATTGTATTGACCTTGTTCATGAGACTACCCCATTATCATGTAGCACCATTAGGTTCATTGGCCGTGACACAGTTGTTACACGAGTTGTGAGTCTCATGTAGATCACGGACTTGCGTGCAGGTCTGGTCTCCTGTACGTATGGGCCGTGCGTTAGGAATAACTGCTGTTAGAAACTTTGCATGCTAGTAGACTTGGCAGTTATTAGAGGTGTTATCGTGTCATGGATGTGACATGCTTAGAGCATGGGGTGGGGAGAATAACAAGTACCGCATTTGAGCTCCTTTACACTTTTTCTGTGACGCCCGGATTCTCCGCTGGAGATACGGGTGGTGATGACCCATATATATATTGTACATTGGCGGGCCTCCGCCGTTCAAAAGACGACGTGCCTTTGGGCCCCTGGATCTTCAAAAGAGAACCATGCCAAATCCCAGTTTTCAGCCAGATAGCTCCCTTGTGGGGAAAATTGTTCTTACTGCATTCACTTTAGACGGTTAGGCGACCCCTTTGGATATTTATTTCAGTACTTTATTGGCATGTGTTTAAGTATCTTGTTATGTCCCTCTGAGGACCTGGTCCGCCGCCAGGTGTACCTGTTCTTGTGTATTTGCAGGAGAGCAGAGTTGGATGGTTATAGATGCTTCGTGGATGTCTTCTCTTCGAGCCGTGATTGATAGCTGGTACTTATATTGTTTGATTGAGTTGTACTTCTATTGTATTTACTTTTCCATTTGAGTTGGTAGTGGATTTGTTTCCATCCAACTATCATCCTTAGATACTTCTTATTGAGATCTAGTTTCATAGACATTGGTTATTTTATTCATATTTGATTTTCGTGGATGAGATCTAGATTATACCCTGTGACTTGTGACATATGTTTATACCACTTGTGGATTTGATATTCATGTTACAGCGTACGTGTGGATTTGGTTTCCATATATTGGAGTTGCCATATCCATGCGGCTGGCATGCTTACGTGTCCTAGTCCTACGTATTTTGGGACTGGGGCGTGACAACAGGATCAGTGTTGAAGAAACCATTGCAGTATTTTCTCGAAGGGCCAGTACGGTACCAAAGCTCTGTATCAGAGTCTAAGGCACATCCATTAAGTTAATATATATATATATTCTGCCTTTTGTATGGTATATCTCTCCCCACCCAATGTAATCTCATGTCACAGTTTCATAATGTTCATGTCACGCAAGATCAACTAATGCAATAAGTCAGAATAAAATCTAAGCATGTAAAGATGTCATAATCCTGTATCCTATACAGAATCACCTTGAATATTCAGGAAGATTCTGTCTCATGATCTGTGTCAAGTGTCCTGGGTATAATGTACTTGATATGGCAAGTACGAGAATGTAAATGTCACGATATCCATCTCTAGGTGACGTTACACAACCCCGCGTACGGTATTGGCACCCGACTGTTAATCGGAAGCTAAGTAAGTCACACGGCCCTAGGGTTGAGCATGTACAACAGTCACAGGAAATAAATCAAGAGAACAAAATGAATCAATAAGCTGCAATTTATGGCAAGGTACACTTGCCTGGGTTTCCGGTTCCAATTGTAGCTCTGGCTTCAGCGGGGATTGTAGGCAGTACTCCGGTTACTGAAATAGATATCACCATCAGATCCAGAAAATATAAATCAGCTAGAAACGCTTGTCCTTGAGTCCAATTTGGAGACAAGGGCAAAAATAACATTTTCGGTCAAAGCGAGGTCCACATGTAAGCCACTTTGCACCGAAAAATGCGTCAGGGTCAAAGGTCTCCAAAATAGTCCAACTTAGTGTCAACAGGTCAGGAACGATGATACGAACCCAACGGAGCTTCCAGAATTGGATTCCAATGAGCCGTTCTCAAAATCGCCCGTCGAATGGAGCCTGTAGGGCCCACGACACGCGATTTTGTCAACGTTCTCAGAATCGAACCAAACTTGACTCACAGGACCAGCGTATTGCTACGAGTCCGATGGCGCAAGTTTCGTCTCGATCCGACTTGTGTACACTAAGTTACAGCGAGATTCAGAAAGGTCGAATACGGGGCGATGTCCGCGGATACGCGTTGATTTTGGTGTGCACGTACATCCGAATCAGCTTCTGCGAAATCCCGCACGTCCGTATCAACGACGTGCACGTATCCGTAAAGACCGCGTGCGACCAAGTCGTCCCATTTGGCGGGGCGTACTCGGTTCCGAGGTAAAACAGGGCATTGGTTTTTCTGTTTTTGGATCGCGGTTCATGATCACCACATGACGCGATGCGCCGAGCGGGTTGCACGAGCACCGAGGGGGTCATACAGGCTATGCGATGCAACTGACAGAAAAAAAATTGGGGTAGCGAGGAGTGAGACACGAGTACCTGAACAGGGCTCCAGAAAACAGAAATCTCTGTGTCCGACTCGTGTCCGACATGCCTAGGGTTAGGGTTTCTAGGGCTCTGGCCGGAGCTCAGGTGGTGTCACGCCCCGATCTCCCGCAGGCAAATTGGCCGTTCCCGCTAGGCGGGAATCACCCTCGCCAGCGCTCCCGCGGAACGATCGCTTAACCTATCCGGGCGTGATGCCGTACGAGCGTGATCCACGCCTGTGCAAGGCCATGGTTCATTGGCTGGCGGCAAGAGTTCTAAGCCACAGAGTCGCACAGATTATCCGAGTGCAGCGAAGTTTAGGAACGCATAGCGATCGGTAACAGGTTCACTGAGTCGACAATATAGCGGAAGCATCGAAACAAGTAAAGTAATCTCTTTATTGATATGAAACATGTATTACAGGCGGCGTATAGCCGAGATTACAAGTCGCTCAAGCCTCTCTCTTTGAAACAGTAAAAGCGTGCCAAGTGGCTACAACTGTGGAATGATTGTACAGGCGATGGTCAGGCGATGTTCACAACTTATGTCTTGTATATGTGCTTCAGTTTCCGGACGCACCGTTGCAAGGCTTCAGAGGGAACTCCTGGCCTTAGCACGCACGAAGGAGGCGTCCGCACCGCACGAGGTTCTCCCGCACCCTGCATACAAACTGGTGGATTATCAGTACATTGAATGCACTGGTGGGGAAGCTACTCGCCCGCTCGACAAATCCAAACACGTAATACAGGTTCCGTGCACAACCATTAAGTTGTCTTTCTAGTTGCCTTAGGATCAGTTTCATGCAAACATTGAATAGCTTAACGTGTCGGGCAATGCGCCGTGCGATATGAGAGGAACACGGCGAGACTTACCATTTGGCCTTCCCTGTCCAAGGCAAACATTGTTAATTCAAGCACGGGCATGTATAAGCATTCAGGAGGCAAGCATATGCAAACAGGAGGGTCATTTTAACATAATCGTTCAGGTGTTCAGTTGTTTCTTGATGCGATGCAGTGACTCGCACGCGGATAGCCGCTAAGCGAGGATGACTTATCTATATGAACACAGTCGCTGGCAAAGCCATTATGGACACTAGTCTTAAACGGAGATGGTTTGCAACCAATGTACAGTGGTGCCACAAGCCATCTCGTCCAGTACAGTAGACTATACAGTAAGTTCAGCCATGGAGCGGATGGTATGCAGCGAAAGAACGGTGGGCGCTGCATACTATCTCGTCCAGTACAGTTGGCTGAAATAGTGGAGTTCCATCTGGATCGAAGCGGCCCCAGTGCCCCGGAGACCGTCCGTGGAACTATGCCTCGTTTCTGAGTTGTCCGCGACATGCAGGTCAGGGTCAGGGTCAGTTTCCCCTTTACTAGATACTCGAGCACTGTAGAACAGGAGTACAGTGGTACAGTGGTACAGTAGAACAGTAGTACAGTAGTGCACGATTACAGGAGGTGCTTGAATCATGATTCTTTACAGTGATTAACTTGTCTTGATGCATTCCCCTGGTTCGGGGATGCCTTGGGTGACCTAGCGGTCCCGGATACTTGCAGGAACATTCAGGCACGGAACGACTACGTAGTAGTCTTCCGGGGTTTGGATGAAAACACGGTAACATTCAAGCAGACAAGCATGCGTTTCTAAGGAACATAAGCAGGCACGTTTGCTCGGACCCGAAGGTAAGCCGAGGGATAAAACCGTTAAGGGACTTAGCATGCGAGGGTCTGAACATAAGCAGTATTTCCTTTTCCATGTTCTAGCAAGCAATATGAGTTGGGATTATTCCCTTAGCTAAGTGCGTTGGATTTATTAGCATGCAGGGGGTGATTCACCTAGCGACTAGCATGAATATTCCAGATTTTATGTGTGCTGGCTAAGCAAAGACAAGTTCACCGTAGCCACCCACCTTAGCGATGATTCGCCTCGGTAGAGCGATACGTCTGAGTGAGCCTCTGAAAGTCCAAGCCGGATTCCTTTAGGGACAAGTCTGGATATCCTTTGCTTCTTGATCGAGGCAAAGCGGGTCGGGACAGTTGCACTATTGCTGATTGAGTCGGCAGTCCGCTTGAGCGAAACGGGGTATTACAGGTGGGGGAGGCCGGCCGGAGGGAGACTGGGGCACGGAGGCGTGCTGGCCGGAGGCGAACTGCTGCGGGGAGTGGCACGGGGCTCTGCTCGGTCAGGCGGAGGCGGCTTTGCTGGAGTGGTCGTCAGCTCTCGGGTGGTGGCTGCGGGGTTCTGGCCGGCGAGGACGGAAGAGTAGGGAGGAAAGGGGAAGGCGGTGGCGAGGTCGGCTTGGGGCGCTGCTCGCGGAGGCCGGGGGCTGCGGGGAGAAGGTTCGGCCGAAGGCGGCTCATCGGGGAAGACGGGTGACAGGCGGCTAGGTCGGGGAGAAAGACGGGGCTGGGCGGGTTTTATAGAGGTGGAGAGGGAGACAACGGGGTGGTCGTTGCAGAGGCGAGGCGGTACGCATTGCGGAGGAAGGGAAACGGAGCGGCGACCGGAGGCAAAGCGGCGTCGTCGGTTACGCCAGGGCTGAACGGCTGGGGAGGAGAGGGGTTTCGGGTCGGGCGGTGCCGGGTCGGGTCGAGCGGCAGATCCGGCCCGATCCGCTAAGAATTGGGTTGGTTTGGACCGGCCGGCTCGGTTTAATTTGGTTTGGTTTAACTAGGTTTAATAGAACCGGGTTCAGGTTTATTTGGGTTTAATTAGACAATAGTTTTTAAGGCTTTTAAAATCCATCCGGGTCCAATAAATTCCCCGAAAATTACCCTATGTCTAGTTTTTCATTCTACACCATAAAATATTATTTTCATAATATTTTAATATTATTTATTATCTTTTAAAAATTACTTAATAATTAAAATACCTGAATTTAATTACAGAAAATTCCCAAAAAATTCCAGTGTGAAAATTAAAAATTAAAAATTCTTGAAAAATCAGGGGGTTTACAGCTATGCGGCCTCGCCTACATGCGGCCAGAGTGTCCATTCGATCAAAGCCCAACCGAGAGCACGTATGCGGCTACAAGACCCATGCCGCCTTGCCAACATGCGGTCAGAGTATCCATTCGACCAAGGCCCAAACGAGAGCACGTATGCGGCTACAAGACCCGTGCGGCCTCGCCATCATACGACCTAGTTGTTATGCGGCCTCCAGTTCACAAGATCTTTTCGTTACAACTACAGAGATCTTCGCATAGTTTGTATCGACTGCATGTCCAACTGACCAAGTCACGCCCATAACAGGTTGATAACAACCCCGAGATCTCGTCAACAACTTACTTGAACCAAATTCACGTGACAGCTCCCCTGTGACATGCGGCTACAGTTACAACTGCATGTTGTTGAAGTAGCCCTATGCGGCCACCAAGCAGGAACATATATGACATCCATAGTACGTCCACAGGGCGGGTATAAATAGTAAGGTACCACACCCATACAAAGGGGCTAGCTGGCTATCCACGGATCTACACTCGAGCAAATTTGTACTTAGATTATCTTTTAGGACTTCTCTCTACTTTTTCTTAGCTTGTTAATCAAATCAAGTTCTTTTAGTTCTCCTTTTGATTTAAATGACAAATAGCGGTATGGGCACTATGAGTTCTTGGTGATGCCATTTGGATTAACTAATGCACCGGTGGTATTTATGGATTTGATGAACCGAATATTCATGCCCTTTTTGGATCAATTTGTGGTGGTATTCATAGATGACATCCTCATTTATTCCAAAGGTGAGGTAGAGCACGAGGAGTATCTTCGGAGGGTATATCATTTCAGTGGCAGGAGTATCAGTGGATCCGAGAAAGGTTAAGGTAATAGAAAGTTGGCCAATTCTAAGAACAGTAGCAGAGGTTCCTAGTTTCTTGGGGTTGGTAGGATATTATAGGAGATTTGTGGCAGATTTTGCAAGAATTTTTGCACCCTTGACGAGGTTGACACGTAAGGAGGTAGAGTTTGTTTGGTCAACTGAGTGTTAGGCATCGTTCGAAGAGTTGAATAGGAGGTTAGTATCAACACCAATTCTGACATTTTTGACAAGATCTGGAGGTTTCACAGTATATTGTGACGCGTCTGGAAAGGGACTTGGGTGCGTACTGATGCAACACGGCAGGGTGATAGCTTATGCATCTCGGTAACTACGGGATTATGAGAAAAATTATCCATCGCATGATTTGGAGCTGGCAGCGGTAGTGTTTACTCTTAAGCTATGGAGGCACTACTTGTATGGAGATCGCGTAGAGATATATACCTCACAAGAGTTAGAAGTACGTATTCACGTAGAAGGAACTGAATATGCGGCAGAGGAGGTGGCTCAAGTTGTTAAAGGATTATGATGTAGAGCTTCAATATCATCTAGGTAAGGCGAATGTTATAGCAGATGCTCTGAGTAGGAGGGGTAGTGCATTCGTATTGACGAATCAGAGGCACATCTTGGAGGATCTTCAGAAGATGGGCACAGAAGTGGTACTCCCGATGGATACCAAAATTTTAGCCAGTTTACAGATCCATTCTACTTTGGTACAGAGGAGCTCAGTTTGATGATCCATAAATTCAGAAGCTTCGGGCAGAGTGTGAGTCCGGCCTTAGGAAAGATTTAACGATTCATGAAGATGGAACACTTAGGTTTGGAAATTGTCTCTGTGTGCTGAGCGGAGATATTCGACAAGAAGTTATGACCGAAGCATATAGTTCCCCGTATTCTATTCACCCAGGAGGCACGAAGATGTACCGGAATATAAGGCAACATTTCTAGTGGAACGGTATGAAGAGGGCGATAGTGAGGTTCGTGTCTCAATGTTTAATATGTCAGCAAGTGAAGAGCAAGCAGCAGAGGCCGGCAGGATTGTTACAACTACTACTGATTCCAGAATGGAAGTGGAATCACATTACGATGGACTTTGTGACTGGTCTACCTAGATCCCCGAATGGAAGAAATGTATTTTGGGTAATAATGGATCGGCTCACAAAAGTCGCTCATTTTCTTTCCTTAAGAGTAGGGCAGCCTACTGAGCAGTTGGCAGAAATATATATAAAGCAGATAGTGAAGCAATATAGTGTTCTAGCTAGTATAGTATCGGATCGAGACACCCAATTCACTTCTCGGTTTTGGCAGAGTCTACATCAGAGTTTGGGCACCAAGTTGTGATTCAGCACGACATACCATCCATAGACAGATGGGCAGTCAGAAAGGACTATACAGACTTTGGAGGATAAGTTGCGATCTTGTACCTTAGATTTTGGAGGGTCTTAGGAGGATCATCTTCATCTAGTTGAGTTCTCATATAATAATAGTTATCAGGCTAGTATTCATATGGCTCCGTTTGAGGCATTGTACGAAAGAAAGTGCAAATCTCTATTAGCTTGGGATGACATTGGTGAGCGGAAGATGTTGGGACCAGAGATGATTACTTAGATAGTAGAGGTAGTCAGATTGATTAGAGAGTGGCTTTGAGTTACACAGGATAGGCAGCATCACTAGAAAGATCAACGCCGTAGGCCGTTAGACTTAAATTACGAATTTTGTCTACCCGTGGAGTCATTAGATTTGGAGTCCGGGAAAAGCTTAGTCTGCGATACGTTAGCCCCTTTGATCCTCGAGCGGGTGGGTGATGTTGCTTATCGCCTTGTCCTTTCACCTTCACTATATGATGTACATGTGTTTCATGTATCTCAATTGCGTAGGTATATCCCGGATTCGAGCCACATCCTCGACCATTCTGAGCTAGTCGTTGGTACTGACTTGTCTTATAAGGAGCGGCCCGTGTCCATTTTGGACTGGAGAGAGAATGTGCTCAAGCACCGGCATATACGTCTTGTCCGCGTCACTTAGGGCCATCACTCACCAAAAGAGTCAACGTGGGAACGCGAGGACGATATTAGAGCCAAATACCCACACTTGTTTGAATCCGGAGGTATATTCCTTCTTATGTCTTCATATCTCGTCTTAGTGTTTGCTCGACATCCATGTGGAATGGATGTTGCTTTTCTTCATTTGCATGAATTACTCACTTCGTTATAATAGTATGGTAGATATGCAGATGATTAGCTTAGTTGTTTTCATAATTTTTCTCTTCTCTTATCTTAGCGAAATTCCGAGGACGAAATTTTTCTAAGGTAGAGAGAAATGTCACATCTGTTCCCTGATATCGTATTCCTATACATGGTTGTGCATTATATTTTTGTATTTTGTAAATTGGATTTTGAGAGAGACTACCCGGGACCAATAGGAACCCATTTGGCAATTGCCATAAACCCATATTAGGACCCGAATATAGATGGAATCCCTAAAACTGCTTCACTATAGAACCACTAGACTTGTCTTTTCTTGGACGGTTGAGATGGGTTGGGGTCATGGATTCATGAGGTGGATGGATGAGATTAAATCCCATCCCATCTCATATATATATATATATATATATATATATATATATATATATATATATATATATATATATATAAGCACATTTTTCTCTCTTCTTCATTCTTCTCATTTTCTCTCTTTCTCTTTTTTTCTCCTCCTCTCCAAAATTCAAACCCCCAAACCCTAGATCTAGCCTAGGAGTTTTACTTCCTTCTTCTCTTTGGAAGAGATTAGAGTTAGGGTTACCTAACAATTAAAGCAAGTAAATCTTGCACAAAGTGGAGAAACCATAATTTTTGGAATATTTTATTTCTTTAATTTTTTTTGCATATTTTTAGCTTATAATGTGTATCTAGTGATCCTTAACAAATTTAGTATTTGACATTTTTGATTTTGATGAATGATTTGGAGTAGATATAAGTTTCAAAGTTAGATTTTATAAATTTTATGGTTTTGATCTCTTAAAATTTTGAAAATTTTGAAAATTAATTATCCTATGTCGTGGAAAATTAAATTTTATTTAATTTTGGCTTTTGAAACGTCGAATTTTGAGTTAAAATAAAGTTTTTATGGCCAAAAACAAGTTTTTAGAGTTTTCATGTCGGTGAGGAAGAAGAACAACCCCTGCGTAAAAATGGTGCATAAGTCCCTGCGTATAACTGCGCAGAAGTCCTTTCTTCTGCATATAACTGCGCAGACGCCCTCCCCTTTGCGTATAATTACGCAAAATTCAATTTTGGACGTAAAAAGTGCGTAGAAGCCCTTCCCTAGCGTAATTTTTGCACAGAATCTTGTTTTTGTGTAAAAAGTACGCCAATGAACATTGTTGAGCCAAAATACGCGAATGAGCTATTTTTGAGCCAAAAAAAACACAAAAAGCTATTTTTGCCTATTTAAAGTCATTTTTGACTGTTTTGTACGCAAAAAAGCTATTTTTGACTATGTTTACCTATTTTTGGCTATTTTATGTCTATTTTTGTCATTTTTTTCAATTAGTTGGATTTTCTTATCAAATATCGTGACCTTGTATATGATAGTGAATTAAGAACTTATATTTTTTTTATTATCTGAATAATGACAAATGCTTGATGAACACTATGATAGAATTATAGGCCCAACAAGAACTTTATAGTAGAAGCACTGACCGTATACTTGACCCGATATCCATGCTATGATGTGAGCAGAGGAATTTTACTTAAATTAACTAATTGATCCTAGATCTTGACTTGACTACTTGTATCCATGCTGATACTTCTTAATATCGCTCCAAGTGTGCTATCTTACTCGTGCACTGATGTGCTACATATACACTGCAGTATTATGTTATAAGTATATTCTTGTTACATGCTCGTTAGTACTAAAAATGAGGATTGCACGGAACCCCTGTAGCTAGTCAGAATAGCGTGGTTAGATTACTTAATTGATTGTTGCATATGCTCTGGTGACGTCTTAAATGAAATGCTTATTGTTTGTGCATCAGAATTCTTGATGATATTCCTCTGCCATATATATATAGAATATTTTCAGTAAATTATGTTATAATATTTGTTATTGTCCTTGTTTTGTAGATTTCTTCAAAGATCTCTCTCTCCTTCTGATAAGAGAAGAGAGGAGTACTACATATTCAACACATTCTTTTACAGTAAACTTGAAGAAGCTGTGAATTACAAGGTATGTTGCTTCATACAAAAATTGGTAGCACGACGTTGTCTTGTGGATTGTTGGTAGTCATGTTAATAGTTTATCTTGTGGTCGGAAGATTGATATTACTTATTTGCAAAAAGTGATATCGTAATTTAAAGCATGTTTTGTTCTTTAGTTTGGTATAAATGAGTACTATAAAGATCTATGTACACCCTGTAGTGATCTTGAGTACACATAGTTTCCTGATTACCGCCTTTATCCAATAAAGGGCGTCTAGTAATTGTCAATTTTAACTTACGGCAGAGGGTGGACCTACTAAACTTTTTTAATTCTTGATCCACATAGGTTTAAGGATAGTGAGATACTAAGTAATGTTGATTATCATTGAACATATATCATACCATGAGCTAAATTACATAACTGCAAGTGTAGGTTCAACTACATACTAGGCTTATAAGATTTTTGATGAGACCCTCTTGTTTGTTGCCATAACTAGAATGTGGTGCCAACCTACAAATGGTATATTGCAGGTTGACAGCTGATGGTGAAAACTAAGCTCTTTATTAGAAATTTCCAATGTTGAGCCGGCCTCATACTGCTTGAAAAAGGCTTGAATGGTGATGAGACTGATGATTATGGTTTTAGTGTAGATACCTCTATATTTGTATTTTGTTCAAGCTATATCCTATAAGCACTTGATGTATGCTTCTGCCGATATGTTCTGTTATTTTAAAATAATTGGTACCAACATACTTTACACTACTACTGCATTATGGCACACGCTTGTTTCTCAAAGTTATTTTCAGTGTTTTATCTTGGGAAAATGTAGTGTAGATACCTAAGATTTTTTTTGCAAAATGTAGACAACTATCAACTATGATCACATTCATAAGTATGTGTCAGGATAAGCCAAAGTTTGAAAAAGAATGGCATATATGAGAATGAGAAGTTATCTTGGGTTAATTAGAGGATATGCCATCAGACTTATCATCCATGTGCAGCAGCCTTATTGTTGGGAATAAACACAAAAATTATTACCCAATATGACCGTTTATAGAGAGGACATAGGTATCCGTGATCATATTTTATGTCTTTATAGTTAAATCATTCATTTGGATTGATAACAATATAGATCAAAATATACCAAATAATACAAAGAAATTAGAGATATCTCAAAAAATACTAAGAAACGGTAAGAATTAAAGTTTTGACCAAGCAGGATCACGATAAGAAAAAACTAGCTGACTGAACTAACCGAGAAAAGAGAGTATAAGATAAAGAATGAGCTAACATGTTACTACAAATTAAGATAGTAAAAATTATCAATATGAGAATTATTAAGGGTATGTCTTAAGTAATATCTGTTATCAATTATATTCTTTGTTTTCATTTATCTTACCAGATGGCACCCAAGAGAGAGACACCTCCTACTGTTAAGGAGGAAGTGATGCCTCCTACTGTTAAGGAGGAAGAGATACCACCTACTGTATCTCAGACGGGGAGTTACAGTCACCCAGCACCTATAGCGGCTGTATCTCAGACAGGGAGTTCCAGTCATCCAGCACCTATATCGGAGATTGATCACATAGACGCTGTTTATGCGCAGTATCTGAGGGAATGGTATGTGCCCCAGCGTATTGGATATCCTCAAGATTGATACTGTGATGTTTTATATACTTTTATTGTGGTTATTGTGTTATTGTGATACTTATATATTATGCCCATTATGTGACTGTGATACTTATATATTATGTATTTTGTGTGACTGTGATACTTTTATTTTGTGTGTATTGTGTGACTGTGATATTTTATATACTTTTTGTATTATTTCGTACGCAAAAAATTCAATGGAGGGTTGCTCCAGGTCTGTCTATAATATTTGTGTGTATTGTATGACTATGATACTTTTTATTCATATTAAATGATGTTAATTTACCGGTGTTGAGTGTTCCACCGAAGGGGTCGGCGAACCTAGAGAATTCAACGGTGGGTTGCTCCGGGTCTATTTTTAATTAGAAATTCATAAATTGCAGGAATAAAAGTTTGGAAACAATTTTTTTTTTTGTAAAATTAGCGACGTATTTAGCGACGTTTAGCGACGTTAATACACGTCGCTAATTAGCGACGTTAATAGACATCGCTAATTACGTCGCTAAATACGTCGCTAAATACGTCGTTGTACGTCGCAAATTGCTGACATGGCAGTACTGCCAGGTCATTAAAGATGTCGCTGTCACGTCGCTATATAAGTCGCTAATAAGCGACGTTTAGCGACATTTATTTACGTTGTTAATTAGTGACGCTGCGTCGCTAAACATCGCTAATTTAGCGACACATTTAAGTCGCTAAAAACGTCGGTATAGCGACGTTTAGTGACTTTTTTCTTTCAGCGACGTGCTGATTTCCGACTTTGTAAAACGTCGCTAATTACGTCGCTAAACGTGATTAGCGATATTTTTTTGTTATTTAGCGACGTTTGTTGACGTTTCTAATTTGACTTTTTCTGGTAGTGCATTAGGCTCAGAATGAGTCCAGATTGGAATCGTAAGAACCAATGCGGATTCATCCCTGGCATACACGTACCAAGGTACGACATCTAGGAGGATAATTGTGTGACCATGACACAAGATTTCAGATAAACGTAGAGTTAATTAGGTAACTAAAAATTATAGCAGCATTAGGAGGGAACGGAGCCCGAGATCGTGCATATCGGCCACGTTATAGATATTAATCATGGGGTGCAAGGCTGGCCACCAGGATACTGTATATTATCCGCACTAATGGAGTGCAGTATCCGGCCACTAATATTATTATAACCAAGCCAGTATCCCACTATAGAGGAGAACTTGAATTGTTACTAATTTTTTAGCATAGTAGCCTTACGAGGGACTAGTGCATTAAATTTTATTCATGTTGTATATTATTGGTTCGGCTAGCCCTGCTCGGACATAGCACAATTTGAGGATCCAATTATATTGCATTACTGGGGTTACCCAGACATCACCCAACAAGCCATAGGATTGATTGGCCGTTTAATTAAGACTTTATTGATTGTGTATTCCCATATAATAAGTATCTTAGGGACATAGACTGTCGTGGCGCGATGATTCAACTCTTGTCCTTATTTGGTTGTGGGATTGGACTGTTGTGTTACGATAGGCTATGGACCGAATTATGATGCAGATACCTTTGGTTTGACCAAATTCGTGGACTGTACTCTGTCTCGGTATAGTTTGACACTGCTTGTCCTTGTTTGGTTGTAGTGGTGTCTTACTATTTCGATGACAGAATGCATGCCTCTGATTTGGCACAGGCCTTGCTCTCTTTTATTGCATTTTATTTCAGTTATTGGTTTTGTTTCTTCTCTTGTGCTTCCTTGTGGTACTTGCTATTCGGGGCCTGACCCCGCTGGTTTTGTTTGGCCATATTTTATAGTGGAGCCTAAGGACTCTACCTTCTACCTGACTGATGTTGCATACCAGGAGCATGGTCGGCGGGGGACTTGAGTGAGTTTTCTTCTTCCCCACTTTAGTATTTTATATTATTTTGGGCGTTTAGCCACCGACATTCTTTAGCTAGCAAGTTCTATACACATTTGTGTAAATTCATACTGTAGCTGATAATGATATGTAATATTGACCTTATACTAGCTCGACGTTTTATAATAGCTAGTTCTTGACCATTTTGATAAAGCGTTGGGGACGCCTTACTACTTTATCATATATGTTCATATCTTATTGCTCACTATTTGACTGATTGAGACATATATGTTCCTTGAGTCCCTAGGAAGACTTTATTGTAGTATACACCCCCTTGTCTAGTTATAGCCATGATCGTCGTACGGTGTATCATGCCTTGTACGGGGTAGCTGACCATGACCGTCTCCGTATTTCGGTATGGGACGTGACATTTTAGCATGTCCAATCATTATGATTTCTTGATTTTGCTTAAACTTTACGCGTAGATTCTCTAAACCATGACTGATAGGGGATGTGAGACCTATAGGTGAACCAACTCAAACTCGACTCGCAGAAAGCCTTACACGCTTATGAGTCCGAGATTGAGTCTAAGGTCAAGTTTGTGATTGCTTATTGGAGGTTGCTTATTTTTTGTAAATAGTCTAAGTTTGTTTGGTAATAACAACTTATATAAACTTTTTAAAATCAGTTCAAGTTTTGGTAGTTTTTTATTGAAAACTTGATTTTATATTTTGAGCTGATTTGACAACAATGAAACTTTTTTCTTGGTCGAACATTGATTTCCATGTGCTTTACTATTACCACTAGTAACGTGCACGTGCATTGCCCGTGCACAAAAAAATTGTTAAAATTTTTAAATGTAAAATTATTATAATACTATTATTCCTAGGAATTAAACTCAAGCAACCAAGAAAAATATCTCCCACCTTATCCACTTGAGTTAGAATTGTTTAGTTGTAAATAAATAATATAAGGTAGTTAAATAATTAGTTGGTTTAAAAAAATAGTTAATGAAATATTTATATACCGATTAGATGGTTCAATTTTGAGCCTCACTACAAGAGTAGAGATAGAGATAGAGATGTTCCACCTGTGATTTTTTTAGGCTAATTCTAAAGACAGTCTATATTTTACTTAGGACAGCCCATTATTTCAGGACAGTCCAGGTTTTTGAAATTTTTACCGAGGAAAACATAAATTTTACTAAGGATATCCCAACCCTAATCCCAACCCCAACTGTCGGAGGAGGATGAGGAGGCGGAGGCTGGAGGAGGAAGAGGAGGAGGAGGAGTTAGCCAAGCATCACCACCACCACGACCGCCACCATTAGCCGAGCATTGCAGTCGAATGTGCAGTGGATCACTCCCCTTTTCGCTTCGACGCGGTTGATCGGTCCCTGGAGTCGATCTGGATCCATCTCTTGGACCCCGACTCCTCCCCGACCCCCAAGCGCGTCTTTGAGTTCGACTCCGTCTCCTCCGTGAAGCTCCGGATCCAAAGCTGCCGCAACTTTGTCGTCAAGATGCAGAAGCTCGTCCTCGACGGACGCGAGCTCGCGCGCGACGACTGCCTTGTGCGAGACTACGACTTGTCGTTGTCAAGAAGCAGAAGCTCGTCCCCAACCCTCCGCTGACTACGCCGCACGCAGCCCTCGTGCGCGCGTGGCCTCCGCCGTGTGCCGCCCTCGCGCGCACGTGCGCCTACGCCGTGCGCCGCCCTTGCGTGCTCGTGCGCCTACGCCTCGCGCAGCCTCCGCGCGTGCACCTAGGCCTCGCGTAGCCCCCGGGCTTACGCCTCCGCCTCCGTCTCGCGCACCCTCGGCGCGGCGCGCACGCCTCCGTCCCGCGTCGCCCCCCCCTCGCCGCCGCCCCCGCTGCTTCTCTTGCTGCTGCTACTGCTTCTTCTTTTTCTTCTTCTTCTTCTTCTTCTTCTTCTTCTACGCCTCTTCTTAGGACTGTCACAATATTGACAGTTCTTCAACATTTTTAACAGACTGTCAAAAATGTTGACAGTCCTTTTAACCTGAAAAAAAAAATTTAGCGTGTCTGAAACAATTTTTCGATAGCAAATTTGTAACAAAAAAAAAAAAACAAAAAAAAACAAAAAATTAGAAATCCGGTGAAGAAAATATCTATAGCATAAAAAATTGCCACGTACGTACGTGGCTCCCATATACCTCTACATTCTTCTTCTCATCATAGAGCGGTCCTCCGTCTCTCTCTCTTCCCCCAAATTCCTCTCTCCTCAAGAATTAGGGTTAGGGTTTCATATACCTATTCGCCTTCATCTTCCTGATGCCAGAGGGATCCGATCAGCGATGAGAACGGACGAGCCGGATCTCTTCGACCACCACAGCCACTTTCGCCACAAGGAGGAGGCCATGGAGCCGAGCTTCTCGCACTCGAGCAGCGGCGGCGGCGACGGCGGAAACAGCAACAACTTCGAGTTTGCCTTCAACTCGATGAACTTCTCCGACCGCGTGCTCAAGATCGAGATCGTCGCCGACGCGGCCGAGGCCAAGTCCGACGCCGAGGGGTGCAGCAGCATCGCCGACTGGGCACGGCACCGCAAGCGGAGGAGGGAGGACATCAAGAAGGAACATGGTATGGACCGATTTGTCTCCATAATTGTTCAGATTTTTGGTAATTTACGTCGAAATTGGTAAAATTTTGATGCGTTATTTAGAAGATTAGATAATGGCAGCTATTAGAAGATTTGGTATTGACCAATGTAACATAATTTAAGGGTTTTGAAAGGAATGGGGAGAAATTGTGTTCTAATTGATGGGAAATAAATTTAGATCTTGTTAATTTTGGTTATTTGTTTTATTGGTTATGATTTAAATTATCTTAAGGGATAAGCCTTTAGAGATTAACTTCATATCTTTTTTATTTATTTCTTGAGAGCCTATTTATAAATAGTTTGAGAAGAATTGAAGAATGAGAAATCTATTTTGAGTTTATACGCCAAAACCCTAAAGTTGACCTTTCTACCTTATCTTCTCGACGTTACCATCACAACATTCCAAATCGGGTATTACTAGTTATTATTTTTCTTTTTATTAAAATTATTTGTGATGAATTTATAATAGTTGATTGTTCATGTTTCATTTAAAACTTCCATGTCTAAATTTTCATAAATCCAAAATTTCGTATAGATCTTATTTTAACTCTACTCGTCTCGCGTCAAAATGGAATCGGAGCCATAGGTTAAAAATAATTTTTATTCATAGGTAACGACCTGGAGCAATTAGAATTAAAATATGGATTTATTAAAAAGTTCAAGGAACTCCTCGATTCTGAACATGATCAACTTTTAAAAGCTGTATGTGGCAATCATGAAGTTAGGGAAGATACTAGTATTGAAACACAAATAGAATCCAGCTCAGAGTCGACTATATCTTTAGAGTATCCATTAGTTGAACCTAGCAAACCTAAAATAGTTGACTTATATATACAAATAGAGTACACACCGGAGCCAACAATATCCTTGGAGTGTCTATTGGTTGAACCTAACAAACCTAAAATAGTTGACTTATATATACAAGTAGAGTTCAACCTACAGTCGATCACGTCGTAGAGTATCCATTAGTTGAACCTAATGAACCTATCATTATTGAAACACAAATTAGGTCTGTGGTTGAAATTAGGTCTAGGTTTAAACAAAAGTCAATTTTGATCTTTATATATCATTATTGGAAAAATTAAATAGATCATTTTATTAATCCAATGAATTTAAAGAACTTATTATGTCTTCTAAATATTTTGAACTTGTCCAAATAGTTAGGTCCGTAAACAATTTCTATTATTTGTTTGTTACGAATAATTGTAATAGTTTGCAGAAAATAATAATTGATTGTAGGGACGATCATTTTTTTTGGATGCACCGAGACAACAATCAGTTGTTGAGGTACTTGATGTTAGGTCCATGTTGAATATTTTTTTCTTCCACCTCCATAACTGCTAGTATCGTCGTATAATTTTATCGTATTTTCAAAAGTCTGTGTTTACTAAACGATCAAATCAAAGGCCTCTGTCGTGACCAATTTGGAGGACAATACCAGGAGGATAATTTTCGAATTTAATGCTTACATGGTTCACCAGGAGGTAAAATTTTCGAAGCCGATGGAAATTATGGAAAACAAATTTAGGTTTCTTGCTATCTTTTAGTTAATTTTGGTTATTTATTTTATCAATTATGAGTTATCTTCAGAATAAGTGAGTTTGATTTTTTTTTATTTGTTGAGAGCCTATAAATAGTTTATAGTTCAAAATTATGAATCGAAGTGTTGAAGAATGGGTAATTTATTTTAGAGTTCATATAATGCGATGCCAAAATCCTAAAGTGGATCTCAATCTTATTTCCTTTTCCGTCTCTGACGTTGACGTCACCAACACGCTATTCTAAAATTGTGTATTTCTATTTATTATTTTTGAATTTCTATTATATTTTTTGTGATAAATTTATAATAGTTGATTTCACATTCTTTTTAAAGCTTTCATGTCCAATTCTTCCTAAATTTCTAATTTTCATATTCATCTTATTTTTTCATAGGCCTTCGTTAGGTGTCACAAATACTGAATTATATATGTAATGTTATTTGGGTGTTTTGTTTAGTAATTAGTATATGGTGGTCTTTTGTTTATGGCTTAGCTCATTTGCTACATACAAGTAGATAAATGTTTTTGTCAGTCGCCAACCACTTAATTGCCCACTCCTTTATCAATTCCGACTTCGTAAAGTCGATAATCGTACCCCGGACGTGATGTCGTGCGAGTCTAGATTTCACTCGTACATGACAAGAAATAAAACATAATGATATTCTCGAAACGACGTTGTCGCAACGGAAGATTAATAGTTATAATGAAACACTCAGAGTATTCGAAGCGAAGCTCTTTTATATAAAATTTCAGCGGTTATAAAGGCTTTGAATAGACTCATTGAATATATCAAGTTGGCTTACAATACTCATTGATCTCTCTTGCTCACAAAGGATTTCCATCGTTCCATACATCATTTTTTCGTATATCAAGCACGCATCTGCACGTTGTCGAACCTTAGCTTCCAACACCTTTGGTACGTCCGAGCGATCTTTCGTACCTGGGGGTTGGAGGATCAGTACGCATCTTGTACCGGTGAGCAGGATAACCCACTCGCCTAAACCGACACTAAGTAATCATGTGAAGCATACAAATTATATGGTGATCTTTCTATTTAGAACTTAGATAAATTTCCAGTTCATGTTGAGGCATGCATCGAAAGCAGTAAATCATGTTCGCATGTACAAATTTTAAAGTTATGAAAGCATGCACGCATGCAAGCATTGAATCCCTTCAGTAGACAAACATGTTATACTCTATCGCATTGTGAACTAAACATCATATTTGGTCGTCTCAATCGATAAGCATGTTATATTCGAATCGCGTCCGTAACGCATGAAACACGTTAAGTCGTCTCGCTCAATAGCGACTCTATAATATAGCTGATGTTCACACTCTTGCTCGACGCAAGGTGACATTCATTCTCCTGGCTGAAATGTTCGATAGCCCACCACATCTTATCTATATGAAGGTTACTAGCGACACGAGCGCCATCTTGGACATTATCTTGACATTGCGTTTCCTTCGAGCCCAGGAGTGCGACTCCCGCTGGAAGTTCGCAAGCCACGGTCATTCGTGGTGCCTCTTGGTCTGAGTCGACCAGAGGTTCCCAATGTCGTTTCTAAGGTACGCGATAATCATTTCAGCTCTAGGTAGCAAACCCGTCTGAAAGTCCCGCTAATACCCTGCTAGGAGAGCGCTCTCAAATTCCTCCAAGGCCGAACGATTCCGGCGGCCCCGGTCACCCTTCTGGGTGCCCTGGTACATCTCGTTCGAGGAATACCACACATATGCACAGGTTGTCCATGACCATTAACCATGCAACGTTTTGAATGTAAGTACGACGAGGTACGAGTCTTCTTGCCCCACTCAATATTAGCATCGCTTTACTTTGTAAGTATGACGAGGTACATGTCTACTCGCGCTACTGTCGAAATGTAAGTAAAGTGAGGTACGTGTCTACTCGCCCCACTAAACCATACTCGTGCAACAACCGATTGATGTTCCGATTGGGCGACCCGTAGGTCCCAACTAAGTCACCATGCCGCTTTTCGACACAGTGTTTCATGGTGCCCTATTCCTGATCGATAGTTCCGTAGTATCATCCCCCTTCCGATATAATACTCCATGGTGCCCTATCCTTGAACGATAGTTCTGTGGCACCATGTCCCCATCCGATTCTTAAGATATCGTATCCCTTCTTGACAGTTCCGTGGTCTTGAACCATAACTGTCGGCTTTACTTATGAAGCGTTCTTATGATTCTCGCTCGATACTCGTGCTCTTGATGCACGATTCGATATACTTTCTTTCAATGTTCTATCTTAGTGTTCAACTTATGTTACAATTTGTATTCTTCGAACCACACACGTTGAATCTATTGATATCGCTAGCACGCAACTAATGTATTTTTTTAAGTATGAAGGAGTAGAGGAGAAGGGTCAAGGCCCGTCCATCTTATACTTATCTGCCTATCATTCTTGCCGAGTCGTCACAGCCTATCGCTCCACCTGAGTCGATACAGCCTATCCCCAAGTTTCGTGGTCTGATGCGAAGCACGATTCACTTATCTGGTATACCATGCGACTAGACCTTGCTTCTCAATCATCCGACCCGATCGGATTAAGGAAGACTGCACTATCGCTAAGTTCCGCTATCACTGTACTGTTTTGGACTAACCCATTGATTTCGTTGTATGATATTTGACTCCGTGCTTTTGCCCGCATCGGGGCGAATTATTGACCTCAGAATGTTCTGCGTAAAAGCCTGTATATGAAACCAAAACCCGAATTAATACTTGTTCTTAATTCCGACTTATTGAAATGCAATATACCCAAATGTCTCGTTCCAATCCGACTCAGCGTAATACACCGTGCTGAGCGGGGCATTACATTGCGGGTCGGAAAAACTCTTGGTCCGCAAGTAATGCTCTTGGCCCACTTGCCATTGAGACAACAATATGCAATTAAGGGGCTGGCAGACGATTGCGAAACATACTGCTCGGTATAAGTATTTAGTGATTGGTATATGTTGTAAATTTTGCTAGGTGGTTTCGGTGTGCCAAAGGGGCGTCTAGCGCTTAGGCGGCCACACAAATTTTCTCCTTTTTTCTTGGAATTTTGAATTTTTTTTGAATTTTATTTGAAATTTGGATTTTTTAAAATTTTTATTGATTTTTTTATATTTTTTTTGGAAGTTTTTTTTGAAATCTGAATTGTTTTTTGAAATTTCAAATCAGAAATTTCAAATTTGAAAATTTTGAATTTTTTTTATTTTTTGCCTTGGCCGAACAGGGGCCGACTTGGCCGAACAAGTTCGAATAGACGTCTAGGAGGGCCGAATTATGAGTTTTTGGTGCGGCAGGTGGCCGTCTAGCCCGAATTTTAGAACACTGTATGTTGTATCAAAGTCACTACAACTTCACTAACTGCACAAAAACTCTGACGTTATAACAAGGGTTGAGGGTTAAACATTTATATTATTCAAACACACGTCCACCCATTTCCACTGTCCCTTTTTTAGTTGTGAGCTAGAATCATGTCCCTTTTTTAGTTGTGAGCTAGAATCATGTAGTGGTGCAGTTTTTTATAGGTTGGCTTACAATGCACGCAGGAGAGGTTTGGAACCTGAGTTGCATCAATACCATGCTAAAGTTCCTGTCGTTGTACCAAAACTCCATTAACCCTTTTTCATTTTCCACAAGTGTTCTTGAACTTCCAAGGAGCTAATCTAGCCCTACTCATGCTCTAGACCCTTAGGTCTTGGCTTCTTATTCTTTGAAATTTGTTTCCTATTTATTACCTTGTTTAGCCCGCATGTGGCTTGCCGATTCTTGGGAACACTCTAGACGCCCTTGCTTTTTAGTCGTTGTGATGGGATGATATTAATGCAACTTGTCCCTAATGAATGATGCTCTAGCAAGTCATATTTGTCATTTATTAATCTGCTGGTTGCTATTAAGGGATAGTTGTGTTGTATTATGTATGGATTTATTTCCAAGAGCTCAGGCAAAGCTATATGCTAGCTTTCAGCAAACCTAATGCAACTTGGGACCTATATCATTTTAAATAAATGTCATTAAACCAATGTTCTAAAATGCATTAAAAAGCGGCACCTAGGCGCTTTGCGGCTTTCACCACCAAAACTTTTAGTATATTGTACGTTCTATGCAGTTAATAACGGTTTTTTCATGATAACGGTCCAGTAGAGTTATAGATATATCACCGATATATCGGTTTTATAACGGTAAATATCGGTTTACATTTTTAATACAATTTTTATATATGAACAATACACTTAATAGTTTTCTATTATAAAATATGCAGAAAGTATATATATCGTCGAGAAATCCAAGGGATCCAAGATAAAGGAGATCACTTGAGGAACTACATCTCTGAATAAATTTGATGCATGAAGATTTTGATGGCAGAAGATGTAATCTCCATTCTCCATTGAAGTGAATGTCATATCATTCAATATCGGTTTTTCTGTAGCAAAACCAGAATGTCATATCATTCAATATCGGTTTTTCTGTAGCAAAACCAAAATCTTGAGAAATTGGTTTTTTTGTAAACCGATATTTCGAACAATATCGGCCATATCGGCCGATAATATCGGTTCCGATATTTTACCGATATTTCTGCAAAAAAATATCGGCCAGGACCGATACCATTATATATCGGTTATATAACCGATATATAACCGTTTTGGACTGCTTAGTGTACGTTCTAGACGACAAGTGGCATTATTAGGAGAAAAATGACATTATGCGGAAAAAGGTGACATGCTGAAAAAACAACAACATTATGCGGTCAAAAAAGAAAACCGCCGCATAGATTTTTGCCTAGTTATTTTGTCAAATTTTTGTTCAAAAATTTATTTTAGCATGACCTCTTTTATTTTCTTAGTAAGTTTTTGGCCTGACCCAAAAATGTTTATATTGACCTTTTATTTTTCATTTTATACTATTTTTGGTGAATTATAAATTATAATTATATTTGTTCAATACTTGTTATTGTAGGCTTTCGTCCATTTGAGTGTTGGTTAAGTTCTTTATAATGTAATCCTTGTTTTATATATACATATAAGTATAGAGTTTTCTATTACTTTCAATGCTAGAATTCAAAATTCTAAGCTTTTTTTAATGGCAACTATTTTTCTTTGGGGATACCCTGGAATAAATTGTCGAATCTTCCTTCGCTTCTTTCTGAAAGATATCCAATCAATCAAAATGGAGGTTAAAGAACATTTTTTCAGCATAAATCCGCCTCGGCGGCCGCTTAGTTGCTTGGGCGCTAGGCATCCCTTTGCCGCATAATGGCCGCCTAGCACTTTCTATAACATTGCATTAAACATACCACAAGAAGAGTTATTTGGTTTTATATTATATAATTGGTAATATGTGGAGGCTGCCATCAACTTGCTTCACAAAATGTTATTAGTGGGCCATGTTGGATCCAATATTCAGAATTTCAGACACAGATGTTAAATTCTGGCTCCATGGAGAAGTCATCATTGTTTTGGTTATCATGAAGGGTTGTGAGGCTGATTGTAGAAGGATTATGAGGTCCTTGGTTTGATACTTTGATATCCGGTATGAGATTCTGTAGATATTGTATCCACGGATATGAGGTCCTTGGTTTCATATCCTTGTAGGTAGATGCTGTTTTGAAAAATCTAAGTTGAAAATGATGAGCCTTCTATTTTCTTTGTTTGTTTTAATTTGAATGTGGAATGCGTTTGATCAACAATCAATATTATAAAAAAAGAGAAATATTTGTGGTTGCAAGAGTCAATAAAATGTTTCTGAAGAGACATATTGGGTGAACATCTAGGTGAGCAAGGTTTTCATGGAAACTTATGATGTGGAGCATGTACTTGAGGTTTGAGTTTTCTTGGAGATCTTTAAATCCAAAATAATCCGAGTAACAAAATGGGCCCACCCCAAGTGAGCTATTGCGATGGATACATAATATTGGGATCAGAGGTTATTGTAATAGTTGGAGAATCACATACAAAAAAAAACAAAAAAACAAGGTAGGGTATAGAACAAAATATATTATCTAGGAAGCACAGACACTCCAAAATTTCTGGGTCATGTCGTGCCGGACACATATCGGACACACCATTCACACTTGAAAATACACTAGGACACCAAAATAAATGTCATGGCTATGACGCTGTGTCCTTAGCATTTTGTATCATATCCGTGTCCTTGCAATATAGTATGTGCTTTAAAGAGTAGAGGCAGCAACTGGTTTGCTTGTGAAATAATGGGAGCTCTGTAGTTAATATATTCTAGGTTGTGAAAAGTGCTAGGCGCTAGGCGGGTGGGCAGCCGCCGCCTAGCGCCTAGCCTGGATAGGCGGCTGTCCATGTGGCCGTCTAGATCTAGTTGGTTCAAAAAAATAAAATAAAATCTAAAAAACCTACTGAATATTGCAGAAAAAGTCCATAAAATCCTAAAATATGTATAGTCGAGCGTTAGGGGGACTAGGCGGACGCCTAGGCGCCGCCTTTTAGACAGAGAATATATTATGATAAACAAAACTATCTACTTACGATACAATATATAAACATAAGATTCAAATGGCCAATTTCTCTTACGATACACTTACTGTATCATACAATACAATACGTATCACCCTCCGATATGATGTATCAAGTTAACCTGAACCTTAACCGGTTCAAGTTGACTTCTAAGTAGACGTTATAACTCTAAACCTATGTTGTTAATCTCGTACGATACGTATCATACAATATGATATGATACAAAAGGTTTTCAATATGTATACTTTAGGTGTATTGGATGGGACAAAAACTCGTGCGATGTGTTTTATAATCGTCCAATACAACACGTTTGAACGATACACCTGACACATTTTTGTTTTTATTTCAACTTTTTACCTTTTCTATTTTCTTTGTCTATTTATTGAAATTTTCTTCTCCTTTGTTTTTGGATTAATTTTCTTTTCTTTTAGGTGTTGACCACTGTTTCTATTATAGACCTTACGGCGTTCAGTGGGTAAATTTATTGATGTTAAGAACTTACGATAGATGTCTAACTTGTGTTTTAGTTACACCTTTGGGTGTCAATTTCATAATGACTGTCATTTAGATGCTTAATGATATTCTTTGTTGTTACTTAATGATGCTCTTTATTGTTGCTTAATGTGTTCAATTTATCCTTGTATGGTATATTAGTTTTCCAAAATATTTGTGAGTGGGTTTATGCATCTTATGATACACGATACGGTACAATACATGATACTATGATCAAGCAAACCGATACATCATACATATCGCGATATGACAACATAGCTCTAAACCTTGACCCAAATAAGCATTCAATCTTTTAAAATTCTTCACAATTGTTTTGTTCGGCCTCCTCTTTTGAGTGAACTCTTTGAGGAGGTTCCCTTTTCAACATCCTTCATCTACTTCCAACATCTCATGCGACAATGTTTCACATCTTTCAGGATGACATGTATTTTGAAACTTCAACAACTCTGACAATAGGTTTTCTGAAAAAAGGACTTTTGTTATTTAATATTTTTTCTCTTTAGATTTATTTAATCTTCTATATGTTTTGTTTTGCGATCTTGTTTCGTTAGACAGCTTTTCCACCTCAGCTTCTAGGATTTATAAAAGTTACATATTGTTTAGAAACTAGTCATGTACAACAAAACATTATTTCTATGTCAACACAAAAACCGTTAACAGTCAAGTGGCTATTGATTCTTATTAATGCAGCAATACTATATTAAATTATGATACCTTCATGTAGTTTATGTTATACTTATTCCTCTAAATTATAGATTACGATGAACTTATCTTGTATTGCTTGCAATGCTTCATATTATTGCTCAATGTGCTAAATTTATTCACATATGTAGGGTTATACTAATTTTCAATCAGATTTTCTTTGAAACAATGTATCTTTAATATATGGAAATGCACATAAAATGAATGGTTTAAGCTATGTACCTGTCTATTTAGCTTTTTTGATAAACGTATCTTTTTAAGCAGAATGTTCATTTTAGCTTTTATATGTAGACATCTACTAATCTTTGATTCTTTTGATACTACTTCTTAGTCGCGGAGTTTGCAGTTTACCATACAGATAGCATCGTAAATGCTAATCTGCCTGATATAGATGATGGGGTGGCCTATGAAAACCCTGACGGGGAGGCTGTAGCAATGATTGAAGAATGTCCATCAGGTGCTTATTGAGTTAGTACCTTTAGTTTTATTGCTATAATGTTCTATAGTTCATCAGGCAACGGATATTTTTACACGGTTGTCTTTTCGAAGGTTGATGCAAATCTCTTATCAATACCTCTTTATTATGTTTAATCAATTCTATACATTAACACTCAAGTTTTTCTGATTCAGATTGATCTGCAATATATTTGTTATGAGATAGCTTGTCTGATTATCTGTTTCTAAACAAAGTCCCCTTTATGTTGTATTATAGGCTCCATCAATATAGTTGAGGAGTGCTGGGTTACTATAGTGACATTGAATATATGCTATCTATTTGATGAAATAGATATTTGAATTCTGCTGCTGCAAAGCACGAACAAAAAAAGGACATTACGAGCATAACAAAATAGCTGCACGTTTGTGTGGCATGGGTAGAGACAGATTAGTGATTTGTAGTCTGTAATGGCTTTCCCCTCCATTCTGCACATGGAGTATCTTCTTGGATCAAAGTGCAGTTGTTAACCACCTCCATTCCTCTCATCTTAAGAAATTGGCATTGTGGAACAAACTCTTTGGGAATATTGATTTAGGTTGCTTACGCATTTCAATTGCTCAAACTATGAATATAATAGTGCATGACCAATTCTTAGTGCCCCTATATGACTGGATGTATGAAGGCTCAGAGTGGTATTAACTACCAGTGTCAATTGGAGCTTTTTTGCTCAACAATTTCACTCTGTCATTTATGTTCATCTCCTAAAATGTTTTATTTTTTTCAATTTGTAGGTGATGAGCCTTCCCGTAGCAACGATTCATCTTGGAGTATGGATTGCTCTCCTGTGTTGAGAATCAAAGAAGTATACATCAGTTCGGCAATTTTAGCTGCAAAAAGCCCATTTTTCTACAAGGCAAGATATAGATTTTATATATTTTGTGTCATTTTTTACTTTTCCTGACTGCCTGAATCTTTATGTTACTGAAACAGCTTTTCTCAAATGGTATGCGAGAATCTGATCAGAAGCATGCAACACTGCGAATCAGTGCCTCAGGTACAACCTATTTGCAGATATTTTTCGCATATGTAGTTCTGAGATATTGCAGTCATATGTAATGCTTGCATTTCTTTTTTAAACATTTAAGGGACAACTTTACTTCTCTTTAATTTCCTGTTCCTGTTAATGCTTGTGTTATTGATTTTGATGCACAATGTAAAGTAGGTATCCATGCTTTCCCGTAAGTTTCTGTTCCTCTTTCTCCTTTTATCAAAGCTTGTACACATTTCCCCCCTCCTTGGGTTGTAACTTTTATACAAGTTGTCACCTGCCATAGGTTTTATCCTCATTAATTGCCTTTTTTGCTTCCTTCTTTACATCTTTCATATCTGCAAATCGTTCTACTATTTGACATATTTTCCCACTTATTATAAGATGCCTCCTTTTGACTCGACTGCCTACTAAAATTTCCATTTCACAATCAATTATTTTACAAGGGAGTCTTTTTACCTTTAGATTCTTCAAGGCCCTGTTTGGTGCCAGAAGTGGCCTGGTTTACCATCTTATTACCATACAAGATTGGTGTTTGTAAAACTGTTTTAAGCTAAGGATTAAATGTTACTTTCCAGCTGGTTAAGTTGAACAAGATAAAACGGAGGAAAACTCCATCGGCCAAGGTGGTGTTGTGCTATTAAACTATGCAGTTAAAACCATGGCCCCCACCATGCTACTGCACAGTAGTTCAGTAGGGGCACCACAAGCTAGGTATCGGCTGATACCGAGACGATACAGCCGATACGTGCCCAGACTGCTACCAATTCTGATTGATACCGACGTTGGCAGTTTCTTTTCCGATCAATTCTACATAGGAAAAAAGATAGAAGAATGGAAAAATAGTATGAACACAATGATTCAGTTATGCCGCCGACTATTGACAACATTAAAATATGTCTATAAATTTTAATTATTACCATGTGTCAAAATTGTATATCTATGAATTTACAAAATTCATCCATAGTAGTAATTTTTCCTTCAAAACTATTTATTATGGTTGCGCTATGTCTAAACGCAAGTAAACAAACAATAGTATATATTACAAATGTAATATTATTCCATTTAAAACTAACGAGAAACAACATATAATATATAAAATTATGTCTAAATGTATCAAATATTTTTCTGCCTTTTTGAAATACTTATCATTTTTGGCTTCCAAAAGGAAGAATCCGATATTCTGATGCCGAAACCGTAAAATGGACTTGGTCCTTAAGTAACAAAATAAACATTATTTCTTTACTACATATATGAATAACTTCAATGATAAGTCATTCAGAATTGAGGGAGGAGTATATATAGATGGAGAAAAGTGATACCTAAGAGTGAAGTTTTTGGGTCAATCATTCATCATAATAGAGAGATTGCGAAGGATGCCATTCATAAAATTAAAATATGATGGTTGAAATGGAGGCTAGAGTACTTTGTGATCGTAAGATACCTTTGAATTCAAAAAGATTTTTTTTATATATGATTGACATAAGATGAGTCATGCTTTAAAGTTCAGAGTATTGGACAATTAAGAAATATGTCCAGAAAATTACCGTGGTTGAAATGAGAATGCGAAGATGGATACATTGAAAGGGATTATATTTATGAAAAGTTAGAGGTGACGCAAAATCAAGACAAGATAGGAGAAAATCGTCTTACATGGTTTGAACATGTGCAAGACAAACCAAAAGTTGCACCTATAAGAGGAGCAAAACGATACCTTTGAATTTGAAAGTTTTTTTTTTATATATGACAAATATAGATTCATGTTTTATGGATCAAAGTGGTGGACAATTAAGAAACAATATGTCCATAGAATTAGCATAGTTGAAATGAGAATGCGAAGATGGATGAGCGTCAATACATTAAAAGATACGATAAGAAATTAGTATATATTGTGGGAAGTTAGAGGTTACACCAATTCAGGACAAGATGAGAGAAAATCATCTTACATTGTTTGAACATGTGCAACACAGACCAACAACTGCAACGACAAGGAGGAGAGACAATATAGTAGTAGTTTGAAGGAGCCGCTAGGACTAGAGGTAGACTTAAATGAACACGGATTGTAGTTTTAAAGAAGCATATGGTTTTTGCTAGTGCTATAGAGGACAGCAGAATGGAAGAAAAGGATTCAAATTGCCGATCCGTAGAATTTGGGATAAATGATTCATTGTTGTTGTACATGGTAGAGGTTCTCCTTTTACATATCATTACAATCTTTTCATTAACACAGTTTGTATTCTTCACTTCTTGTCAAGAAAGTGACTATAGTTTTGCCAAATTTATCATAAGTTCTTGTTCTTCATGTCTTTGCTATTATATTGTCTTATGACATTCCAAAATCATCTTCATATCTTTTAGATTGCTCATTGCACATCCTCCATCTTTCTTTTATATCTGCTACCATCTTTAATGTGACTAAAGCTATTTCTTAAATTAATCTGCTCTAACAATAACAATAAATTTTCACCCCAAATTAAATTTGTATATTCAGACATTATAAAGATGATTTGTTATTTCTATCATTGTACTGACTAGTAATTATAATGCATCAAGCTTCGAAATGTTAATCATTTCTTCTACTAAACAAGATCAACTTTGATGTTTAGTATTCTATGGCCTTTTCTTTTATAAGTACTTTCAAGACAATTAGTGTCCCAGCTCCATTTCTCTGTTCCCTTTCTGATTAAGCTCCAACTTTATATACCTCTCTTAAGATTTTTCTAGATGTTTCGCCACCGGCATAAATTTATTGACCACACTTTCAAGTCTTCATTTTGTCATGGCATTGTCTATCAACTCCATCCCTAACTTCACCTAGCATCCAAAATTTAAGGTTGCTAACAGAAACCCACATCACAAGCTCCATCCTTTGCGTCCTCCCACAGCGCCTATCTATGTCATACACCCTTGCCAATTAGATTCTGCACATTGTCTCTGATACATGAAACAACAATAGTATTTTTCTTCCATAATAAAATGATCTTGGAATTATTCAAGTCTGAGAGTTAATTCAGAAGTTCCGCAGCTTTTGCTGGCAGCATCCCTGTACTTGAGCGGCTGTGGTGGGCAGTTAGAGTCCTTATTGATATTCAAGTTTTTCATTTGGGGCCCATTAGATTAGGTTTTATTTGTTTGATGGATTGGTTCTAGAGATGAAGAGCCTGGTAGTTTGATATTTGCGTATGCCAGATAAAGGGTCATACATCTATTAAAAGTTACAATAGGAATTTCCCCCCTTGCCTTATCTTTCTAGATACTGTAATGCATAACGGGCACTTGCATCTTGGTGGATGGATGTTTGAGTCGGATTGGCACTTGCATTAGTGGGAGCTCCTGCAAGTCAGAAGTTCCCTTTATTTGTAATTGGATGACCCTACTTTGAAAATCTTATAGAGAAATATATGCCAGAGAGGATAGAGAAATATTTGCCAGAGGAGCTTGCAATAAAGTCTTGAAGTCTAGAATTTTGATGACCTTTTCTTCTCTCTGAAATACCAGTTGCTTAGATGTTAGTCTAAGGACAGTTTAATACTTGAGTAGAAGTGCAATGGATCAGTTCAAGTTTGCTTTCCTCATCAAATCCTTTTTGCTCCCTTGTCCTCTGTTAAACTCCTCTATCTATAGTCTATAGACTCTATACACACACATATGTAGTTAATCATGGAATTAATACCACTTAGGTCCCCTCCCCCCATAGTTGGTTGGTTGCTTCTTTCTCAACATTGGATTTGGGAATTCTGACAATCCAAAAAAATCAGCATAAGATGCATTGAGTTTGTTCCCGCAACTCAAACACATATCCTCCAGGGTATCCTCCAGGGTACAAGGTGCAAACGAGAAACCTTAACAGTCTTGCCAAGTGACTCCCTCTATTCTAGACTAAAGATTAAGTAACTACGAATTAAGCAATTATTGCTTAAACATTTAAACAATTACTAGTCAAAGTTTTAAAAGACATGAGGTGCACGACGAGGCGCGAGCTTCAACAAAGCGAGGCGCACATTTTTACACAATTATGCAATAATAAAGTTTCAAACATAGTTTTAATAAAAAAAAGACTCATATCGCGTCTAATCAATTCATAACACTATCATAGTAGTCATGCAAAATACATAAAACTCATAAAGATAACTATCAAGTCTTAAACATCGTTAAAAGACTCAAAATTCAAAAGCAACTAGCAGAAGATCATAATAATTGTTGAAAACCCAAAAGGAACTATCATAAGATCGTAAAACTCATCGAAACGAGGCACACATTTTTACTCAATTATGTAACTAATAAAGTTTCAAACGTATTTATAATTAAAAAACTCATTGAGTCTAATCAATTCATAACACTATCATAGTAAGATGCGAAATACATAAAACTCATAAATATAACTATTAAGTCTTGAACATCGTTAAAAGACTCGAAATTCAAAAGCAACTACCAGAAGTCCATAATAATTGTTGAAAACCTAAAATAAACTATCATAAGATCGTAAAACTCATCATCCTTGAAACAGACGAGAAATAGAAAAAAAACAGAAATAAACTGGGAAAACAGAAGTATATGAACTGGGAACATAAAAACAGAATAATAGAAACGTTGTCAGATTTTTTCATAAAAGTTGAGAAAGAAAAGAAAACGTAAAAAACAACAAACAAGAACAAAACGTAAGCAATATGGAAATTTGGAAACTAAAAAAAATTAAAACAGTAAAAATAATTTAAACAAAAAGGTAAACAGAAAAAAAGGGAAAACAATTACAAACAATACAAAATTAAAAAAATAATTAAATTAAATTAAAACCTACCTGGAGTGTCGGCAGCAGGCGTCAAGGTTGGATGGCCGGTGACTGGCTGGCTCGGACTCAGAGATTGAGGGAGCTGTGGCCTAAAGCATACAGGGATGACAGACAGAGGCTTCAAATAGAATGAGGATGAGAAAAGGATTAGGTTTAGGTTAACTTAAAGTCGGGTGGGGCACTGGGATAGTGTCGACATATCAAAGGTGTGCGCCTCGCGGGCCTTGCGCCTTGGGTTGAGGGGCGTGCCTTTTGGCTTCAGGTGCGCCCAGAGGAAAGTGCTAGGCTTCTGTTTTTTTTAGACACAGTTGTGTGCCTTGGGCCTCAGGTGCGACTAGGCGCCTGACCAGAGTGCTTTTTAAAACAGTTACTAATACGCTGAAGAATGAAAAATTATGTGACCAAACAAATGGAGCAATTATTATTCCATCAAATTGCCTTAAAATCAGTTAAAAATTGAGAAATTGTCATTATCCACAACCAGTGCACTAGATAGGACTAAGTGGAACATAAATTGACTAAAATGAGGCTACACCGGAACCTAGTACCTAAAGTGGGTTGATCCGCCCAAGAAATATAAGACAAGGTTCTAGATGAGATGGATTTGCGCCCGAAGGGTCCAGGCAGTCACATGTTACAACACTGCCTTATTGTAATAAATGTATGATTTATCATTTATGTCAAGAAGCAAATAGTCTTGAAGTAAAAGCTTCTACCGGATCAACCCACCCACACAAAACCACCATACGCATTTGCAGACGAAGACATTTGCAAAGCTTACGAGACCTTAATTTCAGAAATTTGTATTAACAAATAGGTGAGGACTTTGCTTGTATCTTTCCCTTTTGATTGATTCAATGTCAACGTAAGTACAAACTTGAAAGCCTCTTCTAATCAAGAAACTCTATTAAAAGCTATAGAGTCCAGTGAATTTGCATGCCATTTGAATGATCATTAGAAGTTGGAGGAGTGTTGATATCAGGATGCTATATATTTGTTATTATTGCTGATGGATAATACCATAACTCCAATAAGTTTCATTTATTAGATGGACTAAACCCCTTAATATGATATTCACTTGGAACAGAGGAAGCTGCTCTCATGGAACTCCTAAGTTTCATGTATAGTGGGAAGTTATCGAGTATTTCAGCTCCCCTCGTGCTGGATGTGCTGATGGCTGCTGACAAATTTGAGGTTGCTTCCTGCATGAGGTACTGCAGTCAGTTGTTGAGGAGCCAATCCATGACTACGGAATCTGCACTACTCTTTTTGGAGCTTCCCTCCAGTGTCTCAATGGCATCAGCTGTCCAGCCGCTGACTGATGCAGCCAAGGAATTCCTTGCTAATAAATATCGAGACCTAAGCAAGTGAGTGGGTATTCTCTTTCCAAAGATTTTGTTATCACTTATAACTAGTAACTCACTTTCCTATGACCGTCTCAATACAATTTCTCTAATTGTCAGGTCCCAAGATGAATTGACGAATCTTCCTCTGGCTGGCATTGAGGCAATTCTCAGCAGTGACATCCTTCAGGTAGCATCAGAGGATGCAGTCTATGACTTCCTTCTTAAGTGGGCTCGTGCTCAATACCCAAAGGTGGAAGAAAGGAGAGAGATATTGGGGTCCCGCCTTGGCCGTCTCGTTCGATTCCCATATATGACCTGCAGAAAACTGAGGAAGGTTCTGACGTGCAATGACCTGGACAATGAGATTTCCACAAAGGCCGTGCTCGAAGCGCTCTTCTTCAAGGCTGAGACACCACATCGACAACGTGCCCTTGCCTCGGAGGAGTCTTCTGTCAGCCGCCGGTTTGTGGAGCGAGCTTACAAATACCGACCAGTGAAGGTGGTCGAATTCGAGCTTCCCCACCCTCAATGCATTGTCTATCTGGATCTCAAGAGGGAGGAGTGTGCAAACCTCTTCCCTTCGGGACGGGTCTATTCCCAGGCATTTCACTTGGGTGGGCAGGGATTCTTTCTCTCAGCCCACTGCAATATGGATCAACAGAGTCAGTTTCATTGCTTTGGCCTCTTTTTGGGGATGCAAGAGAAGGGTTCTGTTACCTTCACAGTAGACTACGAGTTTGCTGCCAGGACGAGACCAGCAGGTGATTTTGTGAGCAAGTACAAGGGCTACTACACATTTACTGGGGGAAAGGCGGTTGGCTACAGGAATTTGTTTGCAATTCCCTGGACAGCTTTCTTGGCAGACGAAAGCCTCTACTTCATCGATGGCATTCTCCACTTGAGAGCCGAACTGACCATCAAGCAGCCACAACAACACTAGGTTAGCAGGGCTCGGTTGTGATTTGATAGTTGCAGTATTTCTTTCGCTTCCTCTGTTATCAGGGCCTGATAGTGTGTTAATAATATAGTATATAGTTTGAGGTGGAAAAATCTCTTTTAAGCTTTTATTAACCTCAACTCCTAAGCTACCATTGCAATCATAAATGTAAATGGTATCAGGCTCCAACTGACCTGAATTGTGGAAACAGATTAATGGCGAACCTACGTCTTTGAGATCTTCTGTTGTAAGTAAGTTTTACTAATGCAGCAGAGCTTTCTTTCCTCTATTGATCTTTTTTTTTTTTCCATCTGAAAAAACTGTTGTTGCCCTCTTGGCGTGTGTAACATGTGAAGTGAAAATGGTGAGTGTGTTACATCTTTTATTTATTATCCCTTTTTATGTTTGGCTAAATTGTAACTTAAACTTATCCCCTTGATAACCTTAACTATCTTAGTTTTAGAGCTTGATATTTTAAACTTTGATATACATCAACTTGATATCCTAAAAAAAATTAAAAATATCTGTCGATCCACCTCTCCCCCCTCCTCGGGCTGCCTTACCACTGCTCCTTCTGGTTGCACCACCGTTGCCCTCCTCCCTCTCTTCGCTCATGCTGGCGTTGTTGCTGCATGCGGAGAGGAGGGGGAGTGCAGCAAGAGGGGGGGAAGGGTTGGTTTGGATGGAGGCGATGATAGTTTTGGGATTTTTTTTAAGGGTACAAATTTGAAAATATTTAATAGTTGATGATATCAAGTTATTGAGTAAAAAAAGGTTAATGTATCAAATTAAAAACAGAAATAATTGAGGGTGCCAAGTTGAAAATTAACCATTTTTCTAATACTTCTTTGCACCTGTGTTTGGTGACAATCGGGATCTGTGGTTGGACTCTTGTCAGTGAGGTTGTTTGGTTCGACGAAAAAAATCGCAAAAATAGATATTTTGTGTATGTTTTACGGTGAAGTAGAGAGTAAAGTAAAAAAAATCTTTCATTTGGGTGCGTTGGAGAAGTGGAGATTAGAAATAAAATATCCTAAAGTTTGATGTTTAGTTGATTGTTGAAGTGAGTGAAAAAATATAATTTTTTTGTTGAACATTAATAGTAAACCTTTTTTTTGTTACCATATAGAGAGGTCTCCAACCAAACGCGCGAAATGGAAATTATAATTTTTTTACTTTCGCGCTCCACTTCGAAGGAAGAAATTTCGATATGATAACTTCGATTTTGTAACATAAAAGATTTATTGTTCATATCAAATTATAATAAATTTTGTTTATAATTTTTTTTAATCAAATATGTAAAGTGATCCCAAATCCAAACTTTGACCATTTTGGTGCTTCAAATTTCTGAACCAAACAGCCCCTGTAATGTTTGGTTAATATTTTTGTCGTCTGCTGCTGTTCATTCTTGTGTAATTTTCACAGATGACTGTTTGAAAATGAATGTCCAGAGTGGACTTGACTGTTTGAAATAGTTATGCGATCATCTGTCGAATTGTTTTAGTGGCTATTTGTGTTATGTATACAGTAGTGTCAGTTCCACCTGCAACATTTGGCGATTTCTTCCGTAAAGATTATAGAAAGGTGTAAGAAATGTTGTGCATGAAGCTAACTAATCCGATAATATCAATGTTACAACCTGCTTTTACCTTTTCAATCTATTCAAGGAAAATTGCAAATTGCATAGTTCATGTGGAACTCCAAGATCTAGCGTATGCATGCATTGCACTTTGCAAGCACAGTTGTTGCAGCATCCATGTTCTTCAATCTAGTTAAATTCCCTCTTCTTGTCGTGGCGCCTGACCAAGGAGCAAAGGAGGAGACCAAGAAGGTGGTTATGGCATTGGAAGGTGCATTGAAGGCTAGGGTTCTCTATTTCATTCTTCTAGACCTAAGACAAGTATTGTAATTATTGGAGGTTTTTTTTTTAGGTTGTGAGAGGAAACCCTCTCACAAAGCTAGAAAGATAATTCCATATTAGAAAATACTCCAAGTGTGTATCTCAATATAATACCATGTGAGTGTTGAGAGATGCACATGAGGTGGTGGCTTAAGGATGGGTGTCATGTGGGATATTTTTCTAGTAGGATGAATGCTAAACTCCTCAAAGAAAGCATTTATGCTTTTTGTCACCTCTTGGATAAATTCTCTAAGGTGTTAAGCTCCAAAGGGACTTAGCGACTCGGACTCGGACTTGGACTCAAGGGCGCAAAGTGGCGCCACAGTTATGCGCGTATGCGCACATGCGCTACTGAACTACTGCACATGAGCTGTTGTGCTGCTGGCTTATGCGCGCAGGAGCAGCTACGGCTGTGCTGCTGTGCGCATATGTGCAGAGAGTGTGGTTGGCACATGATCCCGCTGATTACGGGATTTGAACAGTTATGGAAAGATTCGACCCTACATTAGATTCGATTTTTGTGGAATTTGAATTTAATTCGTTCATATCTTTCCATAATTTGTTGGCGGCCAGGATTAGGGTTAGGGTTTTCACCCTACCGTAAAAATACTCTCTTCGTGCCCCTTTGAGAACTTATTTCGAAATTGAGAGACAGAGAGAGTATCGTCCTACGACCACCATTGGAGTCCAGGAGTTCGTGCGAGTACGTGACAGAGGTGACGACGAGCGTTCCAGTAGTTCTTCTCAGAACTTGCTGGTTCCTGGGAGCAGATCGTGTTGGGACAAATCTTGCTTTGAGCAACTGTGATCCTCATCACCCCCAGCAAGCAGTTGTTCCTTTTTCTCTTCTTCTCTTCTGCGAAATTGTAATCTGTTATGTCCTTTTGCAACTGTGTTTGCAAGGAATAGCGATATTTTGTTACTTTACTTTTTGTAATCCTCATAAGTTGTAATCAGAGATTTTTACATATAGTAGTTCTTCGTTGGAATCGAGGATATCAGAGAGAAAAATTTTGTGTGAATCTCTGATCTCGACTATAACTTCAGGATCCAACAGAGGGTATACCGAAAGGTTCACGTGAACCTCTGTTCCTGGCCTCGTTCATCCATATTTTGATTAAGCCTTGGGACTAACAATAATTAAATAGCATGTATTGTTGCAGAAGCAATATTTAAATTTTTTTGGTAGGTCACTTGACACAAACTCTTTCACGTCTATATATACCACACATCTAATATGTGAATATGTCGTACATGAACCCCTTCACAAACGTAATCGAGTGCCTTTTACTTTGATCGATCTAAGGATCGATATAGGTTAATGATAAATCTTATCTATCCATAAGTGTCACACCCCAGAACCATAATACTAGAGAATGGGGACAAACGTAGGCCAGCTACACTATACGAGTATGCCAGTACTCCATATAATGGTTACAATTTTCTAGAAAAATGTAACGAGACCAAGCTAGCATGCCACTGACATCTATCTAGAGTCAGACAAATCCTGGATTTCAATCCTCACAAGCAAGTATCAACAAGAGTATATCACATGTAAATCAGTAAGACATCCCAAATGCTATATACATACATGATCATTAAGCTAGTATAACAAAATGTAACACTAGCAAAGAATATACAAAAGATACATGATGATATATCTAGTTGCGATCTAGAATATACAATCACGCCAACATAGTCAAAGTGAACAAACTCCCAGAAACAAATGTTAAACACATACCTTTGGCTAAACACTACAAAAGAATATATACAAATCGAGTGAGTGAAAGACGCTCACTAACGCTACCTAAGAGCATCCAACATACGAGCGCAGTCTATCAAGAGAAAACGATAGTAGATCCTCCAACTTTGGCTCAAAATCTGATCATGTAAAACCAGTGGGGTCAACCCCAATGCAAGTACCATAAAGAAAGCTCAAAATAAAACAACAACAAAAAATATATAACATAAAGCTACTACAAAAATGAAAGGAGACAAACTGGAAACATTAGACTATACACAGAGCAGTAACTACCTATACACCAAACAAGGATAAGAGGTGGAAAGCTGGATCCATAATATACTCTATTTTCTATCCTGCTATGCTAGCAATAATAATATAGAATCAGACATGATCCGCTGACTAATCATAGACAACAACCATCTCTACACCAAACAAAGACAACGGTGAGGAAGCTAGATTTATGCTAGACTACGTTTCCTATCATTCTACACTAAATAATAATTAACATGACATAGGATAAAGAAAAATAAACTAAAAGTAGTACATGACCAACCATGAACCTACGGCTTGATAGAATTAACTAAGTAGGGTTATCGTAGTTACTACCAGATGCAAGTTGAGGAATGTTGATGTTTCGCGCACCATTGTTATCCTGTGGAAAAGAAAGTACTATTTCTTTAACAAATTTTTTTATTGTTTTCTTCTAAAGTGTAATCATAAGAAAATTATAAGTAAAATAGAAAGAGACTAGAGAACTGGAGAGTGTAGCGATGGAAGCTCAATCAACGCATGATCGCTTTACTTTATTGACTATCAGAGGCAAAAACGGTAACTTGCTAAGGCTCTGGGTTCACAAACACTATGGAGGGCAAAGGGCGGCATCAAGGATGCATGTGCTCAAGAATTGATGCTTTTGATAGCACAAAATCGAGATATTTATAGCCAACTCACACTGTAACAGCTGACTGTTGACTTCTATGAATAAAAACGAGCAAACTATACTATTATTTGTTTCAGTGCATAAGGCCTCCACGTTGAAATTATGTCTTCACTAGACATAAAATCCAAATCTAAACTGACTTAAGCGTACGTGCAAATCACTATATGTACGCCACATGGCATCAATTTATAAAGAGTAATATTAATTCCCATGATTATAGTGGCATAATCATGGACATCACTTTGACTTCTGTGACAAATCTCATTAAAAGCAATGCAAGCTTTGGAATATGAATTGTCAGTAATCAATCCCCTATATTTATTAGGGAATGTGAAGTGTTGTCTCAACATAGATGTCACGCCCCAGTCCCAAAATACATAGGACTAGGAATACGTAAGCATGCCAGCCGTATGTATATGGCAACTCCAATATATGGAAACCATAACACATACATACGATGTATTATGAACAATAATTCAAAAGTGGTATATAGTTATCACAAGTTACAGGGCATAACTAAATCTCATCCACAGAAATCATCAAGAAATAAATAACCAATCAACTATATAACTGAATCAAGTATAAGATGCTTCATAAGAATAAGTAGTTGGATGAAGATAAATCCACTACCAAACTAGAATATAAAAGTAAACACAATAAGAGCATTAGCTAATGATCAGAGAGGCTCGAAGAGAAGACCTCCTCGAAAGAGAACGAAGTAGCAAGTCCTGATCCGTGCTCCTACGAATAGTCATGATTATCTACACCTGGAAAGGGACTAGGTCCTCAGAGGGACATAACAAGATACATAGAAGCAAGCCAATAAAGTACTAAAAATAAATATCCAAAGGGTCGTCTAACCACCTATGTGAATGCACTTTGAGAACAACTTTCCAACACGTGGGCTATCTGGCTAAAATGAGATTGGCATGATTCTCTCGGAGAATCAGGGGCCTACAAAGCATGTCGTCTTTTGAACGCCAGAGGCCGCCTGATAATAATAATATATATAGTGGTCATCATGACCGCGCATCTCCGACGGAGCGTACGGGTTACACAAAAAAAGTGCAAAGGAGCTCAAACGCCTTACTTGTTGTCCTCCCCACCCCATTCTCTAAGCATGTCATATCCATGACACGATGATACCTCTAATAACTGCCAAGGCTTCTAATAATGCAAATTCTATCAACAATTATCCCTATCCGTCGCACGTCCCATACGTACCGATGATCAGCCGAATACGCAAGTTCGTGTCCTACATGAGACTCACACTCGTGTAACAACTGTGTCACAACCAATGAAACATAAGAATGCCTCATGATCATGTGGTATTCTCGTAAAACTAGGTCGCCATGCATAATATATAATAAAGACAAAATACGACGCCACCTTCGTTGCACCCAAGTTATTCTTGGATGCACAGTTTATATAGAAGTTAAAATATATGAACTAAATGACAGAAATAAAATACACGCATCATATAGAATATAAATTACAGTACAATGGCAAGGTATACTTGCCTGGCAAGAAAACTACATAGTGTAAGCATCCAGATGTCGAGTATAGAGGATCAGAAACTATATGGCCTCCGAATGAACGTCTCCGGATGCTGAAATAAATATCACCAACATTTCCGGAATAAATGAGATAGTAAAAAAAGGCTACCTTTCGTCTAATTTGGATACAGGGGCAAAATGGTAATTTTGGGTCAAAGCGGTTTCATATGTGGGCCACTATGCACCGAAAAGTGTGTCAGAGGTAAAGATCTCTAAATAAGACAAATTATAGGTCAAATAAATTCTAAATGACAATACGAACCAAACGGTATGTCCAATTTTGAATTTCGGTGAGCCGAGCACAAATTCGCCCTTAAAGTCAACCGTGGGGCCCGCGAATAGGCGGCTTGGTCAACTGTCTCAGAATCGCGTTAAACTTGGGTCACAAGACTAGCGTAATACCATGAATCTAATGTCGCAAGTTTGGTCGTATTCTGACGAGCGCACACAAAACGGGATGGTATTTTGCAAAAGTCGCGATACAGAGACTTTTTACGGATACAGGTTAATTTCGACGCGCACACACGTCCGAATCAGCTTTCGCAAAAGCTCACACATCAAGATATACTATACGCGCCTTTTGGTACAATTGGTACGCGACGAGGTGATCCCGTTTAGCGGGGCACACTCTTTATCACAAAATTTCAGTTTTGAAAAACCAAGTTTTTCGTCGTTTTGGAAGTCGAATAATTTAACACATAACACGAATTAATAAAAACTAAAAGAACAAAAAAATTCTCGGTTATATTGAGAAGAAAACCCTTCAATTAGTTTTTGAAAATATTAAACAGGTTGGTGGCAAATTGGGTGTGAACATGGAGGTTTGGGTTGAAGTTTCTGGACAGTTTTCCGGCCATTTTTTGGTCGAATTTTTGACCAATATAGGGCATGAAAACTCGTCCCGCTTGAATAAAAATCCTAGAGGGTTAGGTTGTGAACGTACACGGATAAACCGCTCGCAAAAAGAATCACAGATGAAGAAGATATATCACCTTGAAGATGGGCACTGACTGCTGTGCACGCGCGCGGTGCGCACACGCGGACAGACGGCGACGGTCGACAGGGCTACAGCGGCGCCGGCGTCAGGGTCGGCCGGAGGTCGGGCATGGGGGCGGCGTCGTGGTCTAGGATTAGGATTTTGTTGATAGTTTTACATATATATATATATATATATATATATATATATATATATATATATATATATATATATATATATATATATATATATATATATATATATATATATATATCGATCGATCGAGAGAGAGAGAATGAGATGTGATTTGCTGTTGGAAAGTTGGGTTTTTGAATAGGAATAGGATTTGCTTTGTTAGTTAGGTTTTGTTTAGTTAAGGATTAGTTTAATTAAGGTTTTAGGATTAGTAGTTATCTTTTTTTTCTTTTCATTTCATTTTCTTTTCTTTTTCTTATTCTTTTTCTTTTGTTTTGTTTTGCTTTTATTAACATCATCATCATCATCATCATCATTATTATTATTATTATTATTATTATTATTATTATTATTATTATCTATATATTTATTTTTATTTATTTATTTACTTATATAGATGAGGCTAAAAAAATCCAAAAATATTATTTGCACACAAAATAAATTTTCTATACTTTGTAAAGCTTTAATAAAATACTAAAATATTTTATAAAATATTTTATAATTAATAATTAGATATTTATTTAGTTATAATAATCAAATAATTGTATTATCTAATTAACTAAGTAAATAATTAAATGGATATCCAACAAAATAGGTAATAGTAAATGATATGCAAATCTACAAAAAGGGAATGTCTAACTTGGCACGAGAAATTTTGGGATGCTAATTGTAGTAAGTTAGGATTGAAAAAATAACCACAATAAATTATATATATAAATCATCTAAATATTTAACACAGAATCTATGGTCGTTACACTAATATCCTACTAATACCAAGGGATCAAATTTCTGTGCCACGAAAAGATTCTACAGGTAGTGTCTCCTGTGTAGGCTACTTCCTATGAAGGGAGATACAGATTTTGGGGTCAACCTATATTATTAATGTCCAAACCACGGTGAAGTGTCCTAATTAAATTATTGGATTTTAATTGATTTGAAAAAATAATCCAAAACAAATACAAGAAATACAAAATACACACAAAATAACTATTTTTGGGTGAGGGAGTTTACAATCTACCCAACTTAAAAGAATTTTGTCCTCGAAATTAAAAATAAGGCATGATTTGCTAAATCCTTCACATTTGTATATAAGACAAGTCAACCGCAATCACTTCAAATTTAAAATAACCACTGTTTAAATCAAAATTCAACCTATTGTAATCTTTTCTCGATTTTCAAATCATCAACATCCAAATTTAAGTCAAATTCATAAAACATCTTCAAGAAAATAACCCATATCAAATTTTACATCACGATTACCAACTATCATAATCTCCTCTAGACTTTGAACAATAAACAATTCTAATCAGATCTTATTCCTATTTTCAACTTATGAATTTTTGTACTCTTCAAATTTTAAATTCAACTTCCATCCTCAATATTTTAAATAGGTGATCCAACAATCAAATTTTAACTTTTAATTCAAATCATCAAATTGTAAAATTTTAAATCTAATTCACCAATTGTTCAAGTCTAAGATTCTATATTTATCCTCAAAATTTAAATCGTTGATTCAACCTTCAATATTCAAAATTTAAATCATGTGCTGAAAGTATAAATATTTGGTCTGCAATATCAAAATTTTAAAATTTATTAAATCCTCATCGTCTTAATCATTCTTCTAAAAATTCTCTAAATTAAAATGACTTAAATCTCTCAATCTAATCTTACTTGATCACAATCTAAAAATATTTTACCTCAAGTTGACAATGCAACTTCTACCCAACTTAGAATTTACCCATCTATCACATAAGGCTTATACATTTAAGAAAAATATTCCTCAATTTATTTAATCGTGGTATTCAATATATCCTTAAAAATTTTAACACCAAATATATCACATATGATATGCCCTTAATTTCGAAAGATAGTCACCAAGTAATATGATTAGCCTATGGTGTATATCTAGTACTATCCGTGTATCAAACTTATACCAAGCACGAGCGTTCGTCTTTCCGAAATAGGGGAAGACGAAGAACAATAATAAAGAATTCAAAGAGGAGGTGATAGAATACAAGTACGGGGTTCAAGGTAATTTTAAGAATTCAAAAGAGAGTTGTCAAGGCAGTTGTTGATTGAAATCTTATTTTGGTAAATTTCTATTCGCATGTCCATATTAGAATAGTTATGTACCTGGTATGATATGCTCTGATATGTCTAGAGGGCAAGTATATTCGTTTAAATACTGAGTCAACTATATCTCAATCCACGTAAAATAGTCATGCGAAGAGCGAACCGAGCGTACTAAGGTTGTCCAGACCATAATACACTGATTCTGATTTAGACAATGTATTAGTGGGCGTCCCCAATAACACATATGTCATGAACAAGCTCGATAAAAGAATAATATTGTAAAACTAGGCTATAAAATAGCAGCATAAGTCGAGGTAGTACAGATAATATAAGTACGCTGGATTATGAAGAAAGAAAGTACAAAATAATCCAAGTTCACAAAGAAGATAAGACTCGTCCGATGTTGTGCCTCTACAGTTGCCATACTAACTTCTTGTCTAAGTCTCTGGTCGACCAAATGGGGGTATGGGCCTCTAAGTTCTACAGTCTGGATAAACACTATCTTCTTATGCAAGTCTATAGTTGGTGTCATTCAATTACACTTCATTAATGGGTCAAAAGGACTATGCGATACTATGCTGTGAGGCATACTACCCAACTTAGAATTAACTAATATTGTATCTGTCTTAAGGGGATTCTATAAAATAACATTGTCCTTGTAAATAAAGTAGAAACTCTTGTTAGGGTATAAGAGGAAGGATCTTGGTACTTATTAAGGTATCCTATTGCATTATAAAATTCCATAGGTAATAGTCATCTTAAGTCTTAATCATAGTGTTTATAGAACAAAAGTGTTAATATTAAGAATGGAAAGGTTATTGGCTCTCAAGTGAAAGAGGATATAATCCTGTATTGAGATATGTTAATAAATGTTATATGATTTGGAACTAGGGATAATTACAAAGTCATATTCTAAACTAAATAAACAACCCAACCTGCCAAGTTCTAACTACTAAGCACAAAAATTTAAGATTAACAAACTATAATCCTACCAACCTATGTATCATAACATAAAAGAAATCACTTGGTCTACAATCAGAAGGGTTAGGTGGCACGAATTGAAAGATGAAGAAAAAAGAAAAAAAATTTAGTCGTCGCACAAATAGCGAGCGTTAAGGTTTTGGAGAAACAAGATATAAAATTAAATAGAGAGACTCTTGATAATATCATGGTTTCCTAAGGGAAAGGTGGTATGCTAATCTCTGTGTTCGAGGTATGATCTAGGAAAATATTCTATTCATTCCTCTTGGTTTCCTAAGGTACTGTTCTGCTAGTATCAAGACAAGAATTTAAACTTAAAGTTCTCTAATACTATCTCACTATGAAAGTTAGGTTTAGTCCTAATATTCAATCTTGGATTTCTATTGGTTCCTCAGGATATAATATATGTGCCTTTTGGTATAATTGGTACGCGACGAGGTGGTCCCGTTTGACGGAGCGCACTCTGTATCACAAAATTTCAGTTTTGAAAAACCAAGTTTTTGGTCGTTTTGGAAGTCGAATAATTTAATACATAACACGAATTAATAAAAACTAAAAGAACAGAAAATTTTTGGATTATATTGAGAAGAAAATCCTTCAATTAGTTTTTGAAAACATTAAACAGGTTGGTGGCAAATTGGGTGTGAACATGGGGGTTTGGGTTAAAGTTTTTGGATTGTTTTGGTCAGTTTTTGGGCCATTTTTCGGTCGAATTTTCGACCAATATAGGGCATGAAAACTCATCCCGATTGAATGAAAATCCTAGAGGGTTAGGATGTGAACATACACGGATAAATCGCTCGTAAAAAGAATCATATATGAAGAAGATATATCACCTTGAAGATGGGGCGCTGACTGCTGTGCACGTGCGCGGTGCTCACACGCGGACGGACGACGGCGGTCGGCCGGCGGCAGCGCGGGGGCGCCGGCATAAGGGTCGGTCAGAGGTAGGGCGTGGGGGCGGCGTCGAGGTCTAGGGTTAGGGTTTGGTTGATAGTTATATATATATATATATATATATATAGAGAGAGAGAGAGAGAGAGAGAGAGAGAAGGAGATGTGATTTGCTGTTGGGAAGTTGGGGGGGTATTAGTAGGAACGGGGGGTTTTGCTATTGGGAAGTTGGGGTTTTGAATAGGAATAGGATTTGCTTTGTTAGTTAGGTTTTGTTTAGTTAAGGATTAGTTTAATTAAGGTTTTAGGATTAGTAGTTATCTTTTTTTCTTTTTATCTCTTTTTCTTTTTCATTTCATTTCATTTCATTTTGTTTTGTTTTCTTTTTATTATTATTATTATTATTATTATTATCATCATCATCTATATATTTATTTATTTATATTTATTTATTTACTTATATAGATGAGGCTAAAAAATCTAAAAATATTATTTGCACACAAAATAATTTTTCTATACTTTGTAAAGCTTTAATAAAATACTACACCCAAAATATTTTATAATTAATAATTAGATATTTATTTAGTTATAATAATCAAATAATTATATTATCTAATTAACTAAGTAAATAATTAAATGGATATCCAACAAAATGGGTAATAGTAAATGATATGCAAATCTACAAAAAGGGAATGTCTAACTTGGCACGAGAAATTATGGGATGCTAATTGTAGGAAGTTGGAATTGGAAAAATAACCACAATAAATTATATATATAAATTATCTAAATATTTAACATCGAATCTATGGTCGTTACACTAATGTCCTACTAATACCAAATGATCAAATTTTTGTGCCACGAAAAGTATCTACAGGTAGTGTCTGTGTAGGCTATTTCCTATGAAGGGAGATACAGATTTTGGGGACATCCTATATTATTAATGTCCAAACCACAGTGAAGTATCCTAATTAAATTATTGGATTTTAATTGATTTGAAAAAATAACCCAAAACAAATACAAAAAATATAAAATACACACTAAATACCTATTTTTGGGTGAGGGGGTTTACAATAGAGCACTTAAGCATGGCAAGTCTTCAGCACATATCACTGTTGAGAAGACTTATCTCTTAAGTAGAGCATCTCTTTAGAACATAATACTATTGCGCCTAAATTGTGACAGTCTTGAGCATTCATATCAGTACACATTGTTATTGCTATAATATATGTCTTCCATATAGAGACATCTTCTCTATAAAGAATATAGCATACATAAGTATTTGTCTAAACGTTATAGCCTTTTAGTGCAGAGCACTGTTGCGCTTAAAATGTGGCAATCTTGGCTTATTACTGACTTAATCAATCACATGACGAGTTTTTATACAACCACTGTCATCCAACTGACGACCTCCTTAATGTGGATGTCTGTTAAGATTTTCGCATGGAAGCACTCTGCACATAAATGCATTATGGAGACCAAGTTGCACTCTTTTGAGAGTGGCACTCTTCCATACTTAAGAGTGGCTTTAAATCTTAGTATTTTCTATGCTTCCACAAGAAACCTTCAAAGTTTTCGAATATTTGCATAGATTCAAAATACTTTGAATCAAAAGCATAGTAATATAGTGTCACGATCCACACCCAGAATAGGGGCACGAGTACGTGGGTACGTCCAACCTACGTCGCAACTTCGGTAGTAGAACGCTGTCTAGGTCAATATTACTATCTAAATATCTCACGCAAAATATATAAGGTACATGTCATGTCATCTCAACTCCAATCGGATGAACAATATAATGTGTGATAAATAATAATCAATACTCAATCACAATATCAATCTAGAGGAAGAATGGTACGATATGGATTAGAAGTAAAAGAAGTACCAGAGTCTCAATACAAGTCTAACCTCAACATAAGTCCCAAAATAAAAATATATGCCATAAAATGTACTAAAATCAAATACAACTCATAATGGAAAGTCTAAGTCTCTCCAGCTGGTGGTACTATCTCAAGAGGCTCTATGGATACTGGCTCAACTGCCTCACCATCCTGCGACCTATAATACGTAAGATACCAGTCCTCTAATGAATCATCTAAAAAATATATTCAGTCAGGATTGGAGCGAACTATAACCCAATAGCAGTTCCAATAAATGACAAAACAACTATAAAACAACAATAGCAATAAAAATAAATGATGGAAGTAGCTGAACTAGCATATATCACAAGAAATAACATCATGGTAAATAATGGCAAGAGATGAGAACAATATGGTGTGGAACACTGATGTAATGAACTGGAATAGTAGAACAATATATAAAATATGCCATAAAATATTAGTAAGATAATGTGATCGGCTTAGGCCTAGCACGGATTATATATAAGAGGTGAGCTAGCATGATCTAGCATGATCACGCGTAAGTTGTATGATCTGCTAACTATCACGGACTACACTAAATTATGGGCTATAATGTATGATCAAATATCCACTAATATTTTTTCTACCCCCGACTAGTACTCAGACCCATATCATGACACGTTATAACACGTATATCACAATGCTCGGTTTATAATATCATGCACTATAATCACGGTCTATATAATCACGAAGATATCACGGTAATCACTGAGTAATCACGAAGCATGACACGGTGATCACTGAGTTATCACGACAATAACATCTCATAACAAGGATCCACGTATACCAATCAGTGTGACCATCGTATCAGGAATCAAATATCTCAATACTAAATACATGAAATATACAGGCTGTCAAATAAGGAAACTATCAGAGAATGTACTCGTCTCTGTCCGGAGCAAATAATGTCACTCGGTGTCCAAGCTGGTGTCACGCACCTATATATAAATAGCATGTCAATTGGGTATAATAAAGTGATAAATGAGCTAAAATACACTAAATATGATTTTTTAGGTCAATACTATGTCTCACTAGCTAACTAACTGACACTAAATAGCTAACCACTAAACCACATGCTATCTACTGATAACTAACAGTTATTACTGGCATATAATAACAACACTAACTTCTAACTAGGCACTGACTGACACACCAAAATAACTGATAACATTAGATACTAACTTAACCTCCTATCTTAGATTACTGACATCTAACTAATACTATAGGTAGCTATTGACTTAATCTCCTATGTTCATCTATACTAATTGACTCTAATATCTATGCCCATTAATTGATAACCTATTAATAATACTAACTAACAAGTTAACATCAAGTAATGGCTAACTGCTAATTAATTAACTTACTAACTGATCTAATATTAGTAACTGAAACCTAACTCCACTGATACACAAGTGATGATACACTGAATGATACTCATTGCCTAATACAACATCAAGGTCTAACTAAACTAACTACTATATGTTTCAGTACACACCTGATACCAACACCTATCTAACATCACCAATTACTCACACCCAAATGTGTACAACTGGTACTCGTATTAGTACACTAACTGAGAACTGATACCAACTACTAGACTAATATATGTATACTATCCAATTTAACTAACTAACTAAATATCTAATATATAGACACCTTAACTAAACCCCATTCCCCTCTTTCATAATACTGCTACTGCATTATCTCAAATGAGCACCACCTATCCCCCTTGCTCTCCATTTGATACCCATGAATCCTTCTCCTCATTGATACTTAATCATTCATACTCAATTGTCCAGGTACCCCACCTCTGTTACCAATATTAATACCCCATATTAATGCTAATACTCATATTCTGACTCAGAGTTAACTGATACCTACTATATATATACTAACTTAACTCTCAACTTAAACCAACTAACCACTCATCAACAGTCCAATACCTACTGTAATATTTCCAACTACTGAGTTTGGTAGCATGTTACTGCTGCTGCTACCATCCTCCGCATCTCCCAGATTGTGCACCAACTGCTGCTGGCATACAAACAGTTGGTACAACTGCTGTGATCATCTGTATCAACCATTCAACTAATATAGGTACTCACTTGCATTAGGTACTCCTCTCTTCTATTTCCTGTTACTATATTTGGTTTTCCTCTGACTGGAACCCGACCCCTCACACTACATATCTCATACACAACACAGATGCACACCCTTCTACAATCACCAACCCAAATGCACCAACATCTGAACACAGTGCTAAATCAAACACTCATCATAAACCAGGTAAACTCCTATTACACAGGCACATACCAGTATTTCTTATTTTCAGTATTTATCTCCATCTTGTATTTTTTTAAACTGTATTATAATTTTTGTCAATATACATGGAACTGCTGTTAGTACTTGTACTTCGCTCCAATCCTGACTGGATATATTTTTTTAGAGGATCTTGAGGACTTCTGTGCTACACACTATAGACCAGGTGTAGAAGGAGACTACATACCAGAGATCCTAGAGGAGACCCTTCCTTTAGAGGAGATGCTACCTGCAGCTATTTAGACAGTTATTTTATGCATCTTTGAGACTTATTTTGAGACTTATGTTGAGGTTATGTTGAGAATTATGTTGAGAATTATGTTGAGACTTATTGAGCTATTTATGCTGGACAACTAGACTTTAGTTTTATCTCTGTTTTGAGTTGTTGTGCTTGACTTATGTCAGTACTTCTTATCTTTTATTGTGCCATTTATTTCTTATAGTTATTGTGATTGAGTATACATTATTGAACTGTTGAGAGATGTTTATTTTTATTGTCCTCCTTATGGAGTTGATATCATTGACATGTTGTGAGTTATGTTTAGTATTATTGAGATATAGAGAGCGTTCTATCGTCGATGTTGCGGCGTACGCTGGACGTACCTACCACTCATGCTCAAATTTTGGGTGTGGATCGTGACACATTTTTAGTGGTGGTCTATGCAGGTCTAGATTCACATTTAGAGCGATATCGTAGTAGTGCTCACTTAGAGTATTGCTACGAGACTGCGATAGGATATAGGACATAGGATTAGGATGAGAGTATGTTCAATCACAACTAGGAAATTCTGATCTTACAATGCTATTCTGAATAATTGCTTCCTTTAGAATTTTACTGTCCTTCCTTAATGATATGGTATCTATTACCTTAATTGATTCTTTTCGGTCTGTCTTCAAGATGCCGCCGAAGACTAGGTCTTTTAGACTGGGAGCAGCAGCTTCAGAGAGGTCTGCCACCTCTCGACCTGACGAACAGACATCTGGAGTTCCTCCTATATCTCCTGTTCATGTGGGAGTATCTACAACCTTCGGGGTTCCTCCTCCATCACCTGTTCCTAGGGTTGCCCTAGCTATGACAGAGAATCTTCCACCACCACCGACTCCATCTCCTGGAGGTATGCTCGTTGACGGGGCATAGATGCTCACACTGATCCAAGGCATGTTAGATGTCCAGAGAGTGACGGCGAAAGCTCAGCGTATTCAAGCTAAGGCTCAGAGGGTGCTGGCAAAAGCATACCAGGAACAAACAGAGCTGATGAGAGAGAGCATGGAGAATGCTCATCAGGTGGCTCTCCAGGCTGTGGAAAGAGTAGCACAACACCAGCAGCATCCTGGCCAGCAGCACCAGAGGCCGAGTACTATAGTGGACTTCAAGAGAATGATGCCTCGGGAGTTCAAAGGCACCAAGGGGATACTTTATGCTGACGAATGGCTAAAGGATATAGAGAGGAACTTGCGTTTGGCGCAGATTCCAGAGAATCTTCAGATCGAGGCCGCTGGTAGTCATATGTTTGATATCTCACTGACATGGTATCGTATGAAGCCGAGACTCGCTATTGGAGGACTTACTTGGGAGGACTTCAAGGAGCTCTTCAAGGAGAAATTCTTCCTCGACGTAGCCCTGGGAGCATTGGAGAGTCAGTTACATGACTTGGTACAAGGAAGCATGTCAGTTGACGAGTACGCCATGAAGTTTTATCGTTTGAGTCATTTTGTGCCATCAATTATTCGGGACCCAGGAGATAGAGCCCAGAAATTCAGGAAGGGGTTGACAAGGAATATCAAGTCTTGCACTTTGGGATGTCGTACTGCTACATTCGAGGGTATTCTGATGGATGCCCAGATTACTGAGGATAATTTGGACCTCAGGCCCAAGAGAGGAAGCGACACTTTTGGAGGATAAAGTGGTAACACAGGACCGGCCAAGCGCCTATACTTTCAGCAACAACAGAGGCCGTATCAGCAGCAGCATCAGCAGCACCAGGCACCAGTTCGAGGACACACCCAGCAGCAGCAGCCACAGAGGCAGACTCAGCCAGCTGCCTAGTGTGCGTATTGCGGGAAGATAGGACACACTAGGGACATCTGTAGGAAGAGGTTGGATACTTGCTTGTCCAATGGATCGTCAGCACATCAGCTGAAGGACTGTCCATCTATTCAGACTCGTCAGGGTGGATCGGCCGCTCAGAGGGGACCAGCCAGAGTACCTACTGTACTAGGAGGCCAGCAAAGAGGACCTCCACTTCCACCACAGCAACAAAGGTTTGCTCAGCACTAGCAGTAGCAGAGAGGTGCACCCCAGGGACGAGCATACGCCATGATAATTGAGGAGGCCGAGCCAGCTAGAGACGTAATTTCAGGTTCAGTTTCTCTCGATTCTATTCCAGCACTTGCATTATTTGATTCTGGCACTTCCCATGGTTTCGTATCTGTATCTTATGCCCTTAAGCATCATTTAGAGACGGAACCATTAGATAGGACTTGTAAGACACGACTGGAGGAGGCATTATCCTAGTCCATGATTATTGCAAGGACCAGAGAGTATCATTAGGAGGCCAAGAGTTGAGCGTGTGCTTACTCGTCATGCCACTTCTGTAACGCCCCGCTCCGCGCCGGCGTTATATATCAAAGTGAGTGGGCAGAACTTCATTCTCTGATTCTTGCACGCCTTAATAATAACCTGAGTTTTTGCTTACAATATTTTCTTAAGAGAATGATAGAACCTGCCTTGCATGTTAATGAACGAACTCACCTAGCTTGTCTTTGAAACAAAGTCTACTTAACGAGAATCCTGAATCGCTTGCTTAGAATGCATGCACATGTTCACTATCGTCTATGCTTCGAGAGAACCATACTGTGCCTGAACGTGTTCAAGTGATAAGTCGGATTGCCCCGCAACAACGATTGTATTCTGATGGTTCGTCTCGTCTGCATACTAGAGTTTATTTGATAGTGTTCCATGCATTCGCACGCGGTCGGACAATGGCTTTTGGTGGAGAGCTGAACTGCATGCATCATAGCCACCATGGATCACAGCTGCCATTTGCATCAGAGAGATGAGTCATTGGTATGCTGTTCCACCAGCTGCCGATCCTGAGATACTCGAGGACCGCCCTGCATATAGCTAAGTTATTGTGTTGGCTTGGATAGTGACTGCCCCTAAGAATGTGCATCGTGTGTCTAGCTATGCATCAGACCCTTGAGTCGCACGAGACACGCTGTGCACACCCTGGAACATGAACGGTTTGCTTGCTTGCATATTCAATATGAAACTCTGTTTCCAAACATGTTTCCAAATAATATAATATGACTCTGCTAGCGAACTGCATGAAATGAACCTAGGTAAAACTAGAAAGATCACTAGTAATGTAATGTTTTATAACATGATTACTTAGTATTGGTTTGAGTGAATGCATATTTCTGTTCAGTTGATTTATCTCACCAGTACTTTTATAAAGTGCTGACCCACCAACAGTTTACTTGCTTGCAGGAACTGGATCGTCCGAGGGAGCGATAGGCGTGCCACAGTCCCCAAGACCCGGAATCTTGGTTTCGATTGTTGCCCCGAGAATGCTATCGTATAAGGGGGCATAATGTATGGAATGAACGTGTGCCTTTGCTAAAGGAAACCCGAGTTGCCTCGATTGTCCCGAACACTCAGTTGGCTAATGCATTGTATTACAACAAGTCCCTTTCCGCTACTTACTCGATTGATGCGATGATAGCCAACTATCAATTTAAACGATTGGCCTTGCACGGGCGCAACCCCAGGCCCGTGCGACATCATGTCCCCCGAAAGCTCGAACGGGCCATTCGCTTAGCTCCCTTCCTCCCTCGTACCCGTGGAACGGGAGCGGTGATTCGCGTCCGGCGTGCCGAGGCACGGTGATTCGTGCCCGGTTCGTTAATTCTGGCCATACGGGGCGGGGCAGGGCGGAGCGGCGGCCCGGGCGGGTCCGGGGCGTGACAGAATGGTATCAGAGCGGAATCGATTCTCTGGCCCAAAACTGTTGCTATGACTTTGAGTTGATATGGTATTGCAAAGATCGTTCCATACAATAAGTCCATAGATATTCTTAAAGTGCAAAATGTTTCCTGAACTTGAATTGCTTGATTGTTTCGATTGAGTACGGCGAGGGACGGCACTATCGCTGCTCGGAATATCGAGAAGTTTATCCTTGAAGTTTCGAGGACGAAACTTTTTGTTGGTTGGTAAGTATGTAACGCCCCGCTCCGCGCCGGCGTTATGTATCAAGGTGAGTGGGTAGAACTTCGTTCTCTGATTCTTGCACGCCTTAATAATAACCTGAGTTTTTGCTTGCAATGTTTTCTTAAGAGAATGATAGAACCTGCCTTGCATGTTAATGAACGAACTCACCTAGCTTGTCTTTGAAACAAAGTCTGCTTAACGAGAATCCTGAATCGCTTGCTTAGAATGCATGAACATGTTCACTATCGTCTATGCTTCGAGAGAACCATACTGTGCCTGAACGTGTTCAAGTGATAAGTCGGATTGCCCCACAACAACGATTGTATTCTGATGGTTCATCTCGTCTGCATACTAGAGTTTATTTGATAGTGTTCCATGCATTCGTACACGGTCGGACAATGGCTTTTGGTGGAGAGCTGAACTGCATGCGTCATAGCCACCATGGGTCACAGCTGCCATTTGCATCAGAGAAATGAGTCATTGGTATGTTGTTCCACCAGCTGCCGATCCTGAGATACTCGGGGACCGCCCTGCATATAGCTAAGTCATTGTGTTGGCTTGGATAGTGACTGCCCCTAAGAATATGCATCGTGTGTCTAGCTATGCATCAGACCCTCGAGTCGCACGAGACACGCTGTGCACACCCTGGAACATGAACGGTTTGCTTGCTTGCATATTCAATATGAAACTCTGTTTCCAAACATGTTTCCAAATAATATAATATGACTCTGCTAGCGAACTGCATAAAATGAACCTAGGTAAAACTAGAAAGATCACTAGTAATGTAATATTTTATAACATGATTACTTAGTGTTGGTTTGAGTGAATGTATATTTCTGTTCAGTTGATTTATCTCACCAGTACTTGTATAAAGTGCTGACCCACCAACAATTTACTTGCTTGCAGGTACTGGATCGTCCGAGGGAGCGATAGGCGTGCCACAGTCCCCAAGACCCGGAATCCTGGTTTCGATTGTTGCCCCGAGAATGCTATCGTATAAGGGGGCATAATGTATGGAACGAACGTGTTCCTTTGCTAAAGGAAACCCGAGTTGCCTCGATTGTCCCGAACACTCAGTTGGCTAATGCATTGCATTGCAACAAGTCCCTTTCCGCTGCTTACTCGATTGATGCGATGATAGCCAACTATCAACTTAAACGATTGGCCTTGCACGGGTGCAACCCCAGGCCCGTGCGGCATCACGTCCCCCGAAAGCTCGAACGGGCCATTCGCTTAGCTCCCTTCCTCCCTCGCACCTGCGGGACGGGCGCGGTGATTCGCGTCCGGCGCGCCGAGGCACGATAATTCGTGCCCGGTTTGTTAATTCCGGCCATACGGGGCGGGGCAGGACGGAGCGGCGGCCCGGGCGGGTCCGGGGCGTGACAACTTCTGGGATACGATATTATACTCGGAATGGACTGGTTGAGTAGGCATCATGCTACTATAGACTGTCATGAAGGTAGAGTAATATTTCGACCGCCAGGAGAGCCAGAGTTTGAGGTCGCCTGAGGAGCAGCGGAGTAGAGCAAGGCACTTTTTGCGGAGATAGGAAGGAAGAAGAGGAGTTACCACATCCTCTGATAGCGGAGTTCCTGGATGTATTTCTAGAGGAGTTGCCAGGCTTGCTGCCAGACAGAGATGTTGAATTCTCTATAGACTTGGTACCAAGAGCAGAGCCCATTTCACAACATGTCTATAGAATCAACAAATGCGAGCTGGTAGAACTGAAGAAGCAAGTTGAGGAGCTGCAGGACAAAGGCTTCATCAGATCCAGTTCATCACTATGGGGAGCTCCGATATTATTAGTACAAAAGAAGGACGGCACGGTGCGTATGTGTATCGACTATAGAGCTCTGAACAACCTCACTATCAAGAATAAATATTTGCTTCCGAGGATAGATGATCTTTTCGATCAGTTAAGCAGAGCGAAGGTGTTTTCAAAGATAGACTTGAGGTCAGGCTATCACCAGGTGAAGGTAAAAAAAGAAGACATACCGAAGATAGCCTTTCGGACTAGATATGGCCAGTTTGAATTCATGGTAATGCCATTTGGTTTAACCAATGCACCAGCAGTATTCATGAACTTGATGAATAAGGTATTCCACCAGTACCTTGACAAGTTCGTGGTGGTGTTCATCGACGACATCCTTGTGTATTCGAAGACCCCGGAGGAGAACGACGAGCACCTGAGGATGGTCTTGGAGACTCTCAGGAAGGAGGAGCTGTACGAAAAGCTTTCAAAGTGTGAGTTATTCCTTGATAAGGTTGAATTTCTTGGACACATGGTGACGGGTAACGGAATCTCAGTTAACCCAAAGAAGATCGAGGTAGTAGAGTCATGGGATACCCCCAGTTCGGTAGCTGAGAAAAGGAGTTTTCTTGGGCTAGCAGGATACTACCGGAGGTTTATACAAGACTTTCCCAAGATTGCAGAACCAATGCCTAGGCTGACCAGGAAGGATGTGGATTTTGTCTGGACAGAGGAATGTCAGGCTGCATTTGATGAGATGAAGAAGAGATTGACGACAGCTCTAGTTTTGACGTTGCCATCAGGGACAGGTGGATTCACTATCTACAGTGATGCTTCAGGGAAGGATTTGGGTTGCGTTACTCAGCAGCACAGGAAGGTAATTGCCTATGCATCCAGGCAATTATGTCCTCATGAAAAGAACTACCACACCCATGATTTAGAGTTGGCAGCAGTTATCTTCGCTCTAAAGCTGTAAAAACACTACCTGTACGGAGAGCGTGTGGAGATCTTTATGGACCACAAGAGCTTGAAGTACGTGTTTACACAGAAGGAAATGAACATGAGGCAGAGGAGGTGGTTGGAGTTGATGAAAGACTTCGATATTTTATTATAGTACCATCCAGGAAAGGCCAACGTAGTCGCCGATGCCTTGAGCAGGTATCCGATGGCTATGTACTTGATGACAGATAGATATTTATTTGCCGATCTTGAGAGCTTGGGAATTGAAGTGCTAGTTCCAGGTATGGAGATTCAGATATGGGGATTGCAGATACAATCAGAGCTGATAGATAGAATTAGAGCTACACAGTATGATGATGAGACTCTGAGGAGTATCAGGGCACTGGTTCGGACAAGATTGACAGATGACTTCACTATTGTGGATGATGGATCTTTAAGGCACGACACGAGAATGTGTGTGCTGAGTGGAGATCTGCACGAAGTGATTTTGTAGGAGGCACATCGCTCTTAGTACTCGATGCATCCCGGTGCCAACAAGATGTATCGAGATTTGAGGGAGCACGTATGGTGGTATGGTATGAAGTGCGAGGTAGCAAGCTTTGTATCCCGATATTTAGTGTGCCAGCAGGTAAAGGCAGATCGACAGAGGCCAGGTGGATTGCTTCAACCTTTACCCATTCCAGAGTGAAAGCGGGAGCACGTGACTATGGACTTCATTCAGGACTTCCATATTCTCTAGGAGGAAAGGACACGATTTGGGTCCTCATGGATAGGTTGACCAAATCAGCCCGCTGCTTACTATTCAAAGTGGGTACATCGACAGAAAGGCTAGAAGAGATGTACGTATGACAGATTGTTAGATAATATGGGGTTCCTGTGAGTATCATCTCAGATCGGGATAGTCGTTTTACTTCCCACTTCTGGAGGAGTCTGCAGGCTAGCTTGGGCACTCAGCTCAAGTTCAGTACCGCATATCACCCCCAGACAGAGGGGCAGTCTGAAAGGACTATTCAGACTCTTGAAGATATGCTACGCACTTGCGTTTTGGATCTCGAAGGTTCTTGGGAGGATCATTTATACCTGGTAGAGTTTGCTTACAACAACAGCTACCAGGCCAGCATTGAGATATCACCATTAGAGGCTTTATATGGACGAAGGTATCGTATACCGTTATCTTAGGATGATATCGGAGAGAGAGATTTGTTAGGGCCAGAAATGGTCATAGATGCAGCAAAAAAGGTGAAACTCATCAGAGACAGACTGCGAGTGGCGCAGGACAGACAGCGACATTGGGCCGATAGTCACCGTAGACCCCTAGAGTTTCAGATATAGGTTTTGTTATTATTGGGTTGTGATTGTTTTGTTTTAGATTTCGTGTTAAGAATGTTTGTTCTAGGTTGGCGATCTGGTGTTCCTACAGATTTTTCTAACACGGGGCATGATTCGTTTTGGTAGAGACGGAAAGCTTAGCCCACGTTACATCGGACCTTTCGGTATCCTTGCAAGGGTCGGTGAAGTGGCCTATAGACTGGACTTGCCGCCTACACTAGAAGGAGTGCATGACTTGTTCCTTGTGTTGCAGCTGAGACGGTACGTGGCAGATCCTAGTTATGTACTAGATCACTCGGAGATCGAGGTTGGACCGACTCTCAACTATTCTGAACAACCCGTAGAGATCTTGGATCACAGAGAGAAGGTATTGCGAAACCAGACTATTCCCTTGGTTCGTGTTGCATGGAGATATCACTCTCCAAGTGAGTCAAATTGGGAGAGAGAGGACGAAATGCGCGAGCAGTATCCGTATCTCTTCGAGACTTGAGGTATAATTTTTTGTCTGATTGTTTGTTCTTGTACTAGTTTATTTTAATTTCGAGGATAAATTTTTTTTAAGGAGGGTAGACTTGTCACTACCATATTCCAGAATAGGGATATTTTCATCTTTTTAATTATTATAAGTATTGTGTTAATATATGTTGCATGATATATATATTATATAGTGTTCTTTAATGTATGAGTTAGTGAACTAGACCTAGAAACCCACTAGTAAAATCTCTAACCAAATTATAGGGTTATGGATTTAATTAGCATTTTGGGAAATTAAATATTGGAGATTATAATTTATTACTGTGATTTTATTTAATTATTGTACCTTATCGTTGCTTCGATATTTGGAGCGCTACACTAGCTTTTGTCTTCCAACAAATTTCATACCCTTGTCCTAGACGTGCCAGTCTTCTATTCTGACCCTTGTATAACTCATAAATATGCCCTTTTGTGCTTCATTTTAGTCGCACAATATTCGTCGCAGACATTTATTTATATTTTCAAATAAATCTAACTTTGCATCTTTGTGCGTTCCAATCAAAATTGGAGACATAATCTTGATCCATTTTGTACAATCCAAATTATGACAATATTCTATTCTGAGTCTTCTACGTCCATGATACTTGTGTCCCACCAAATTTTAACCCTATGTATTTCCAATTAATTTTAGAACACAATTTATATTTATTTTAATTAAATTTGTGTAAGGACCCAACTTAACCCAAAACTAGACCCAACACCAAACCAAACTCCTATTCACACCCTCACGGATCATACTAAACACCACACTCCCTTTTTAACCACTATATCACACCAACATGGTATTTTCCCCCATTCAATCCCAAAACCCCCCTTTTGTGCAATTTTCCAATTGTTGGAGATTTTTATGCAAATGTGTGGCGAGGTGTCCACTTTCCATTGGACCCAACACATGAAGAAACATCCCCCTCCCTCTTTGACCAGTCATATATGATTTTTCCCATATTTTTGGAGTGTACAACACTCAAAACACTCCCCCTCACCATCTTAGCCATCCATTTAGACCAACACAATCCTAGCCTTTCAAATTCTTTCATGTAAAAACAATAACCCCAACCCCAAGGAGTACTTAGGCGGCCCAATTCCCTAGGTAGTCATCACACTTTTCTTCCCATATATATAAACTTTTTCTCCTATTATTTTTATCATCATCAAAACATCTAAAACCCTAAAACTCATATAGCAGTCGATCCCCTCATCCATCCCGCTGAACCTCCGACCGCCGAACCCAACCACCGCCGAGACCCCGATAGCGCCGCCACCACCACCGCCGAACTCTTCTGCCCATTTTCCTCCATTATCTTCCGCCAACACCGTACGTCCCTGACCAGTACACCGCCGACAGCAACCGCGGCCGAGCCCCGCTGCTCGACTCATCCCGTCGACCGAACCGCCCGGTCTCCTCTATTCTACCATGACTGACACCACCATGACTCCTCTCACCGTCGACTCTGACAGCAGCCCGCTGAACCACTTACCCCAACTTTCTACAATTGACTGCACCACCACCATCGTTGACATCCCCATCACCTCGCCTGAGCCCCACCCCTCTGACAGCACCGACGACCTCCATCATCATCATCATCATCATCACCTCCTCGTTCACGTGCATGCAGGTTAGACCTTGCCTTCCTTTCATATTATGTATATGTGCATGTGTGAATAGTCTTAGGGATTAGCATATTGCTTCATGGTAAGTTTAGTTGATGTGATTGCAAGACCTGTATTGGTGAACCTAGTAACTAGTTGCGTGTGTGTGTGTATAATAATTGGTTTGATATATATATATATATATATATATATATATATATATATATATATATATATATATATATATATCATGGAAATTGATTGTTGGTACTATGTATGGCGGTAGTATATACGTTGTATGGCCATAAGTGTTAAATTGTGGGTATCCCGTATTTACACATGACTATATGACCCTGAGTATTAGTGAACTGTCTGCCTTGTGTACACTAACGTACTGGCTAGACATGTATTAGTGATTGATTGTCTTGTTATACACAGTAATCGAGGACATGAGACCCGTGTATTTAGACGCACACTTGACCCTGCTAGATGACCAGTATCACCCCTAGCGTAGTCTCTGAGTTCAGTATAATTATGTTTGTGTGTGTGCTAGTGTAACGACTAATGCTATATTATTATTATATTATGTATATAGGACTGTTGGATTGTTCAGACGAGACTTCGAAAATAGGATATTGGTATTGCCAGCTCAGGACCACATGCGAGTACATTCTCTGACAGTTTTTATTATGTTGATCATCTCTATGATTATAGTTGTATAGCGTACTTGATTCTGATACTATGGATACACGAGTTAGCATCATTGAGACTTGTCACATGGAGTTGTGATTGGAATCCATCGTGCTAGCTGGGAACGGAGAAATATTATTAGATTATGGGATCATACCCCACTCTATATGCATCATAGCTCACCCCACACCTTACGTCAGGTGCAGCCTGACCATTACATGCCTCATAGCCTGTTATATATGATTAGCCTGACTATTGCTCGTATCATAGCTAACTGGATGGTTAGCTTGACCTTACATGAATTATAGCTAATCATATGTAACAAGCCTGATCTGTCCCAAGCCGATCACATGATAGACTGATATTTCACACACTTAGCTAGATACTCTATTCATGTATTTCTAGTTCATTGTTCTAGCATGCACTTGTATTTCTGTTCATTGCTAGTTGTACTATTGATGATGATATATTCTCCAGTATTTCATACTCACCAGTATTTCTTATTTTCAGTATTTATCTCCATCTTGTATTTTTTTACACTGTATTATAGTTTTTGTCAATATATATGGAACTGCTGTTAGTGTTTGTACTTCGTTCCAATCTTGACTGGATATATTTTTTCAGAGGATCTTGAGGACTTCTGTTCTACACACTATAGACCAGGTGTAGAAGGAGACTATATACCAGAGATCCTAGAGGAGACCCTTCTTTTAGAGGAGACACTACCTGCAGCTATTTAGACAGTTATTTTATGCATCTTTGAGACTTATTTTGAGACTTATGTTGATGTTATGTTGAGACTTATGTTGAGACTATTTATGCTGGACAGCTAGACTTTAGTTTTATCTCTGTTTTGAGTTGTTGTGCTTGACTTATGTCAGTACTTCTTATCTTTTACCGTACTATTTATTTTTTATAGTTATTGTGATTGAGTATACATTATTGAACTGTTGAGAGATGTTTATTTTTATTGTCCTCCTTATGGAGTTGATATCATTGACAGGTTTTAAGTTATATGTAGTATTATTGAGACCTAGACAACGTTCTACCGCCGATGCTACGGCGTAGGCTGGACGTACCCATGACCCATGCCCAAATTTTGGGTGCGGGTCATGACAGTATCTGTCCTCTATCACTTGTTGTTATTAAATTTGATTCTTGGTGAATCGGTTGTTGAATTTAATTCTTGGTGTTCGTTGTTGAGTTTGATTTCATATCGAGATAATTTTTATGAACTAAATTATGGTATCATCTGATGACATATGTTGATGAGGACAGTGAGAAAGGTAAAACGTCTGCTTTAGTTATGGAGCCTAGAGTTTATCGTAGCCATATTAGCTGGTATGACGGAAACATAGGAACCTGACTTCAGATGTACATATCTTAGTTATGAAATTTAGAGTTTCTCGCAGCCATACCAGTTGGCGTAGTGAGGATTCTAGATGACATGATTATAGAGTTGCATACCCTAGTTATAGAATCTATCGTTTATCGCAGCTATGCTTACTGGCGTGGCGAGGATTCTGAGTGTCATGATTTCGAAAAGACGTGTATGATTATCATGTTGTATCTTAAATTGGTTCTTAAAGTATCATCTCAATACTTATACACTCCTGTTATTATTCCATTATTCTTTAGTCCAGTTCCTTATAGAGCTTCATTCCATTAGGGTCCTTGTTAGTGTGATAATTGGTGACTTACAATTATGTATGTATCTTGAGTATCAGTATTGACTGTTGGGAGTGTGGCTTCTGAGTCTGTAAGTGGTTCTTGGTTTGGCATATGAGCAATAGGCATCAATCTAGAGATAACCCATAGCGTAGTACCTTGTAGCAATAGTTCTATGATAGGTATCATTATAGTTAGTATTGGTACTATAGGTAGAAGGGGGAGTAGAGAGTATCAGTGGTGGTTCCATGAGTTAGTATCAGTATCAGCACGCATGCTTTGGATAGTCATAAATTCAGGTAGTTGGGTGAGCCATGTAACAATTAAGTATCACGAGATTTGTGTTGGATATCAATGGAGCATATACTCTATTGGGTGATTGACGCTTGAGTGTGCCATAGTAGAGTGGTACCAATAGGTATAGAGAGAGTGTGTGGGGATAAGAATGTATTGTACTAAAGTAGTAAGACTTGTGTTATAGGTAAAAGTAGAGCATTGATGTAAGTAGATAGGAGTGTACCAGTATATGACTAGTGATAGGTATATCACCTGATATTGAGGCTAGTGATGTGTTGGAAGCAATATGTGAGAAAAGTGTCTAGAAATTATGTGCATGATGCATAGTGGGTGATGAGTGTCAGTATGAAAGTTCATAAAAGTGAAAGCCTGAGTATTAGAAATTTTAATAGTATGTCATGGGTTGAGAAATATCAAGATTGGTTATGGAAGATATATAGTGTATCACTGATTAGTATATCAGTCTATAAAAGGTTTAAGGGAAGATACATATACATTAATAGAGATATGGAGTCATGTGCCTGCCTTTGAGAGTGAAGTGAAACATGTGTATTATAGAAGTTAATAACTAGTACAAGTGATCATGAGTTCTAGTGAGTGTGATGAGGTGGTCTAATGATGAAGCTAGTGTCCTAGAACATTAAGGGCATATATTGTGTAGTTAGGAAGCTAGTGTTACTATATCAAGAGTGCCAGTGTTTCTATATCAGAGATTAGTTGAGTAATGTGCTAGTAACAGTAAGTACCTTGTGTGATAATATTAGATTGGTGTATTAGTTAAAATGGATAAAAAAGTATTTGGAAGTAATAGTACAAGTAATCCAAGCAGTAGAGGTAACTTGGTACGAGGATGTCATTTAAAATATATATGAGAGATGGTGCCTTGTGTATACAGTAACAAGATTTGAGTAGACATCCTATTAGGAGTATTTAAGTTAGACAAGGGTGTGCTAATAAAACACATGATTGAAAAAGTATACAAGTGTTCCTTGTAAGAGAATGGTTGAGAAATTTTGATGATTACAAGAACTGAAACGGATAAAGGAAGTAGTATTTTAGCGGTATTTTGTATAGTATTCTAGGTAGCAAGTGCCAGTAAGTAAAGCATGTTCCTGACCTAGAACTATAGTATATCATGAGTATTTGGTAACCCTCAGTATTAAAAATATCTTGACTAGGTTCATGATTAGTGAATGCTTAGTGTGTGATGGAATAGGCCACAAGTGGCATAGCAGATTATCCCGTACTAGTAGAGAGAGACACCCCAGCAAGGCAGAGACTGAAATTCATGATAGTTAGAGACTATATCCAAGTATGGTTTCTCTTTCAGTAGAATGGTAGGATTGTATGTTATATGATAGGACTATTTTAGACTGTGATTGATGGGGGTTTGACAATTGTATAAATTTGTATGGCTGGGCCAAGAGAGAGGGGTGAGAGTTTTAATTTTAAGGACGAAATTCTTCTAAGGGGGGTAGACTTGTCAGTACCACATTTTCTAGGAAAGGGTATTTTAGTCTTTTGGTAATTAATTAAATATTGTGCATATTGAATATTTATTTATTGTATTATTTATTTATTGTTAACATGTTAAAATTTATTTTTGGACTTATGTTGGTGGTCCTAACTAGTTTAGATTAGATCCATGGACCAACATTTTAATCTAGTTAGAATTGAGCCCAATAATAAGCCCAATCATTATGAGGATGATTAATTAAGTTAAACCTATTAGACTAGAACCTTCCCTCCTTAATTAATTTCTTCATGAGAGGCCCCAAGGGATACTTTAGAATTTATATAGTAGCTTGAGGGAGGGAGCAAGAGAGGCCTATATAAAGGGGGTAAAAACTTTCTCTCTCTTTATTTTTTATTCCAAATCTAGATCTAGAATTTTTCTCAACCAAATTCCATCAATCCCTACCAAATTTCTCCCTAATTCTTTCCTAAATCACCATTGGAGGCTAGTAGAGCAGGGATCTACAAGGAGAAAGCAAGGATCTACAAAGAGGAGCAAGAATCTACAAGTTGAAGGCTCATTTCATCCAATTTGGGAATTTTATTGGGAATCCATCTCCCAATAGGTTCAATTTAGTTTTTCTTTTTATTAGACTCTAAATTCGTGTTTTAATCATTAGAAACCACCCTATATGCTAAGGATACCCATAGAAATTGGAATTAGGTTCATAGGAGGCCTATGGAGGAAGTTATTGTGTGTTTTGTGTCAATTTTGGGAGAATTTCGAGATTGACATATTTTGTGTTTGTCAATAGGTCAATTAGACCAAATCAACATGTGTTTGATTGTGTGTGGCTAGTGTCATATCCACAATTGGATACGTGTAGGTCGTATCCCAATAATTTGGATATACGGGTTGATTTGGGGGTTTTCTTTAGATACGGGAGTTTAAGCATGTCACATTTTGACACGGACACGTAGATGTGTATTTGACTCTTCGTATTATTCGTATTTATTATTTTAGACTTGCTCGTGTCCTTCAGGGTACGTTTGATTGTGTGGTGGACTCGTATCGCAAGCGTATCATAGATCTAGTGTGATACGGTGCGATGCACTCCACGTATTTTTTTATTGAATTGAGATTCAATTTTCCATGGTAATAGTTATTAGAATGCTATATTATATAATTGTATGATATAGTTTTGTATATATTTAGAGAGATGTCTATGTTATACTTGGAGGTGTTGGGGGGTCATGAGAATAAGAGGGTATATGTGCATCATAGTATATATATATATATATATATATATATATATATATATATATATATATATATGAGGCATGGGTATATATATGTATGGTTGTGGATGTGTATATGTAGATAAATATATATATAGCTACATGTATATGTATCTCTATTATATTATATATATGTGTATATGTAGCTAGGTGTATAGGTGTATTGATATGTGTATCTCTATGGTTATGTGTATGCTATATATATATATATATTCATATGATTGTATATCTATATATATGAGAGTATGTATATATGTTTAGTTATGTCTTAGTGAGGTGAGATGTGTGTAAGTGAGTGTTATATATATATATATATATATATATATATATATAGTGTTATGTATTTATATATATACTAGTGTGTGTGAGTGAGAGTGTTATATTTATAGTAATATGTATATAGGTATGGATGTGTGCTTGTGTGTAGTTGTGTGTAGTGTCCAATTAAGAGGGGAGGGGGGAATCGAGCACAACAGCAGCCACAGTACACCAGCAGGATTTAGCAACAACAACAGCCCAGGCAGCGTGCAGTATGTATTGCACAACTCTGCAGCGTGCAGTCGTAGTAGCAGCCATTGCACAGCGCTGCAGTGTGCAGTCGCAGCAGCAGCCATTGTATAGCGCTACAGCGTGCAGTCGCAATAGTAGCGTGCAGTCGCAGCCGTAGCCAATGCACAGCGCTGCAGCGTACAGCAGCAGCAGCGAGCGCTGCGGCGAGCAACAGTTACAGATTAGCTCCAAGTGCGGTAGCAAACACATCAGCATGTGCAGCAGCAGCAAACACAACAACAAGGTAAGTAGTTAGCTAGTTAGTTCATCGATGGTTAGTTAGTCTAGTTAATAGTTTAACTAGTTAGTTGATACTTTAGTTAATAGTTAGTAAGAAGTTTAGTTAGCTTGAGATATGGTTAGAGCATTTCTGTGATGGAAGTACAATTAGTGTACCAATATGTATATATTTGGGATGGTTGTCAAGTGGCAAGTACAAGCAAGTGTTGATGGATAATTGAGGGTATCAAATTGGTATCAAGGTAAGGTATTGAGTTGTTTATCTAGGATACCAAGGTAATGATACTAAGGTATGGATAATTGCTAGAGTATCTTAGTGTGATTGATGTGAAGATAAGTTGAGTATTAGAATCAAGGATAAGTTAGTGTTCAGAAGTGAGTGTTATATGAATTTTATAGTGTTTGGGTGGGTTAGAACTGAGAATCTAGTATATGTGTGTGTATATATATATATATATATATATATATATATATATATATATATATATATATTGGATATGATATAGTACGTATTAAGTGTTAGAGTGATAGGGGGAGTTGTGAGGAAGGTATCCAATTATGATATATCTTAGTGTCATAAGATGCAAGAGTAATAGTGTGGGGTACCAAATTAAAGTGAGGTCAAGTTTTGGTAGGTACTAGCTAAGCAAGGTATAAATATTAGGATATTGATATAAGGTATTGGATTGGGTCAAGAGTGAGATTTTGGTTAAGGTATTATTGATACCAAGGTAATGAGTAGTAGGTATTGGCATAGTAATAGGCTAGATGTTAACTAGTTATGGATTGATACTAAGGTGACTAAAATAAGGTATATTGTATATTGTATTGTATAAGTATTAAATGCATGGTAGTTTATAGTTAAGGTATTGGGTAGTTAATTACATACTAGAACTTGAATTACCTTGGGATACCAAGGTAATTGTCAAGGTATTGGGTCGATACTCAAGGTATTGGATTTGAGTATCAAGATGGGGGTGTAGTGGTACGATACCACATTGGTTCAAAGCCAAGGTATCTAATTTGCATTAGTTAGATACTATATGTATTGTCTTGTATATATATATAAATTAGTATTTTATATCTAATAACTTGCGTATCTTAGGATACGGTATCTTGTTGGTTTCTTATTATCTTAGAATAGCTAGTGTGGCCAAGATATATAGTATATGTACCCGATATCTTAGAGATAGACTCATACAACCTAGAAATAGCTACTTTGACCAAGTTTGACTAATTTGGTATAGAGTTGACCTAGTTTGACTATTTTGACTTAGAAATGACTTTATGACCTAGAAGTTGACAAGTTTAATTTATTTCCATTCCAGAACCTTGTATTTATATAATATTCCATATATAGGTGTATATGACACCAGTTCAGACACAATTGACATTCATTGCTCTAGACCATAGGCGAGTATATTCTCTGATAGTTTCTTATTTATGATAAACTCTATGTCTCTTGTATCTAGTATACATATTCTTAATTTTTTGACATAATGGTTAAACGGATTGGTATATCCGGATCTCGTTATGAGATGTTATTCCTTGGTATATATGGTGTATCTTGTGCAAGACTTGTTTCCTTGTTCTTCTTGTACATGTGCAGACATTGGTTCATGAGAAGAGTAGCGCCCTTCTTGTGGAAACCCGTGTCATAACGTACCATGGTTGGATCCACTATACCAGTCGGGAGCAGGGAGTATGTAGTGTAGATATGTGATCATAGCCTCTTTGTGCATGTCTTATTTCTTGTGATTGCTGATCATACACTGCACGTATGATTAACCAGCCAATTTACTCTTGTGCAAGTTCCCAAACTGATCACATGTTAAAGCTGGTACTCACTCACTTAGTCATTAGTATTTTTTGTTCACTCCATGTTGCTCATTCTTTTATTTATTTCCAGTATTTTTTTATTGCGTATCTCTTGTATATGTATATGGTATCTCGTATATTCACATATATTTACTGTTACATAGTTTATATTATTGATTAGAACTGCTGTTAGAGATATACTTCGCTCCATTTCTGACTGAAAAATATTTTTCAGAGGATCCGGGAGATTGGTGTCCGACATACTACGGACCTCGACTTGTAGATGGTGCAGACATGGACCCACTAGTTCTGGAATGATTGCCGGGAGGTTTATCCGGATCACTAGTCTTTCATAGTTAGTTTTCTTTAGTTTTTGGTACCGAATTTATTTTCGGCATATATTGAGACCTGCAGTATTGTTTCTATTGTTGTTATTATATTGTATAGTTATATTAGACTTCTTTAATATCTTACCGTGCTATAAAATTGTAATTGAGTATTGTGTTGAATTAAATTTATTACTTTCTTCTTGGAGTTGAGATATTATGGGAGGTTTATGCATCATTTGTGCGAAGATTAGCTAGTATAGTTGACCTAAACATCGTTCTACCATTGATGCTGCGGTGTAGGCTGGACGTACCCATGTACTCGTGCCCCTTTACCGGGTGCGGGTCCTGACATACTCTAATTGTTTTATATTGACTCTATAAAATTTTTGCTATGACTCGATGTTTTCTATGAAAATTATTTTATTTTATCTTCTTGCCTTGTGTGTTGCACAACCTAGGCACGCAAGGTATTACGCTCGGGGGACGATTATCGACTCTGCGTTGTTGGGCTGTCACACCCCAGTCCTAAAATACGTAGGACAAGAAATATGTAACATGTCAGCTTCGTATTCAACCAGACTCTTCTCCGACTCGAATACATATAAGATGTACTATAATGGTCACTATCTAGATAACACAGTAAGTATATCTATGTCTTAATCCACACTGAAACAAAAATATAAGAATGAGCTACATGTGCTAAAATCGGCCGTCCAGTAACACACAAGCTCGAATAGACTCGAGAAAGAAATATAAGTCTATAAGACTAGGATATATCAGCAGAAATGTCATAACCTTTTTATTGTTTACATGAATACGTATTACCTAGTTAAATTTTTTTCAAAAAGATTTACAATTCATTCCTTATATAAATCCTACAATCATATAGCCTGAAACTTTTTATTTTGACCCTTCAAAAAAATTATGTAATTACAAATTATTCTTGGAAGCTAGGTGTCACTTGGATGAAATGAAAGGGGATTAGTAGTAAGAAGTGGGGTGAATCAGCCCAAAAATATCATGATGATGTTTATGGGTTATGGGGAAAGGGGGGAGACTGAGTATATGGAGAGAGGGGGAGGGTCGGTTGTGTCCGTTCCTCACAAACTCTCTCTTTCTTCTCCTTCTTTATATTCTTCTTCTTCATCATCTTCCTTCCTCCTCCTCTTCTTACTTCTGCTGTTGCAGCTACTTTTCTACTGCTTCTCCTAATGCGACTACTTCTGCTACTTTTGCTGTTATCGCAGCTGTTCTGCTGCAAGCGCACCGGTCGCCGTCCACCCAACTCCGGCGACCCCCCTCCAGTCATCTCTTCGGTCACCATCACCACCACCACCCTACCCTAGGTATAATCCCCTCCTATCTTCCCTAACTTCTTTCAATTTGAAAATCCAAATTATAATTCTATATATGGTTACATATTTTGAAATTCTAGGGTATAATTGGGAAGGGATTAAGGAAAGTTCAAGAAAATTTTCCAACCAAAGAACTCAAAGCAAGGCAAACCATTTCCTTGTGTTCATTTTCTAATTTCCTTGATTATATATATACATGTGCATGACATGTTTGCTAAAAAGTCTCTTACATAGATTTTTGAGTTAAAATTTTTTACTTGTAAGAATTATACCTATTTTGATATGTCAACCTATGTACATAATTTTGAATGTGAAAATGGATAAATCTTGGTATATGAATTTATATATGTGAATGCTTAGCCATGGTACTATATGCTTGATTGGTCTTAAAAAACTTGTTATGAAGGTTTCAAGATTATACAGGATTACTACTTGCTTTTTGGTATAAAGTGTGGAAACCGGTGGAATTACACTATGATTGTTTATGTTAAAGATTTCTTGATATATGTTACCACTTATATATATATTTCTTGGTTACATATATATCCAATTCATAGACACTTGTATATAAATAGAGTGTATGTCACACCATTATGTTCTCTAATCTTTTAATATCGACCAAATTAAAGAAGAAAAGCATGCTTCTAAGTATATTATGTTATGAAATATAGCTTTTGATACCTTGTGTAGGGTTGTACTATATTCGGCCTAGCTAAGATTTTAGAAGCTACTAGAAAAATTCACATTTTTTATACATTTTTATATATATATTTAAATTATGTCCAAATTTTATTATCATGATTAATTTGTATAAATCATCTCAAATTATTAGTTAAGATGAGTATCTATGAACACCCAAATAATAGGGTAACTTTGGTGTAGATTTCTAAACTATGGTTTAAGTAGTTTGATCTCTTAAGAAAAGCCTATGACTCACCATATTTAGTTCATGTTAATACAACCATCTCATATATATATATATATATATATATATATATATATATATATATATATATATATATATATATTGACATATGAATTTTGGAATACTTACTAGAGAGAGAACCATTTAACATTAGGCTAAATATTAACAAAAACTTGGTTTGGATTTTAGAGAAGGTTAGTTAAATCATTAAATTATATTTCTAGGCAATATTTATGAATATATGTTGTGATATACTTTGTGTTTGAGATAGAAAATTTTGGGACTTTGATGTCTCCTTATAATAGATCAATATTTTAAAATATTTTGAATTATGAATTTCTTCTAATATGTGTGAGTTATTTGAAATTTGATTTGTTATCTTTATGTTATAACATTTGTGTTACCTTGGAAATTAACATAGTATTTATAAATAATGATAGAAATAGCTAAGAAAAATAGCTTGTGTACAAAGGTAAAAGTTAAGCCTTTTCTTAAGTTATTTTATATTTTTATAATATTAACTACGTGTGTTTCCAGTTGGGAACGAAAGTACGAAAACTGTTCCCCAAACCAGAGAGTACCTGCGAGAGAACCGAATAAATGCACAAACAAAAAAAATGCCAAACACAAATCGCAGACACAAAATTTTTTGATATAAAAATTATTGCGAGAAAAACTACGGGACGATCAGAGTCCAACCATGAAAAGCCTCCACTAATGGAATAAGAAATACACTGACTCCTTACAAAATTCTTATCGATCCAAAAGAATCACCACAACTCTTTTGGAACAGAAAATAGATTATAACCACGGAGAAAAAAGACAACAAAAAATACCCGAAACTAATCTCCTTCTTCGTAACGGCCTTCAATCTTTCTTTATCCTTTCCAATGTTTCAATGGCCCTCTTGCCTCCTTTTATCCCCTTGTTGCTATGGTTTTTTTAGAGAGAGATATATTTTAGGGCCATGAGACACCTATATATAGCTTCAAATCCACAACTAGCATTCATATTATTGATAGGAATATCCAATCTAAATTCAAATCCATTAACATATTTCTATTATATATAGAAATACCCAATCCAAATCCATTGAGATATTCCTATTATATCTAGGAATATCCAATCCAAATAAATTGAGGTATTCCTATTATATGTAAAAATATTAAATCCTACTTTGGGGTATTTTTTACATTGGTTGGGAACCCCACCCACTCCAATATTTTCGGTGTTGAGAGTTGCTCCACCGAAGGGGTCAGCGAAACCAAAAATTCTACGGAGGGTTGCTCCAGGTCTGTATATTAAATAGTAAATTTTTTGGAGTCCAGAATACAAAGGAGATTCTGCCAAAATTTTTGAGAAATCCTAGAGATAACCATTTTTGGGAAGTGTCACGACCCGTACCCGGATGTGAGGGCATGAGTACGTAGGTACGTCCAGCCTACGCCGCAGCATCGACGGTAGAACGATGTCTAGGTCTATAATGCTATCTAACAATCTCACATAATAATATAAATAGAACATGTCAATGATACCTCAACTCCAACATAGAGGATAATATGATAATATATGATGATAATCAATACTCAATCATAATAATCTATAAGGGCACGATATTAAACAAAAGAATGGAATCACAAAGCCACAAACTAGAATAACTACAACCAATATCCAAGTCTAAGAGTCTATCAACATCATCATCAACAGTCTAAAGCATCAATAATATCTCAAGTCTAATAGCTGGAGACAGATCCAGTACAAATAATAAATAATACAACTAAGATATCTGGCGACACCGACTAGACCTTCCGATAATTACTTCTGAATATCAGGGCCCATGATTGCTATCCCCTCATGTGGTCCGTAGTACGTGGGACACCAATCCTCTAAGTAATCGTCTAAAAAATATAACCAGTTAGGATGGAACGAGTACAACCCAATAGCAGTTCTAAAATAAAGCTTTGATTGCTCACTGCATATCAGAACCCCTCATTTATTCAGTTATTACTGATACATACAGTATCAGTGCCTAACTCCATGCCCCTCCCTATTGACACACCAAGGTGCTAACCTTCACCTGACAGAAAGTTGCTACAACTACAACTTCTCACTTGCTTTCACCCTATGCACCACAGTGCTCTCACTCTCATAGGTCACTCCTATCCATACTCAACACTTATACATCACAACCCAATATACACATAAATACTAATAACAACTACATATATATACCTATATATGCATTTGTGATACTATAGTTAGAACATACAAATCCTCTTATCAAACACATAGTGGGCAACCAAGACACTCTTGATATACTTGACATACACCTCCACACTATGATATACTTGCTCTCCTAACCATATGCATGTATCCACACACTCAATTATATTTCACCAAACACCAAGTGTGCATCCTATTATAATACTAGGATACTCTATGATACACTTAAGATACCCCTACCAAACCTCACCAAACATTATCAAAATCATGTGAACACATATAATATATTAATTAGAGTATAAATAACACAATTAATAGCTACTACAATGTGATATAAAAAAATTGACAAGTGTATCATAAGTGTACAAGGAGAAAGACCCAAATGTCACTCTGTATCATGGCGTATCATGATACGACATACTCGTATCTAATTGTGGACACGTATTTAGCCATACACCACTAATCTAATATAAATTTAGTCTAATTAACCAATTGACAAATACTTGGTGCACCAATCTCAAATTTCTTTCAAATTGGGCACAAAACTCAATTAATAATCACAATAGAGGTCATAAGAACCTAGTTCTTCTTCCTATGGGTAGTCCTTAGCCAAGGGTGGGTTCCTATAGGTCTAATACATCGTATTAACCATAAAATTGATAGGAAACTGGAAATTTACCTATTGGAAGATGGATTCCCAATATATCACTACTAAATTGGCATAAATGAGAGTTGTACACCAATCTCTAGCCAATGCTTCCCTCTAAGTCTCCTCTCATAATGACAAGCTCCTTAGCCTCCTTTAAAAATTAAAATAAGAGGGAATAAGATTGATTTAAGAGTGGATTTGATTAGAGTTTTCTCTCAAATTTGGAAGAAATTTGGGGATGAAGAAATTAGGAAAGAGAATGGGCTATTATGAACTAATGAAATCATATATATTCCTATGTTAGGGCCGTCCAACCTTCCTTAGGGTTGTGTGCCATTTACAAAGTCTAAAATGCCCTTCATTGCTTGTCATGAAAGAATATTAATTATGGGGATTAACTATAGGAAGGTTCTAATCTAATAAAAAGGAATATTCTACTCATTCTCTTTAATTAATGAGTCAACCATGACTAAACTACTTAATTGAACTAATAGGTCAAGTTAAGTCTAGTTGCGTTCACTAGCACCAAGTCCAATCCAATAGGCTAACTCACTAATCATATAGTCCATTATAATTAACTAGCTCACAACCAATACAACATAATTAGAAAAAGTTAATACGATATAATTAACAAAAATTATCATTAACACTATATCATTATATGTAAAAAGAATCATTATATGTAAAAAGACAAAATATTCCTCTCCCAGAATTAGGTAGTTATAGGAAGTCTGATTAACTGGTTAATCTCTATTTCAAGATATTTAGCAATTTTTTGACTTAGACTCAAAATCTAAAAAATATTATAATTAAGAGTTTTAAATTATAGGAAATGTAGGACACTATCATACATGCACAAAAGAGCAACAAAAATTGTAATGATTTGTGTTCCAAGTAATTTTCATGTTTTCAAAAAATTTCCTACCAAATAAAATAACACCGTTAAGCGTGATGCCATGAGCACACAAAATAGAATATATATATATATATATATATATATATATATATATATATATATATATATATAATTTGGATGTTTAATGTTTCCACAAACACGGAACGACTTGCCGAACGGTATTCTCGCAAAATATGTAGTATTTGACACACGAGATGAGATACAAATCAGGACCAATAATTCAACTTAAATTATTTGTTAGATATGAATGGTTGTGATTTTGTAGAATTGTATTAGGGTGGAAAAAAACATTAATTGGATCACACCATCGAACTCTTAGCAATATTAATTATTTTAAAAAAGTAATGATGATCAGTAGTTTCGGCATACGTATGGCCATACGATGACCGATGTAAGGATTATCTCACTTACTTGTAATTGGATCTGAATTCTTGAAAGAGATCGAAAAATTCGACAATTGTGTATATCCAATGTTATCCTAATTTTTAAAATCTTGGAAAAGTTCAAGAAATTCGATAATTGTTTATATTATCACATGATCCAAATTCTTTGAAATAAAGAAAGAATTTGACAATTATTTATATCATATGTTATCACATTTTAATGTGATTCAATGGTTATTATCATGATACACTGATATCACAATATTATGGGACTGGAATCTAGCACCGTCCATCCAGTATTGCCCTGATCTAGGGTATATGGGATTATTGTCGAGACAATAGGTGTTGATGGTGGTCCAAAATTATTCCCTAAGTTGTGTCTGTATATAGGATCTTATGCTGTCCTTGTGTTCTTTGGTTGTGTTTTGACACTAGTAGATTAGTCTTAGCTAGATTTTGAATCTTAGATTTTTAAGTAACTCTATCACTAAGGACAACAATCTGGTAATTCTATTTTAGCCATTCTCTTACTTCCGTCATAAACTATTATTCAATAATTCTCTATCATTCTTTTCCTTTTATTTAAAATATTCTTTGATATAAGGGCTTGCTCGTCGTTCCGACGACCTAGTTTTTGTCCACTAGGGGTTGAAGAGAACCAGGAGGAAGCACTACCTTTATATATTATTGATGAAATAGACGAGTAATGGAAGACACGAATAATGAGAGATACTTTCTGAAGGTAGCATACCTTATTTTGTAGCTGTTTTATGTAAATTATGAGTTTTTGGGAGACTTGATAATGTAATATAAGATAAGCAGTAAATGTATAATATGTTAATATTTAGAATATACACTTTGTTCTCCTGTACTTTATCCTAGAACCTACAGGCGATAATCGCAAATATGATACCAAAGTATTGTATAGGTGCATAGCGTGGAGATGTATAATTGCAGTCAGATTTTTGTACTTGGAAAATGGGGCGAGATAAGAAATAAATAACGAGAAATGAATATAAATATGCAAGAATATGAAGTAAGTATCAACTACATATACATGAATCCTGGAGAACAATCATCCACCAAAATACTCCACTAATCTAGTTCAGCAATAGTCCTGGGGAGTATATCTACACCAAAAGACTTAGGCAAACTGTGCAAAATTAGCGCATAGCACGGTGTATACTCTCCCCTCCCATGTAACCTCACGTATCATCTTATAGTATGCGAGATCATGACCCCTAACTATCACCACGAGTCATAGTAATATATATATATATATATATATATATATATATATATATATATCACGAGTCTAAGAATCCTTTACATAATCCAATCACCATGAATATTTGAAAATGGATCCTGTCACATGAAGTCGTGTCAAGTTTACTATTGTCTGACATGCAATAATACGTCTTATGGGTTCGAGGTATCGACTCTCTAACTACGACAGTCGACTTTGATGACGGACGTCGTCACCCGAATCTAGTTCAGACACTAAGTATCGTGTATCGACCCTAGGATAAACACATACATCAAAAAAATTGAGTAACGGTAATTATTATATACGATAAATAATATAATAACTATGATACATCATAGCAAGGTACACATGTCTGGATCCTGGATAATGGTATGACGATATCCAGTTTGTGAGCTCGATACGTCAACTACTTCTGAAAAGGCAAAATTCGTACGAATGCCTTCGGATGCGGAAAATAATATCAACATCATTTCCAGAATATGCGAAATAGATAGGATTGACTATACATAAGTCAAGTTTGGACACAAGAAAAAATTAACAGTTTCGGATCAAAGCAGTGTCCAAATGTGGTCCATTTTTACCGAAAAATATGCCAACGATAAAGTTCTCCAAAATCGACAAACTTAAACTTAGTATCCACGAGTTCAGAACAATGACACGACCTTAACATAATGTCTGAAATTGGATTTCGAAGAGCCGGTCACAAAATTGCCTGTCAAGTCGGACCGTAGGGCCCGCGAAACGACGTTCTGGTCAACATTTTCATAATCGAACCAAACTTGAGTTACAATACCAGTGTATTGCTACGAGTTTGATGACACAAGTTTCGTTGTAAAATGAGACGCACACACACAAATATCCAAAAGACCGATACGGGGGTTTTTTGGTGGATACAGGTTGATTTCGGTATGCACACATATCCAAATCAAGTTTTACAAAAGCCCACATGTCCGTGTTTACGATACACGACTTTTGGTGCAATCTGCACGCGACGAAGTTGCCTTGTTTGGCAAAACAGACTCCGTATCGAAGAATTTGGAGTTTTAAAAACATAAATTTTCGTCAATTTCAACGGTTGAATTGTCAGTGAGTTAACACGAATTAAAATAAACTAATTAAAGAGATTAAAACTTGGTTATGTTGTCTTTAATCTGGAAAAAGTAATTCGAGTTTTGGTTCATTAGTTTAAAGGAAAATGGATTTGGAGAATGGGGTGTTGGGACAGTTTCTTATGATCCCGAAATCAAAGTTTTCTTGATTTTGGATCGTGATTTGCGATTAACATATAACGAATTAAAAAACTATTTGAAGGGAGTTGAAGGTGTATAGGTTGTGGGTTTACTTGCGAAGTTGGTTTGGAAAACCATTGAGCGAGGGAGGAAAAAATGAGCTGTGAAGTTGGGGGGTCCGGGTTGATGTTGCTGATGATATTTCGGCTGTTGTGCTCGCGCGCTGCTGCTGTTGGCAACCGGCGCAATAGGCTGATGGTGGTGGTAGTGGTGGTGGCGGTGGTGTTGATGGTGATGGTGATGGTGGCGGTGGTATATATTCTAGTATTAGGGTTAGGTTTTGATGATATATATATATATATATATATATATATATATATATATATATATATATATATATATATATATAGCAAGAGAGATGGGGGGTGAGCTGCGGGTGAATGGGGCATGTGCACGCAACTGGTATGAGTATGGGTTTGGGTTAGGGGTTTGGATCTTTTGGTTTATTTTCTTTTTGTTTTATTTTCTTATCTAATAGTATATATTTATAACTATATATGTATATATAACTATAAATACTAAAAATTAGATAAAATTAAAAAAATAGATTTGTTCGTAAAATAGATTCTAGGAAAAATTTATAATGCCTTATAACAATATATTTTTGTCAAATAAATTCTAATTACCATTTATAATCAAATATTTATATAAGTTAAATAAATCAGAGAAATATCCTTTCTAATTTGCTAAAATAACAAAAAATATTATAATTAAAAATAAAATAAAAACTTTTAAAGATTTAAAATTTAGGGAGCTCACACGGGGCGTGACAAAGTGGTATCAGAGCGCCCGGTTAACTTCCATGGACAATTATTCATTTCATCAAAAATTCAAAGTTGTCGCCGCGATCGAACGACTCTTGAATCTACTGGATGCTACTCTGGATGTTCTATACAATAAGTCTATATAAACTTAAACTGTTGTGTGTGTTTGCTCCATTTATTTTTATCGATCGATTGTAATACCGAGTAACACTGCACGACGTTGTTGCATAGCGTGCGTCAAGTCGATTCAAGCGATGTTTGTTGCATAATGTGTAACAAGTCGATCTCTCGAACTATATCATATATGTGGTAACATCGGAACGATAACAAATGGGATGAACGGTTTGAGTAGTAGCTTGGAAAATAGGGAAGGAAATGTTGCACGAGATGCAACGGACGGAAGAGGTAGTAATTGATGGTATGTGGCTAAGTTTCGTGTCAGACTTTGAGGAAGCGAACGTCGAGTTCGTAGTCGGTAGGATCACCACGGGATGGATAATTCGGAATAGATGTCGGGTCGATGCAGAGCGAAGTTTGGTACAAGGAGTGGCTCGATTCTGAGTGGTATATGTCATACCATGAAGTTATCGGTGTGACATAATGTTTATACGAATAGTGATAGATCTGCCCACAACGGATGGGGTAGCGTCAAGATTTGTTTAGGAAATTGCAAAGCAGTCTGTGGATTTATAAACGTAAAGGAACTGTTGGCCGAGTAGAGGACTCATTTAAGAATAAAACATTTGAAAATAATTTGTGTCACATAAAACATCAAGGACATAATTGTTGTTGCGTACGACTTATGATTGTTAACTAGGTTACGCGATCGAAATATAGAGAGGCAGATATTAGCAAAATGGTGCAGCAACGTAGACAAGTTTCCTACGAAACTTAGACGGATACAATGGACGTCAAGTTGATGTTAACGCAAATTTCTAAGTTGACCCTTACGGTATTGGAACGGATGTGGCGTATCAAAATGGATATATATAGATGGAATGACCTTACCTCAGGAATTGGTGCGAAAGTTGTTAGGACTATGCGACACGTCAGAACGCAAGAGAATTGATATAGAGTCAGGAAAGATCGAAACGGAGCAAGGATCATAAGGGATGGACCTTTTAGAAAACTCAACGGGACTTGACGTCGGGATGATTTACGGTGCCGCTCGAGCAAAATAGTTGCGCAGATAAATATAAGCGGGATGTAAGGATACAAAATGGAGCAAGGCTACAATTTGGAAAGTTGTGAGTAACGATACGAGAAATCATACCGATTTATCGAGAATTTACTTGATGGATTAGGGAAGAACGATAGAGTTAGCGGGATGAGCTAACATAATCGGTGGTTCGATTGAGGATTGTTTTGCTGAGTATAGAGTATCTCAGATATCAATCAAAGTATAGATAGACTCGAACCCTAGACAGCTAGATGTTTCTTGGGTTAGCGAATATTTTAGCAGGCAATGCATACGTATTCAAAATTTGTAACGTATTTCGTATTTGGGTAGAATCGTATAAAACTCGCCAGAATTAGTTTGTCTTCGAAATAAGATATAGCATAGTTTTTAGTAACTGTCCATCGTTGATGATCCATAATTATCGAGCGTAGCTTCGGGGCAGATGGCCCTATAGACTTTACAACTGAATCAAAGAAATCATTGGAGATCCATATGATGACTCGAAAGATGACGTATAAGAGATTGTGTTGAGGATAAATATTGAGTAGTGCATATTGAGGATAAGTCTAGACGATTGAATATTTATTTCAAAATTTGATGGAATACCATTCGGCTGAAAGTATCATAGCGAGATTTTTATGATTGATGTTTACATTTTTGATTGAGAGAGTAACATCAGATGCGTCGGGTAGAACGTTGGTGTCGAATAGAGTGATGCCTTTGTGCATCGTAGACTTTATAGTGAGAACCGAAGGATAGTTAGCATTGGTTATCGATTCGATCAACGCTAGCCATATACGTCGGGATGGTGTGATAGAATATCAGAGTATTTTGAGAAACGAGTGGGACAGAAAGTATAATGAGAAATAGAATCGCCTTATGAATTTTGTGAATGTGGGTATAGTCGGTTTAAGTTAGTCCCTTACATCGGAAAGACTTAGTAAGTTATCTGGGTAATTTGCCTAGTGGGGGTGAACTAAGAAGTCGATGCATCGACAGTTCAGAGAAGGATGATCGTGAGAAATAAATAGCTTAAGCGATAGTGTGATTCGAGGAAAACAGATCTTGCATATGTTGAACTCAATCCATATCAAGCAAGACTTCAGAAATAGTTGGACAAGAGATGGCTAACAGTTGGACGAGAATGCATTATGAAAAACCCATGGTGATTGGATATGCAAAGGCTTGACACAATATATGCACAGGATCATCGATGCAACAGATTTGAGAAACGAGAAGGTGTTGCAGAGACTCATTACATAGCAACTCGATGCAATACGCAAGTCAGATTTGTTAGCACGAAACATATAAGAATGGAACACGGTTATGAATCACATTGTGCACAGAGATTTATGGCAGAAAATTAGGTGTTCAGAAATAGTGCGCATGCGAATGAGTTACGAGAATGGACGCTAAGATCAATTCAGTCGGGGAATTAAAATAGGGGTATTTTGGAAATGAAGTCGCACCCGCTACTTATCTGACTTAGCTATCACTAAGCTTGGCTGAAATCCATATATTTTGGGGATGCCTAAAATATGTGTAGGAATCAAAACTAAGCGATATGAAGAACTCGAATGGAGCTATAGGAAAGCTATATGGAATTAAGAAATTTGTACGAGCATGGTACATGAAACAAAGACAGTAAAGTTGAGGCAGTGTTTGTGTCACTACCATATTTTTTAGGAAAGGGTATGTTGGTCATTTCATAATTAATTAAATATTGTGCATGTTATAAATTTATTTATTATATTATTTATTTATTATTAGATGTTAGTATATTATTTTGGACTTGTGTTAGTGGACCTAACAAGTTTAGATTAGACCCATGGACCAATATTTAATTCTAGTTAGAATTAAGCCCAATAAGAATCCCAATCATTAGGAAGATGATTAATTAAGTTAAACCAAGTAGACTAGAACCGTCCCTCCTTAATTTTTTTTTATGGCAAGCTCTAAGGGCTATTTTAGACATTTCTTAGTAGCTTGAGGAAGGGGGAAGGGGGCCGTCCTAGTATTAGAGTGGAGAAAAATTCTCTCTCTTTATTTTTTATTTCAAATCTAGATATAGAATTTTCTCTTCCAAATTTTTTCATTCCCACATCAAATTCTACACAAATTTCTTTCTAATTCCTTTCCAAATCATTATTGGAGGCCATTAGAACAAGAAGGAAGCAAGGATCTACAAGAAGGAAGCAAGGATCTACAAGGATGAGCAAGGATCTACAAGTTAGAGGCTCTTTTTACTCAATTTGGAGGTTTTATTGGAAATCTATCTCCCAATAAGTATAATTCAATTTTTTCGCTCTAATTAGACTCTAAATATGTATTTTAATCATTAGGAACTACCTCATATACTAAGGCTACCCATAGAAATTGGAATTAGGTTCATAGGAGGCCTATGGAGAAAGTTATGTGATATTTTGTGTCAATTTTGGGAGAATTCCTATATTGACACATTTTGTGTTTGTCAATAGGTCAATTAGACCAAATTGACATGTGTTTGATTGTGTGTGGCTAGTGTCATATCCATAATTAGATACGTGTAGGCCGTATCCCGATAATTTGGAGATACGGATTGATTTGGAAGTTTTCTTCCGACACGGGAGGTTTGAGCATGTCACATTTTGATATGGACACGTAGTTGAGTAGTTAATTCTTCGTATTATTCATAATTATGATTTTAGACTTTCTTGTGTCTGTTAGGATATATTTGGTTGTGTGGTGGAGCCGTATCACAAGCGTATCATAGATCTAGTGTGATACGGGTGCGGTGCACTTCACATGTTTGTTCTTTATATTTTAATTCAATTCATCTTAGTTATAGATATTATAATATTGTAATTATAATTATTATATGATATATATGTTTATATATAGTTATATGTATGATCTATAATTCTTGTTGATGTGTTGGTGATCATAGGAGAATAGGAGTTCATGTGCATCTCTAGCATGGTTATATATATATGTGTGTGTGTGTGTGTGTGTGTGTGTGTGTGTGTGTGTGAGCTAGAGGGGAGAAGAAACCATGGAAAACAGTGAAAAAATAATAAAAAAAGGAATAAAAGTAATAGAAAGCAGGAAGAAAAAGCAGTAAAAAGTAGCAGCAAAAAAACTGAGAAGAAGCAGTCATAAGCAGAAGCAGCAGAAAGCAGAAGCAGCAGAAAGCAGAAGTAACAGCAGAAGCAGAAGCAACAGCAGCAGAAAGCAGAAGCATCGACAATAAGCGGCAGCATAAGCAGAAAGCAGCAGCGGCAGCGGCAATAAGCGACAACAATTGTGAATAAGCCGGTTAGCTTATTGATAAGGTAGTAAGTTAGTAAGTTAGTATATATATATATATATATATATATATATATATATATATATATATATATATATATATATATATATATATATATATAAGTTAGTTAGCTTATTTTGATAAGCTAGTAAGTTAGTAAACTAGAATATATATATATAAGATATATATATACATAGATAGATAAGCTAGTTAGTTTATATTGATAAGCTAGTAAGTTAGTAAGCTAGATTATATATATATATATATATATATATATATATATATATATATATATATATATATATATATATATATATGTTAGCTAGTTTATATTGATAAGCTAGTCGTTTATGTATATATTGTAAATAAGTTAGTATATATTATATATGAGATATATATATATGCATAAGCACTAGTTAATGTTAGTTAGTATTTACTCCTAGATTACCTTAAGATACACCAAGGTAATGAGAGTTGAGATATCTTGGGTACGGTTATTGAATATCCGAAGGGGTAAGTTAGTATATAGTTTAGTATAGTATTGCTATAAGTTTAAATACATATTAGTGTATAGTGAGGAGTATGGGTAGTTAGTTATATATTAGATATTGAATTACCTTGTGATACTAAGGTAATGTTAAGGTATTGGATTTTACTCAAGGTATTGATTTTGCACATCAAGATGGGATAGGTGGTATGATACCGCTTTTGGTTCAAAGCCAAGGTACCCACTTAGCTTTAGTTAGCTAGGAGTATTCTATATTGTTGTTTGTATATATATTATAATATTTTTATATCTAATAAATTACGTATCTTATGATACGGTATCTTGTTAGTTTTCTAGTATCCTAGTATAGCTAATATGGCCTAGTTACATAGTGTATGGATCCAATATCCTAGAGATGGACTCATGTAACCTAGAAATAGTTAGTTTGACCAAGTTTGACCTAGAGTGACCTAGTTTGACTGTTTTGACTTAGAAATGGCTTTATGAGCTAGAAGTTGACTAGTTTAATTTATTTTTATTTCAAAACCTTGTATTGATGTAATATTCCATATTTAGGTCTCTGAGGTACTGTAACAGACATCTTTGATATTGTTCACGGATTTTAGGCAAGTACATTCTCTGATAGTTTCTCATTCATGATATCCTCTATGTCTCTTGTATTTAGTATAGATATCCTTAATTTTTTGACACGATGGTTACACGGATTAGTATATCCGGTTCTCGTCATGAGATATTATTTCTTGGTATTTATGGTGTATCTTGTGCAAGCCTTGTTTCCTTGTTCTTCTTGTACAAATACAGACATTGGTTCATGAGAAGAGTAGCACCCTTCTTGTGAAATCCTGTGTCATAAAGTACCATGGTTGGATCTACTATACCAGTCGGGGGCGGGGAGTATGTAGTGTAGATATGTGATCATACCCTCCTTGTGCATGTCTTGTTTCTTGAATAGTGTTAATCATACACCGTACTTATGATTAACCAGGCCATTATCCTTGTGCAAGTTCCCAAGCCGATCATATGTTAAAGCTGGTACTTACTCACTTAGTAGTAGTATTTCTTGTTCATTCCTATGATGCTCATTCTTGTATTTATTTTCAGTATTCCTTTATTGCATATCTCTTGTACCTTTATATTACATCGTGTATATTCGCTCTATTTACTGTTACATAGTTTATATTATTTATTAGAACTACTGTTAGAGATGTACATTGCTCCTTTCCTGACTGGATATATTTTTTCTAAATGACACTGAGGAGTGGTACCCCACTCACTATGGGCCTCAGGATATCGTAGGCTTAGAGCCAAAGATCTTGGCTCAGGAGGGTCTTATCCCGACTGAGACAGATGATCCAGGACTCGTAGCACAGTAGCTAGACTCTTTTGTACTGGATTTATCTCCAGGATTGTTATTAGTATTTCTTTGATTTTGACTCATTAGATATTATTTGTCTTGTGAGTTGTATTGTGACTCTTCTGTTCTTTTATCTTATTCATACGATTGTTCCATCTTATAGATCTGTGATTTGAGTATTCATATTTTTATTGGTGGCATTATTATATCTTGAGTTCTAGATAGATAGTTTACCAAACAGCGTTCTACCGTTGATGCTGTGGCGTAGGCTGGGCATTGTTCACTACTCGTGCCCCTACATCGGGTGCGGATTGTGACAGTTTGAAACAAAAGTATCGGTATTATCGAAAGGAACGAGTATGGATTTTGGTTCAAGGACGAACCTTATTTTTAGTGGTATATTATATAATATTCTGCTCCGCTCGGTGCATTACACTAAGTCAGATTGGAGCGAGGCATTGGGTTTGTTTGCATTTCAATAAGTCAGATTTGGGAACAAGTATTGATTCAGGTTTTGTTTCATGTGCAGGCTTTTACTGGAGACTTTCTTAGGTCGATAATTTTTCCTGATGCGTGCAGAAGCACGGAGTCAAGTATCGTGCAACAAATTTAGTAGGCTAGTTTAGAGCGATGCAGAGATAGCGAGACTTACCGATGGTGTAATCTTCCTTTAATCCGTTCGGATCATATGATTGAGAAGCACGACCTGCTCGCATGCTTATACCAGTTAAGTGAATCGTGCTTCGCATCAGACCACAGAAATTGGGGATAGGGGTATCGACTCAGGTGGAGCGATAAGCTGTGTCAGCTCGGTAAGAACGATGATAGGCAGATGAGTATATGGTATGCGGGCCCTAACCCTTCTCCTCTACTCCTTCATGCTAAACAAAATATATCAGTTGTGTGCTAGTGATTTCATAGATCCAACGTACGTAGTTCAGAGAATAGAAGTTGTAACATAAGTTGAACACTAATCTAGAATATTAAAATAAAGTATATCGAAGCATACATCAAGAGCACGAGTATCAAATAAGAATCATAAGAACGCTTCATAAGTGAAGTCGGTAGTTGCACGATAACTGGTACACCAGAGGTACGTCCTTCCCGGTCAGATTATAAAAGAAAATCAACCTTCCACCAGATGGAAAACAAATAAAAAAAAGGAAGGAAGAAAGAGCAGCGGGGATTCGACTTACGCTGGGGATAGGCATATATATATATATATATATATATATATATATGTATGTATATATATATAGTATATGGATGATACCCTGAAACATAGATGCGATCCGGGATATGGTTTAGACTACATAACTGTTAAGACAGGGATAAGATATCTTAACCATCGGATGGGGAATGGTGCTACGGAACTATCGATCAGGGATATAGCATGTGTCGGGAAGTGGCATGGTGACTTGATTGTTGGGACCTATAGGTTGCCTAACTGTAATATCAATCGGAAGAGTAGTGGTGCCACGAGTATCATTGGGTGGGGCTAGTAGAGACGTGCCTCGCAATACATATATTTCGATAGTAAGGCAAGTCAACACATAACTCGTCATACTTACAAGTAAAGCGATGTAAGTATTGAGTGGGGGCGAGAAGACTTTTACCTCACCGTACTTACATACAAAATGTAGCATGGATAATTGGTCATGGGCTGCCCGTGCACGGGCTTGGTATTCCTCGAATGAGATAACCCAGAACCGGCATACCCAGGGGTGCCGAAATCGTTCGGCCTAAAATAAATTTTAGTATGCTCTCCTAGCACGGTATAGTGGGGCTTTCAGGTGGGCTTACTACATGAGTGCTGAAATAGGACATCGTATATCAAGATACGTGCTTCGGTATAAGGGCATTGGGAACCTCAGGTTAACTCGGACTGAGAGGACGTGCCACCAATGTCGACATTACGGAAACTCAGAGGGACTCGCACTCCTGACAAGAGGTTGTACTGTTTAATATAATGAGAGCCCAAATTTGATACACGTGTCATCAGTGACCCTCATATAGATAAGTTGTAGTGCGCTATCAAATATTTCAGCCATGAGGATGAATGTCGCCTTGCGTCAAGCTAAAGTATGCACATCAGCTATATTCAGAGTTGCTATTAAGTGAGGCAATTTAACTTGTTTCATGCATTGCGCACGCTATACGAGTATGGCTTGCTTAGTTAATGACATAATTTGAATATAACATGCTTAGCGATCGAAACGACCGAATATAACAAGTTTACTTATCGATGCATTCTAGTTATAACATGCTTGTCTGCTTAAGGGATTCAAATGCATACATGCGAATATGCTTTCATAACTTCAAGGTTTACATGCGGACATGATTTAATGATTTCGATGCATGCCTCAACATGAACTAAAATTCATCTAAGTTCTAATAGAAATATCACCATATAATATATATCCTTCACATGATTACTAAGTATCAATTTAGGCGATGGGTTCTCCTACTCACCGGTATAAGATGCTTACTGATCCCCCAACCCCCAAGGTACGAAAGATTTCTCAGACATACCAAAGACGTTGGAAACTCAGGTTCGGCAATGTGCAGATGCGTGCTTGATACACGAATACATGATGTATAAAATGGTGGAAATCCTTTGTGAGCAAAAAAGATCAAAGTGTGTTGTAAGCCAACTTGGCATATTCAATGGGGCTATTCTAAGCCTTTGTAACTGCTATAATTTTATATAAAAAGAGCTTCGCTTCTCATACTCTGAGTATTTCATATTGACTCTATAAATCTTCCGATGTGACTAGGTATTTTTTATAAAAACCATTATGTTTTATCTTATTTACTTGTGCGTTGCGCAACCTAGGAACGCACGGCATCACGTCCGGGGGACAATTATTGACTTTACGGAGTCGGAGTATGACACTGCTGAGGCCAATAAACCTCTGCTGCGGCTCATACTGTATTACAGCTCCAAAATACTTGGTCCTGAACCTAGTCCTGAAGCTGTGCCAATAGATAGGATACCTCAAGCCGACCTCCTCCGATGCCCACCAATTACGAGAAATGCCCTAAAGCTGCAATCAGACTTGATCGACCTGCTCCTCTGCTGGAACCTAGGTCGCTGCCATTATTGCCTTGATGTCTTGGAGCCAAGCATCCACCGTGATAGCATCTTCTGTGCCATCGAAATACCTCGAGTTAAGCAGAAAAAATCTGATCAACATCCCTAAATCTACTCTCTCACTCCTCTCTAGAACCGTCTGCAGTCCCATGTTCAATAAAACGTTCAACACCCGCTGCCAAAACTACTGGTATTGTTGTACTGCTATCTGATGATGATGGATAGTCAACATCCCCCTAATAATCTCCAATAATGCAAGGGCATCAAGTATTGCTGGTATTATCAGAGGTACCCGAATCTTTGGTGTTTGCTATGAAGTTACGTGTAGGCAACTCTAGAGGGGGTGAATAGAGTTAGATGTCAATAGTGACCAATTAAAACTGATTAAGACAAAGTCCAGTAAGCAACTACTAACAAAAAAATAATCAGAGAATAATAATACGGAAAGTAAATAGAGTAAGGAAGAGAAAACGCAAACACATCGATATATTCTGGTTTTCCTTGTGGAGGACTAGTCCAGGCCAGAGAACTCTAGCTCGGAGTTTGAATCCATTATCAGTGAAACACAAGCTTTGATATGAAGGCTTGCCACTTCTTTACAGGCACGAGCTTTTGATCCAAAGCGCTCGACTACTTCAACTTTGCAGAGGCAAAACTTAGAATTTTTCAAGTGAGAACACTTTACAACTCTTGTACAACTTCTAGCTGAATAGCACCGAGGAACCTTAAGGGATTAGGAAGTTGTGGCTAAGAAGATTTGGAAGAGTGTGGCTTAGAAGAGTATAGCTTAGAAGATTGAGAGCTTGAAAGATGAGGGATAATTTAAAATGAGAGAATTCACACTTTATTTATACTAGTCTGGGTAGGCAAAGTTCGGCTAGAGTTTTGTCCCCTAACGTTCAAAAATTCAAACGTTGGACAACTCGTTACAAGGTGGAACAAAAATTCAGGTTGCTGGTTTTAAGAGCACCGAGTTCGGCCCGAGTTCGGTCTGCCTCAGACCAAAAGCTCTATAACTGGGTTTGAGTAGGTTTGATTTTGGTTTTGGTTGGGTTCTGGACTTGGTTGTTTGTTTGGTGGAGATATAGGAAATATGTTGAGGGTTGATATGCCACAGTGCGACTCAACGTACATGTTTCCTATACTCAAACAAAATAGAAAAATTACATACTCTGAAACATAATAAAGATGATGTAGCAGTAGTCCGACGAAGTTTGTTGATGTATCGTCTAGTAATCGATGTGTCATAATTGAGTCATGACCGATATCACAGAGTTAATTATCAAAATCAGGTTGACTGTGATCCAGTTTGGGTCAACAATCTCTCCTATTTTAATAATTGACAAACTGATATTTGTATTTCTCAATATTCATATCTGGACACATGTTGAATGAGGCAGTGAGATATTAGCAAAGTTTGACGTAGCTCCCCTGCAAATGAATATCCACGTCCAAGTAATGAATGTCCACATCAAAGATATTTTAGACAGAATTTAATCAAGCACATTATATCCAAAATATTATATCCAAAAAAAAAAAATCATATTCATAGCTATTCTAACAAATGCTATTTGTCTATTTACTAAATATTAATGCATATATATATGATATTTTTCTCCTTTGTCATTTAACAAAACACAATAAGTAGCTCCCCCGGAAAGGAATAAACATAGATAAAGTGAAACAACAAACTGAAGATTAAACTAACAAGTAGTCTTTTAAAAGTTAAAGAGCAATCATCCAAAGTTAAACTACATAATGCATAAAAAAAAATCTATCAGCAGCATCCAGAAGTAAGCGCCACAGCAATCAAGGGGTAGAATCAGCAAGAGGATAGGATGGACCAGCATGAGCATAACCAGATGGATTGCTGGTAGAGCAATGAGAGTAGAATAAATCAGCATCAGGATCCAAATACCTCATGGCCCAAGGGTCATCAATGGGGTAGCCTTAGCTAGAAGGGTCACGACCCGTAGAAAAATACATAGTGGGATTTCTAGCCATGTTGTACTGGATATCATGGATAGTATTGCTGTCACGCCCCAGTCCCAAAAATACGTAGGACTGGAAGACGTAAGCATGCCAGCTGCATGTATATGGTAACTCCAATATATGGAAACCATAACTCATGCGTACGATGTATAATGAATAATAATTCACAAGTGGTAAAACTATCACAAGTCACAGGGTATAATCTAAATCTCATCCACGAAAATCATATATAAATAAAGAACCAATATCTATGAAACTAGATCTCAATATAAAGAATCTCCAGATGACAGTCGGATGAAAATAAATCCACTGCCGAACTAGAATATAGAATAAACAAGATAAATACAATATAAGTACAACCTCTAACAATTACGAGGTTCGAAGGGAAGACCTCCTCGCAATATAAGTAGCTAGTCCGGATCTGCGCTCCTGCGAATACTCATAAACATCTATACCTGAAAAGGGACCAGGTCCTTAGAGGGACATAACAAGATACATAAAACATGCCATAAAGTAAATACTGAATAAATAAAAGGGGTGTACTAACCAGCTAAGTAAAATACAATTGAAGACAACTTAGTGCGTATAGAAAAGTGTAGGCTAGACATATGCTGACGTAATTCACCAATCGTCATGATTGGCTAGTATATGCCACATATGCCCCCAATACAAGGGCGCTATGTAATATAATAACGTCCTATCACTCCGAAGAGTGAGGCATCTGCATAGTATATAACGTCCATATCGCTCCGAAGAACGTGGCATCTGAATAGTATATAACGTCCATAATACTCCGTCGAGTGTGGCATCTGAATAAAGGAAGTGGGTGTCCCATATGCCTACTAGTCGTCCTCCCCGCCCAATGTAGATATACAAGTCATGAACACGACATAGATACCTCGTACTATAATGCAAGTCTCTACAGAAATAAACACTAAGCTAGATACCGTCACACGTGTTGCTCATACCGATGGCCAGTCGAGTATGAGGCACGCGTCCCTACATGAACTCATTCTGTGACGTGTAATAATACGTGTCAAGGCCCGGGAGTCATACCAATAACTTCACAACTTTAGGTGGGTCCACTAGACTCTAGGTCAGACACAATCCTAACGTCAACGCATTCGTTGACTTCACCCGAGTCTCTCTCGGACGCGCACAGTTATATAATCTAAAATAATAAATATGCAACTAAATATATAACTGAATTTAAACAGTACAACAAGACAAGGTATACTTGTCTGGCAAGAGAGCTGCAAAGTGTAACGTCCAGATGTCAAACATACAGGATCAGAAGCTACGGTCTCAGAATGAACGTCTCCGGATGCTGAAATAAACATCACCAACGTTCCCAGAATAAGCAATATAGCTAGAAAGCACTACCCTTTCGTCCAATTTGGACACAGGGGCAAAACAATAATTTTGGGTCAAAGCGGGCTCCACATATGGGCCACTTTGTATCGAAAAGCGTGACTGGGGTAAAGGTATCTAAATAGGACAAAATTATAGGTCAAACAAACTCTAAAAGTCAATATAAACTCAACGGTATGTCCAATTGGGGATTCCGGTGAGCCGAACACAATTTTGTCCAAAAAGACAACCGTGGGGCCCGCAAATTGGTGGCATGGTCAACTATCTCAGAATCGTATAAAATTTGGGTCACAGGATTAGCGTGATACTACGAATCCAATGGCACAAGTTTGGTCATGTTCTGATGAGCGTATATTAAATGGTACGATATTTTACAAAAGTCGCGATACAGGGACTTTTCGCGGATACTGGGTGATTTCGACGCGCACGCGCGTCCAAATCAGTTTTTGTAAAGCTCACACGTCTGGTTATACCGTGCGCACCTTTCGGTACACTTGGTACAGGACAGGGTGGTCCCGTTTGGCGGGGCGCGCTCCGTATCATAAATTTTTGTGTTTCGAAAAGCAGGTTTTTATGGGTTTTCATCCAAATTTAATTCTGCATACAACATCAAATAAAATAATATAATTGACAGGAAATAATTTAGGTTAGGTGGTCTTCGCATAGCAAGAAGAAACACTAATTTTGGATCTCTGTGGTGGGAGATACGAGTCCATAAACAGGGGTGGTTGTAACAGATTTTCTGAGATTAAATGTCGTAGTTTTTTCTTGACTTGGCATCAATTTTTACCTAGGTTTGTGCACTACATGATGGAAACTAATCTACGAGATTGGAAGAGAGATAGGCCAGAATCATACCGGAGAAGACGGGGTCAAGTTTGGTTGAGCGAGGGCGCGGAAATCGAGGCGCGAACAGGGCTAAGTCGCTATGTTCTCTGTCTCGTGCACGGGCGTCGACGCGGACGTGCGGACGCACAGTCACTCCGGCGCTGCGGCGGATACTCTGGCGGTGTCGTGGCTCAGGTCGGCGGTGGCGCTCGCAGGGTAGGGGGAGATGGAGATCTAAGGTTAGGGTTTGAGAAGTAAGGTATATATATAGAGAGAAGCGGCGGAGGGGGGTGTATACTGCGGTCGCGGGGGGGGGGGGGGGGTATTGCAGCAGCTGCTGTTGTTTCTTAAGTTCTTAATGGGTTGGGTAGGTAATGGGTCGGGTAGGTTAGGGTTTTGATTCATTAAGAATTTATTTTATTAATCTTTTTATTATTCTCCTTTTCTTTTATTTCTTTATTCTTTTTCTTATTCCTTTCCATTTCTTTTCTAATTTCTTTTCTTTCTTCTATTTTTCTTTTTAATAAATCTTATATATATATATATATATATATATATATATATATATAGAAAATTTTAGAAATTATATTAGTGTATACCATTAAGCTATCAACTGCCCATATGTCTCCTACATGAAAATAATTAAGAAAAAATTATAATTGCTCTATAAATCCTCTAAATGCACAATTACCTAAAAATAAGAATCCAATAAATTTCTATTTCTTCTAATTAGCTAATAATTAATATAAATAAATTAAATAATTAATTAAAATTAATTAATATAATTTTTAGAATTAGGGGTTTTATATTCTACCCAACTTATAAAAATTTTGCCCTCGAAATTAAAACTAAGCCGCGATAGAAAGTCAAGGATGGTATAAGATAGAGATTTGTAGCTTATTTTGTACCTTCCTCCATCCTAACCTTCATGATTTTTTTCAATTGCCATGGGGATGTTTGGAGGGACGATGTTGCGCGTTGCACATTCCAAAGATCATAGAAAAAATTCATATGAACAAAAATGGGTTTCCTCAGGTGTTGTATCTAATGGTGTGGACACCTCAATGCACTTTTGCATTAAAGTGCCCAACAATTGGAAAATTACACAAAGATGGAAATTGGATTAATTTAATTAATATTAAGGCAAATGGTGTTCTGGAATTAATTAGAAGTACATGGAGATAAAATTTGGTGGGACACAAGTGTCAGGGACATAGAAGACTCAGAGTAAAATATTATCATAAATTAGGTTGTACGAAACGGTTCAAGATTGTGTCTCCAATTTTGATTGGAACGCACAAGGATACAAAGTTAGAATTATTAAGAATTTATTATAAACGTCCGCGACGAATATTGTGCCACTAAAATGTAGCACAAGAGAGCATAATTATAAGTTACACTAAGGTCAGAATGGTAGACGGTCACGTCTAGGACAATGTTGTGAAATTTGTAGGAAGGCAATGGCTAGTGTAGTGCTCCATTTATCGAAGCACGGTAAGGTGCACTATGTGATATAAATATTATAAAATTTAAATAGAATGTCGTGTCCTATTTTCAATTCGATACAAACTAGTCCAGTTTCTCTTTCTAAGCCAAGTAGGTCTAATTTTGGGTGAGGGAGTTTACAATCTACCCAACTTATAAGCAATTTTATCCTCAAAATTAAAATAAGGCATAATTTGTTAATTCCTTCACATTCGCATATAAGGCAAGTCAATCATAATCTCTTCCAAAATTTAAAATATATTCTAATCCATCACAATCACTTTCAAAATTAAGGTAACCTCTGTTTAATCAAAATATTGTAATCTCTTCTCAATTTTTTAAATAATCCCATCCAAATTTAAGCTAAATATATATGACATCTTTAAGTTTTACATAGCCCACATTAATTTCTACATCACGATCTCCAACTATCATAATATCCTTTTAAAAAAAAAATTCTAATCCAATATTATTCCTATTTTCACTTATAAATTTTGTATTCTTCAAATTCAATTCACATCCTCAATATTTCAAATAGGTAATCCAACCATCAAAATTTAACTTTTAATTCAATTCATCAATTTTGGAATTCAATCCGTCAATGTTCTTGTTTAGAGTTCTATTTATTTTTCTCAAGATTTAAATCGATGATTCAACCTTCAATATTCAAAATTTAAATCATATGCCCAAGCATAAAGGTTTGGTTCGCCATATCAAAGTTTTTAAAATTCATTAAATCATCATCATCTTAATCCTTCTTTTAAAATTTCTCCAAATTAAAATGACTTGAATCTCCCAATCTAATCTTGCTTGATCAAAATCTAAAAAAAATTCTCTCAAGTTGACAATGCAACTTCTACCCAACTTATAATTTATTCATCTATCATATAAGGCTATACATTTAAGAAAAATATTCATCAACTTATTTAATCATGCTATTCGATCCTCAAAAAGTTTTTAACACCTTAATTACGGAAAATAATCATCAAGTAATGTGATTGGCCTATGGGTATATTTAGTACTCTCTGTAGATCAAACTTATACCAAGCACGATGTTTCGTCTTTCCGAAATAAGGGAAGACGGAAAACAATGATAAAGAGTTCAAGGGGGAGGTAATAGAATAGAAGTATGGGGATCAAGGCGTTTAAAGAATTCAAATGGGAATTTTTAAGGCAGTTGTGGATTGAAATTCTATTTTGGTAGGTTCTTATTCACATGCTCATATCAGTACATTTATGTAATTGATATGATATGCTCAGGCATATCTAGAGGCAAGTATATTCGTCTACTACTATATATCTTAATCCACATAAAGTAGTCATACGAAGAGCGAACCAAGTGCACTAAGGTTAGCTAGACCTTAATACACCAATTTTGATTTAGACAATGTATTAGTGTAGCACTCCAATAATACATATGTCATGAACAAGCTCGATAAGAATAAGCTTGCAAAACTAGGCTATAATAGCAGAATAAGTCAAGGTAGTACAGCAAATATAAGTACGCTAGATTATGATGAGAGAAATTACAAAATAATTCAAGTTCACAAGAAGATGAGATTCTACAATCTATACGGTTGTCATACAAACTCCTTGTCTAAGTCGCTAGTTGACCAAATAGGGGCATGGACTTCTAAGTTCTATAGTTTGACTAAATATTATCTTCTTATGCAAGTCTATTATTGACGTTATTTAATTATACTTCATTAATGAGTCAAGAAGACTATGTAATACTAGGTTGTGAGGCATACTACCCAACTTAAAAGAATTAAACTAATACTGTAATTGCCTTGAGGGGATTCTACAAAATAACCTGGTTCTGATAAATAAAGTAGAACTCTTATTAGGGTATATGAGGAAAGATCTTGGTACTCATTAAGGTCTCCTAGTGCATTATATAGGTAATGGTCATCTTAAGTCTTAATCACAATGCTCATAGAACAAAGGTGTCAATATTGTGAATGGAAGGGTTACTGGCTCTCAAGTGAAATAGGATATAACTTGTATGGAGATATGTGGAATATGTTACTTGATCCGAAGCTAAAGGAAAATCATAAAATCATAATCTAAATAAACAACTCAAACCATCAAGCTCTAATTATTAAGCACCTAAATTCAAAATTTAACATTACAACTATAATCCTAACAAACTATGTTTCTTTATCATAAAAGAAATTTTTTGGCCTATAATCAGAAGGGTTAGGTGGCACGAATTAAAATATTGAAGAAAAAAAAATATAATTAGTCGTCGCACAATAGCGGGCACTAAGTTTTCAGATGAACAAGATTGAATTTAAATATAAAGTCTCTAGATAATATCATGGTTTTATAAGGGGAATGTGGCATGCTAGTCTCTATGTTCGAGGTATGATCGAGGATAATGTTAGATTCATTCCTCTAGGTTTCCTTAGGTGCTGTCTGCTAATACCAAGACAAGAATCTAAATTTATAGTTCTAATATTATTTTACTATGAAAGTTATGTTTAGTCCTAATGTTAAATCTTGGATTTCTATTGGTTCCTTAATGCTAGGATAAAATAGTGTGGTTAAATTTATAAGTAACCCTAGTATTGCCTATACTACTCTTAAGTCATCCCCAATTATCAAGGGATAATGGTTACTCAATCTACATGTAAGGGATGCTAGGGTTCATTAAGTATTCTAACTCAGTGATGTGTCATTATCCTAGTTGTACTCGTAATAGGAAGGTTACCCTACTTATTATCTAACCACAGGGACTTCTATATTCTAAGAGAAGGCTATACTTAAGGAACTATTAGGGAAGCACATGAATCAAGCAGGATACAATTATTCAAATAGAATAGATTGGAAGAAGGATGAGTCATAGTCAGTTGTGGATGAGATCCTATACTCTAATCCTATTTGCAGGCTTGCTCGGTACAGTAACGTAACCGAGACAATATGCTCTTGACCTGCATGGACCACCACTAAAAATATGTCATGCCCCAGTCCTAAAAATATGTAGGACTAGGACACGTAAGCATATCAGCCGCATGTATATGGTAACTCCAATATATGAAAACCATAACTCATGCGTACGCTGTATAATTAATAATAATTCATAAGTGGTAAAACTATCACAAGTCACAGGGTATAATCTAAATCTCATCCACGAAAATCATATTTAAACAAAGAACCAATAGCTATAAAACTAGATCTCAATATAAAGCATCTCCAGATGACAGTCGGATGGAAACAAATCCACTGCCGAACTAGAATATAGAATAAACAAGATAAATATAATATAAGTACAATCTCTAACAATCACGAGGTTCGAAGGAAAGACCTCCTCGCAATATAAGTAGCCAGTCCGGATCTGCACTCCTGCGAATACTCATGAACATATACACCTGAAAAGGGACCAGGTCCTCAGAGGGACATAACAAGATACATAAAACATGCCATAAAGTAAATACTGAATAAATAAAAGGGGTGCGCTAACCAGCTAAGTGAAATACAATTTGAAGACAACTTAGTACGTATGAAAAAGTGTAGGCTAGACATATGCTGACGTAATTCACCAATCGTCATGACTGGCTAGTATATGCCACATATGCCTCCAATACAAGGGCGCTGTGTAATATAATAACGTCCTATCACTCCGAAGAGTGAGGCATCTGCATAGTATATAACGTCCATATCGCTCCGAAGAACATGGCATCTGAATAGTATATAACGTCCATAGCACTCCGTCGAGTGTGGCATCTTAATAAAGGAAGTGGGTATCCCATACACCTACTAGTCGTCCTCCCCGTCCAATGTAGATGTAAAAGTCGTGAACACGACATGGATACCTCGTACTATAATGCAAATCTCTATAGAAATAAATACTAAGCTAAATACCGTCATACGTGTTGCTCACACCGATGGCCAGTCGAGTATGAGGCACGCGTCCCTACATGAACTCACTCTGTGACGTATAATGATACATGTCAAGGCCTGGGGAGTCATACCAATAACTCCACAACTTTAGGTGGGTCCACTAGACTCTAGGTCAGACACAATCCTAACGTCAACGCATTCATTGACTGCACCCGAGTCTCTTTCGGATGCGCACAGTTATATAATCTAAAATAATAAACATAAAACTAAATATATAACTGAATTTAAACAGTACAACAAGGCAATGTATACTTGCCTGGCAAGAGAGCTGTAAAGTGTAACGTCCAGATGTCAAACACACAGGATCAGAATCTACGATCTCAGAATGAACATCTCCGGATGCTGAAATAAACATCACCAGCGTTCCCAAAATAAGCGAGATAGCTAGAAAGCACTACCCTTTCGTCCAATTTAGATATAGGGGCAAAACGGTAATTTTGGGTCAAAACGGGCTCCAAATGTGGGCCACTTTGCATCGAAAAGCGTGCCAGAGGTAAAGGTCTCTAAATAGGACAAAATTATAGGTCAAACAAACTCTAAAAGTCAGTACGAACTCAACGGTATATCTAATTGGAGATTCCGTTGAGCCGAACACAATTTTGTCTAAAAAGTCATCCGTTGGCCCACAAATAGGCGGCTTGGTCAACTGTCTCAGAATCGCGTGAAACTTGGGTCATAGGACTAACGTGATACCACGAATCCAATGGCATAAGTTTTATCATGTTCTGATTAGCGTACATGAAATGGTGCAATATTTTGCAAAAGTCGCGATACGGAGACTTTTTGCGGATACGGGGTAATTCTGACGCGCACACGCATCCAAATCAGTTTTCGCGAAAGCCTACACGTCTGGGTATACCGTGCTCACCTTTCGGGACACTTGGTATACAACGAGGCGGTCCCGTTTGGCGGGGCGCGCTCCGTATCATAAATTTTTATGTTTCAAAAAGCAGGTTTTTATGGGTTTTTATCCTAATTTAATTCTGTATACAGCATCAAATAAAATAATATAATTAACAGAAAATAATCTAGGTTGGGTGGTCTTCGCATAGCAAAAAATAAAACTAATTTTGGATCTCTGTGGTGGGAGATATGAGTCCGTAAACAAGGGTGGTTGCAACAGATTTTCTGAGATTAAATGTCGTGGTTTTTTCTCGACTTGGTGTCGATTTTTACCTAGGTTTGCGCACTGCACGATGGAAACTAATCCACGGAATTGGAAGAGGGATAGGTCAGAATCATACCGGTGATGACGGGGTCGAGTTTGGTTGAGCGAGGGCGCGAGAATCGAGGCACGAACAGGACTAAGTCGTTGTGTTCTCTGTCTCGTGCACGGGCGTCGACGCGGACGTGCGGACGCGCGTTCACTTCAGCGCTTCGACGAATACTCCGGCGGTGTCGTGGCTCAGGTCGGCGACAGCGCTTGCAGAGTAGGGGGAGATAGAGATCTAGGGTTAGGGTTTGAGAAGTAAGGTATATATATAGAGAGAAGCGGCGGGGGGGGGGGGGGTGTATACTGCGGTCGCTGGGGGGGTATCGCAGCAGCTGCTGCTGTTTCTTAAGTTCTTAATGGGTTGGGTAGGTAAGGGGTCGGGTAGGTTAGGGTTTTGATTCATTAAGAATTTATTTTATTAATATTTTTCTTATTCTCCTTTTTCTTTATTTCTTTATTCTTTTTCTTATTCCTTTTCATTTCTTTTCTAATTTCTTTTCTTTCTTCTATTTTTATTTTTAATAAATCTTTTATATATATATATATATATGTATATATATATATGTATATATATATATATATAGAGAGAGAGAGAGAGAGAAAATTCTAGAAATTATATTAGTGCATACCATTAAGCTATCAACTGCCCACAGGTCTCCTACATGAAAATAATTAAGAAAAAATTATAATTGCTCTATTAATCCTCTAAATGCATAATTACCTAAAAATAAGAATCCAATAAATTTCTATTTCTTCTAATTAGCTAATAATTACTATAAATAAATTAATAATTAATTAAAATTAATTAATACAGTTTTTAGAATTAGGGGTTTTACAATTGCTGAGAGAAGACATTTTAAGAACAGTCCGATAATCCATCTGAGTATAACGATCGTCTTCTAATTGAAAGCGGTCTCGCAACATGTCCCGAATAGAGTCCAAGGTGGCAGAGGGTTCAACTTTAGGGGCCTCATAGTCAGATGAGGCTTCCTCAGCTGGAGCTGGGGGTAAAGGAACATGAGAAATCCAATGAGCTTTACATAGATAGACAGGAGCACTAATGAACTGGAAGTCTTCAAGAGGAATGTTGAAGGCAGAAAATATCATGGATAGGTACATGGCATAACTAAGTGCCATATTCTTCTTTTGTGCACGGATCATACTAACTGTCATTGTGCGTGGAAAGTTAAGCAAAATAGTAAAAAAGAGATGGTAAAGAGCGGATATCTCAAGATAGGTAACCTCATCGGAAGAACCAGCCTTTGGCAAGATAAAGGAAAATATAATACGATGAAGTTCATAGAAATATTGGTTGAGATACCTAGCATGAAAGCGATTAGGAGGACGAGGATGGGGTTCATATATCATGTGCTTAAAACTTTATATGGTGACTGTATCAACAAACTTGAATTCGTGGCCATCAACAAGGCTTTCCCAAGTATTGGGTTCAAGAAGTTGTAAATATTCTGCCAAATAAAAATTATCGAATTCAATGTTAATACCGGTGACTCTAGAATAAATTTTACGGTCATCATATGTAAGATTAAAATAAAATAACTTGATGGCATTGAGATACACTCTATTAGAGGTGGAAACAAGGTCATCTAAACAAAGATCTCTAAAAATAGAGACTGTCACGTCCCGGTCCCAAAATACGTAGGACTAGGACACGTAAGCATGCCAGCCGCATGTATATGGTACTCCAATATATGGAAACCATAACACATGCGTACGTTGTATAATGAATAATAATTCACAAGTAGTAAAACTATTACAAGTCACAGGGTATAATCTAAATCTCATCCATATAATCAAATATAAATAAATAACCAGTATCTATGAAACTAGATCTCAATGTAAGGTATCTAAAGATGACAATCGGATGGAAACAAATCCACTGCCGAATTAGAATAAAGAATAAACAAGACAAATACAATGTAAGTACCACAACTATCAACCACTGAGACTCGAAGAGAAGACCTGCTCGGAACGTAAGTAACCAGTCCAGATATGCGCTCCTGCGAATACTCATGAGCATCTACACCTGGAAAGGGACTAGGTCCTCAGAGGGACATAACAAGATACATAGAAGCATGCCATAAAGTAAATACTGAATAAATAAAAGGGGTGCGCTAACCATCTACGTGAAATACAATTTGAGAACAACTTTGGTACGTATCGGTAGGCGTAGGCATAACGTCCTCTAGAGTGTGGTATCTGTAACGTCCCTCATTCCGAAGAATGAGGTATCTATAATATATATATATATATATATATATATATATATATATATATATATATATATAATGTCCAACACTCTAAGGAACGTGGTATCTGCAAAATTTATACGTCTGTATCGCTCCGAAGAACGCGATATCTGTATAAAGGAGGTGGGTGTCCCATACGCCTACTAGTCGTCCTCTCCGCCCAATGATCTAGGCATGTTGTATCCACAATACGCTTTAGCTACTAAGCCGAAGTGCAAGTATCGGCGTTGTAACTCTGGCTCATAGTCTATCGTTAGAACAATAGCCCAACCTTACAACCAAACAAGGACAAGAATTGGACCACCGTACTACAATAGTCTATGCTCCGACTACTAATAGCTGCTAAGTCTTCTAACATGCATCACTATTAGCAGTTATACCATATCTGTCACACGACCTACACGTACAGGTGGCCAGCCGAATACGCAAGTCCTTGCCCTACATGAGACTCACAACACGTATAAGAAATGTGTCAAGGCCTGGGGAGTCATACCGATAACTCCACAACTTTAGGTGGGTCCACTAAATACTAGGTCAGACACAAGTCCTAACGTCAATGCATTCGTTGACTGCACCCGAGTCTCTCTCGGACGCGTACAGTTATATAATCTAAAACAATAAACATACAATAACAATATAACTGAATTTAAATAGTACAACAAAGGCAAGGTATACTTTCCTGGCAAAGAGCTGTGTAGTACCAATAACCTGCTCTTGAAGGCACACAGAATAACCTGATATGTCCTATATACATATAATATAATACAATACAACATCAGTTATTATACTAGCACATACACAATCATAAATACCTTGAACTCATGGCATAGCTAGGTATGTCGCTGGTCAACTAGGGTCAAGTGTGCGACTAATCGCACGGGTGTCGCGTCTGTAATTGCTGTACAAGATAGACAATCAAAGTGATACGGGGCTCGCCAGTACGTCAGTGTACATAATGACAGTCTGTTAACAATATTACATGGTTATAGGTCAACGTAACTACGGAATATCCGTGGTTATACTCGGGTCACCTAGTAATTATATAAATATACATTATTATTAACTAGCATATAACATTAATTACTCATTAAATACATATATAATAGATATATGTATATACAATAATTAAGTACGTATGCAATATATATATTGTATATACCCTCATTGGATTTAACATATACTAGGGATACATATATAATACATATACACACATACAAATATGAAAGGGGGAAACACATTCGTACCTCGGGGTACGTATACGGAGATGATGATGACGACGATGTGGTTGACTAAGATGAAAGCGATGATTATGACTACGACGACGATGATGATGGAGATGCTCATGGTGAAGATGATGGTGATGATCATGATGATGATTACCCGATGGTGATGACAAGGTTGATGATGTGGACGATGGTGATGACGAGGATGATGATGTAGGTGATGGTGATGACGAGGATGATGATGTGGACGATGGTGATGACGAGGACGATGATGTAGAGTTGATGATGATAGGTTGGAGATGATGATGGTAATGAATGGTGATGATGATAGGTTGGAGATGATGGCCGGAAGTTTGCCGGAGTCCAGCCATACTCAGGCGACCGAGGGGGAGCAGGGAGGAAGGAGGACAGGGAAGAGGAGGAGGAGTTCATGACAGGGAGGGGACGACCGAGGACTGTTCAGACGAGAGAAAGAGAGCAGGGAGAGGTGGAGGATGAGGCAGTGGGTGTCGCTCGATGGAGGTTGGAGTCCGGTCATGGCGGTGGCCGGGGGCTCGGGTTGGAGTATTATGGGAGAAGACGTGGTGGAGGTCGAGATGGCCGGAGGGGGAGAAGCATCCGGCGGGAGGATGATGTACAGCGACTTCCCGCTGAGGAGAGGAGATGGACAGTCGAGGGAAGATAGGTGGATGGTGGCGGTGTCGTGTTGTCTTCGCCGGAATGGCCGACAACGGTCGAGTATGGTGCAGTCGGCTTCTCCGGCGTTCAGTCGGGCACCGGCGGGTCCAGGCGAACGCTGGAGGTCGTGCAGGCGGTCGTGGCGTCGACTGGTGAGTGCAGCACAGCGGCGGAGAGGGAGATAGCGAGATGGGGAGGAGAGGAACGGTGAGGCAGGGCTGCTCGTCGAGGCGGCTGGGGTGTCGGCTCCGGCGATAGGCTGGACAGGGATGAGGGAGGATGAACAGTACGGGAAGGGGATGGGTTGGTGATGGGGTGATTTAGAAAGGGGAAAAAGGGATTAAAAATTATATTTATACATGTATGTAGAATTTTAGGTTTTGGGTTTGACCTAGAAAAGTTTGACCTAGGTCAACACTCTCTTGGGTTGGGCCTTGGGCTCACATAGGGATGTTTGGAGGGCTAGGATTTGCATTATTTAAATGTAAGGGCTAAGTTTAAATGAGGGACGAGTTGCGCGTTTGCACATCCTGAAAATTATGGAAAAAATTTCTTATGAAGGAAAAAGTTGGATTTCTTCATGTATTATCCAATGGTGTGGACGCCTCAATGCGCTTTTGCATAAAAGCGTCCAATAATTGGAAAATTGCACAAAGACGAAAATTAGATTAAATTAATTAAAATTAGTGCGCACGATGTTCTTGAATTAATTGGAAGTACATGAGGATAAAATTAGGCGGGACACAAGTATCATGGACATAGAGGATTCATAGTAGAATTTTATCATTAATTTGGATTGCACAAAATGGTCAAGATTGTGTCTCCAATTTTGATTGGAACGCACAAGAATACAAAGTCATATTATTTAGAATTAAATAATAACGTCTGTGATGAATGTTGTGCGACTAAAATGTAGCACAAAAAAACATAATTATAAGTTACACAAAGGTCAGAATAGTAGGCGGGCATGTCTAGGACAAGGTTGTAAAATTTGTAGATAGGCAATGTGTAAACACCCTGATTTTTGAGAATAATTTTAATATTTTTCCCCCAATTTTTCGATATTTTCTGGACGAAGAAGCAAGGTAATTATGAGTTAAGGATTTTTAAATATAGTTTATTGGTATTAAAATATTATGGAAATAATATTTTATGGTGTAAAATGAAAAACTGGTCATGTGGTATTTTTTGGTGAATTTATTGCACTCCGGAGTAGCATTTTAAGCCTTAAAAACTATTAGATAATTAAACCGTATTAATACCAACTAAACCGGGTTGAACCGGGTTCAAACCGAGCTGAACCGGGCTGAACCTGGTCCAACCAAACCGGACCGGACCCCTGATTTTAACGGGTCAGATCGGGTCTGCCCAACCCGCGATCCGCTCGACCCGAACCCTAAATCCCCAAACCGGGTCGGAAATACTGTTCCGACCCGGCGGCGCCGTATAAAACCCCCCTCGGGATCCGTGTAGCCCTAATTATTCTCCGTCGCCGCCTTTCTTCACCTCTGCCGTCGAGACCCTCGACTGAACCCTAGCTCAGCCCCTCTCACCATCCCTCGCCGCCCGTCTCAGTCCTGACCGTCGATCCCTCGACACCTCCCCGCCCGCTGCACATCCCCCGACCCCTTGCCGCTCAGATCTCCGCCTTCGATCCGCCCCGATCGACGCAGCCATTCCTCGACCTCCTCCACCTCGCCGCCAGGCCGCCGTACGACGACCCCTCGACCTACCCGACCAGAACCCCCTTCGACGACCCCTCGGCCTACCCGACCAGAACCCCCTTCGACGACTCCGGCCCGCAGCCGATCCGCTCCGAAGAACGGCAGTAGCAGCACCCGACCACGCCGCAGCCACCCATCTCCGCCGCCGTCGCCCGCGAGCGCCACCCCATTCGCCTCGTCGACCGCCCGCTGCTCTAGCACGGACATGGCCGCCCTCGGACACGAACTGCACAGCGGACACGACCAGGACACAGCTCGCGTCAAGTTGACCCTCGGACACGTGGAGTTCAGCATTCACGGAGCCCTGTTCAGGTACCATTTTCTTCCTCCTCGTAACTCCGTTTTAGTTTCTGTCAGTTGCTACGCGTAGACTGTATAACCCTCTCGGTGCCCGTACAACTCGTTCGGTGCATCGCGTCCTGTGGTGATCGCACATCGCAATCCAAAACCAAGAAAAACAATACCCTATTTCACCCCGGTACTGAGTGCGCCCGGCCAAACGGGACGACTTGGTCGCACGCGGTCTTTACCGAAATGTGCGCGTCGTTGATACGGACGTGTAGGATTTCACAGATGTCGATTCGGATGTGCATGCATACCAGAATCAACGCGTATCCGTCGACAACGCCCCGTATTCGTCCATTCTGGAATACGCTGTAACTTTGTGTACACATGTCGGATCGAGACAAAACTTATGCCATCGGAATTGTAGCAATACGCTGGTCCTGTGACCCAAGTTTGGTTCGATTCTGAGGACGTTGACAAAATCGCATATCGTAGGCCCCATAGGCTCCACTTGACGGGCGATTTTGTGATCGGCTCATCGGAATCCAATTTTAGAAGTTTCGTTGGGTTCGTATCATCGTTCCTGACTTGTAGATACTAAGTTTGAGGAATTAGGAGACCTTTGACCCTGACACGCTTTCCGATGCAAAGTGGCCCACATATGGACCCCGCTTTGGCCCGGAAATATCATTTTTGCCCCTGTGTCCAAATTGGACGTAAGGACAGGCGTTTCTAGCTATTTGACATCTTTTGAGACTATTGGTGATGTTTATTACAGCTTTTGGAGTAGTACCTACCGGATCCACTGATACAGGGACAGTTGTTGGTATTCGGACACCAGGCAAGTGTACCTTGCCAAACTCTGCAGTACTGTTACATATTTGCTTGCTTCATTATATTGCTGTACATGCTTAACCTAGGACCGTGTGACGTACTTAGCGTCCGATTATCAGTCGGGTGCCAATACCGTACGCGGTATTGGGTATTTTCATCTAGAGATGGATATTCGTGACACTTTATCTTCTCGTACTTGTCTTACCAAGTACACTATGACCCAGGACACTTGACACTGTTCATGAGACAGGATCTTCTCGAGATATTCGTGGTGATTCTGTATAAGATACAGGACTTGACAGAGATACTATATTCTTAGATACATTATGACTGGTGCATTAGTTATGATCCCGCTGAGATGGACATGAGACGTTATGGTCATGATATGCGTAGTTACATTGGGTGGGGAGAGACACACAGACTACAGGCTGATCATATATATACACCCCTATTATTGTGAGGCACAAGACTCTGAAGCCGAGCTTGGCCCATTACTCATTATTACTGCTACTACCGGCTCCCCGACACAGAGCTTGTAGTGGCTTCAGCCTGAGTTCTAGTGCTGCTCTCATCTTGCATATCACTTAGCTGGTTATTTAGTATTCCCTTATTGTTCCATCTATTGCTGGAGAGACCCACAGGCTACTGGTTAATTATGTTATGCCGGCTACTCAGTCTCCCGCTGAGGTAGACCACCTCATGATATCACTGCTACCGGCTCCCCTACACAGAGCTTGTAGTTGTTTCAACCTGAGTACTATTGATGCTTTCTCTTGCATTTCACACAGATGTTTACATACTTACCCTATTATTCTCATTATTTGCTGCACTGCTTATATTTTGTCTTGTATATTTTCTTGTACCTTGCTATGTCCCCTAAGTACCTGGATATGGATTATGTCCCCAGGATTTGAGGACGAGATCTATCCCGAGGTATACAGGACCGCTGCAGGAGCTGATCCAGGAGCTGTACCGCCATCCGAGGACGAGGTGTTAGCCGAAGACTTTTCCTGAGCATCCATGTCTCATGCTCAGCATTTATTTATTTCAGTCATTTATATTCTGGTCGGTTGAACCACTGTATTAGATTCTATCGGGTTGTTCCCCGAAGCACTTTATTGAGATTGGTTGATGATTTACATTCCTTATATTCTGTGGATCATATTTTATATCTTGTGTGGATGAGATTAGATTGTGCCATGATTATCGTAGACTTGATTTTACAGCGTAAGTATGCCTTGATGGATCCATTAAATTAGGTTTGTCCATCGGTGCATACTGCTGGCCATTGCCACGTATCTAGTCCCTCGGTATTTTAGGACTGGGCGTGACATATTTTTGTGGTGGCCCATACAGGTCTACGACTAAATTGTTCGGTTTCAACTTAGGGACAGAACCAGCCTGCCCTAAGGATAAGATAGATTATAGGATCTCATCCATTATTTGAACTATTATTGAACTCTATATCGAACTCGAAATTGTTACTTGATTTGCATCCTGTGTTGATTCCTCTGTGCGTTCTTACAGTTTATCTTTTGGTTGCAGAGTAATGGATCCCAGGAACGGAGACAAGATTCCATTGGATACGCCACACGACGTTGTGGTTACTTATATAGACGGAGTGACTCCAGGAAATGGAGGACAAATATCGCAGAGCGATCAAACCGGTCAGCCTAATCCAAGGTTCCGGAGAGATGACATCCCAGCTCCACCACAGTTCACTCCACAGATGCCAGTTTTCCTGCCAGGACAAGCTATGGACGGGCAACAGATGTTCCAGATGATGTATGCTATGATGCAAGCCCAGCAACAGATTCAGCAAGAGGCCCATCGGCAGGAGGCCGAGTATTTGAGAACCAGCCTGGTATCCGCATTGGAGCAGGCAAATCCACCAACGAGGCAATCAGTGATGGGATCTATCACCGATTTCTGTCAGCTCAAGCCTCGTACATTTTCTGATAAAGAGGGGCCAACAGAAGTTCATGAATGGCTCACAAACATACATCATCAGTTGGAAGCCGCTGAACTTCCAACAGAGAAATGGATGACTGCAGTCAGAATACAGTTAACTGAAAATGCATATCACTAGTGGTTAGCAGAAGAAAGGAGGCTCGGACAGGACCGAGTCACATGGGAAGAGTTTTCCAGACTCTTCCAAGAGATGTACATTCCAGCAGTAGCACGGTCAGAGCTCAGAGACAAGTTCAACCGCCTTATCTAAGGCAATATGACAGTAGAAGAATACAACGCGGAATTTATTCGCCTCAGTCGCTTTGCCCCAACCTTGATTGCGACAGAGGAAGAGAAAGCTGAGAAGTTCTTTGACGGACTGAAGTTCAAGCTCCAGAGATTGATTGGATCAGTCGCACCTATATCTTATACCGACGTTCTCGCAGCAACACGACGCATGGAGCGCGTCACTAGAAGGGAGTCAAATCTGAAGAGGCCCATCACATCAGCACCATCCAGGACAGCACATGAGGATTCAGCAAAACGGTCCCAGAGGAGCATGCCAGAGAGGACAGCACACAGGGCCATATCTCTCCCTACTTGTCACCACTGCGGCAAGGTAGGTCACATTGAGAGAGAATGCAGACGCAAGTTAGGACTATGCCTGGCTTCCGGATCCAATCAGCATTCAACCAGAGACTGCACCGAGCGTAGAGAGGGAGCACCGAGACTAGCTTTACCTGCACCATGACCAGCTTATCCAGCAGTAGGAGCACCGCAGACGGGAGTTGGAGGAGTCAGACCACCAGCCCCAGGAGGAAATTAACAGAGACCACCCCTGGCACCGCAGGCAGCTCTATTTTAGTAGGCTCAGCAGCAGCAGAGAGGTCCAGCTCAGGGACGAGGACAGGCATTCACATTAGCTGTTGAGGAGGAGGCTACTGCAGGCAAAGTTATCGCATGTACCATTTTAGTAGCTTTATTACCAGTTGTAGCTTTATTTGATTCTGGAGCATCGTATTCATTTATAGCAGCTAGCTTTGTAGCCACCCATGGAGTAGCTACCGCACCCCTTCCGAAGATGAAAAAGATTCTTACGGGAGGTGGAATTATTCCGGTTAGTGACGTCTGTAGATCATGTTCTGTAGTAGTCTGTGGAAGAGAGATGCGAGCTCAATTTCTAATCTTTTCCATGCCGGATTATGATGTTGTACTTGGTATGGACTGGTTAAGTCAGTACCATGCGACTCTTGATTGTCGACTCAGACGAGTTATATTTAGACCGCCTGAACATCCAGAATTTAAGTTTCTTCGAGGAGCAGTAGAGCAAGGAGTTCAGCCTACTCTTAGGGTACTATCTGTAGAAGGGGAGACAGGTTACCCAAGAGTCATATCCGAATTTGTGGATGTGTTTTCTGATAATCTTCCAGGTTTACCGCCTGATCGGGAAATAGAATTCACAATAGACTTAACTCCAGGAGCAGAGCCTATCACTTCATCAGTTTATCGGCTAGCACCTAAGGAGTTAGTGGAGTTGAAAGAACAGGTTGATAATCTTCTGGATAAGGGATTTATTCGGCCTAGTATTTTACCTTGGGGATTACCCATATTATTTGTACCGAAGAAGGATGGAACTATACTTTTATGCATTGACTATCGGGCACTAAATGCTGTGACCATCAAGAACAGGTATCCCTTACCACGCATTGATGATCTATTCGATCAATTGAGTGGTGCTAGGGTATTCTCGAAGATTGACCTTAGATCAGGCTATCATCAGATCAAAGTAAGGAAGGAAGATATACCAAAGACAGCTTTCAGGACCAAGTATGGACATTATGAGTTCTTGGTGATGCCGTTTGGTTTAACCAACGCGCCAGCAGTATTTATGAGTTTATTGAACAGAGTCTTTCATCAGTTCTTGGATAAATTTATAGTTGTGTTCATTGACGACATCCTCATATATTCCAAGAGCCACAAAGAGCATGAGGAGCATCTCAGAATCGTGTTAGAGACCTTGAGACAGGAGAAGTTATATGCCAAACTCAGTAAGTACGAGTTTTGTATGGACAAAGTGCCTTTCTTGGGACACATCATCTCAGGAGAAGGACTTTCCGTGGATCCAGAGAAAATTGCGGCAATAGAGACTTGGCCTACACCCACATCAGTTGCAGAGGTGAGAAGTTTTCTCGGACTTGCGGGATATTACCGAAGGTTTGTAAAAAATTTCTCAAGGATTGCAGAACCGATGACAAAGCTGACACGTAAAGACCAGGAGTTTACATGGACAAAAGACTGCCAGAAGGCTTTTGAAGAATTGAAAAGAAGATTAACAACAACACATGTCTTGACTCTTCCTTCAAGGTCAGGAGGTTTTGCTGTTTACAGTGATGCATCAGGCAGTGGATTATGATGTGTTTTGATACAACATGGCAAAGTCATTGCTTATGCGTCGAGACAGTTGAAGGTCTACGAGAAGAATTACCCAACACACGATCTGGAGTTAGCAGCAGTTATATTTGTATTAAAAATTTGGAGGCACTACCTTTATGGGGAGAAAGTAGACATCTTTACAGATCACAAAAGTCTGAAGTATGTATATACTCAGAAGGAGCTTAACATGAGGCAGAGACGTTGGCTTGAATTAATGGTAGATTTTGATATAGATCTGCAGTATCATCCGGGAAAGGCGAATGTTATGGCAGACGCACTCAGCAGGAAGCCTACGGCTTATTTCTTGACGATGCAGCCCGAGTTATTGAGAGATCTACAGGAGCTTCAGATAGAGGTTGTTTTATTAGGGCAGAGTGGATTACTGGCTATCTTGAAATTAAGTCATCATTTGTGGAAAGAATCAAAGAGGCATTGCCCACCGATGCTAGATTTCGAAGACTGAAGGAGAGGACGGAAGCAGGCATGCAGACATGACTTCGCATACACGAAGACGGGACATTGAGGTTTGGAAATTGCCTGTATGTTCCAAATGGAGAATTGAGACAGGAGTTAATGACTGAAGCACATAGCTCTATGTACTCTGTTCACCCAGGAGGAACCAAGATGTACCGAGACTTGAGGCAGTATTACTGGTGGCATGGAATGAAAAGGGAGATTGCAAGATTTGTGGCTAAATGTTTAGTCTGTCAGCAAGTAAAGGCCGAGCATTAAAGGACTGCAGGTATGTTACAGCCGCTTCATATACCAAAATGGAAGTGGGAACATATCACGATGGATTTTGTCACGGGATTTCCAAGGAGCCCCAGTGGAAGAGATGCAGTATGGGTTATGGTGGATCGACTCACTAAATTGGCACATTTCTTGCCATTTAGAGTTGGACAGTCCACAGAGGTACTAGCCGACATGTATATGCGACAAATCGTCAAATTACATAGAGTGCCGGTTAGTATTGTATCGGATCGAGATTCGAGATTTACATCTCATTTATGGCGAAGCATGCAAGAGAGTCTGGGCACCAGACTCAAATTCAGCACAGCTTACCACCCACAGACAGATGGCCAATCAGAGCGCACCATTCAGATCTTGGAGGATATGTTGCGATCATGTATGCTAGACTTTGTAGGATCCTGGGAAGATCATTTGCACTTAGTGAAGTTCTCCTACAACAACAGTTATCAGGCCAGCATCCAGATGGCACCATTCGAGGTATTATACGGAAGAAAGTACAGATCGCCTATATGTTGGAGTGACATTGGTGAACGTCAAATACTGGGTCCAGAATTGGTAACGTAGACAGTGGAAAAGGTAAAACAGATCCAGAATTATCTACGAGCAGCTCAGGACAGACAGAAGCATTAGGCAGATACACACAGACGTCCTCTAGAGTTCAAAGAAGGAGAGCACGTATTCTTTAGGATCTCGCCCACTCGTGGTACCATTAGATTCGGGAGTAGAGACAAGTTGAGCCCAAGGTATATTGGGCCATTTGATATTCTAGAGTGCATTGGTGAGGTGGCTTATCGTCTTGCATTACCATCATCCTTAGAGGGAGTGCATGATGTATTCTACGTCTCACAGCTGCGAAGGTACGTGACCGACCCAAGTCACGTAGTCGATCATTCAGAGATCGCAGTGCGCCCTAGTTTGAGATATGAAGAACAACCAGTTGGCATCCTCGACGTTAGTGAGAAGACATTACTGGAACAGACAATCAGACTGGTTCATGTAGCCTGGAAACATCATTCTCCTGGAGAATCGACTTGGGAACGAGAGGATAGTATGCGCCAGCGTTATCCCCACTTATTCACGGATGCAGTTGTAAACTAAGTAATCTTGTAATCACCATAATTCTTTCTGTAGTAGCTTATTCTTTGATTGCGAGGACGCAATCCTCTTAAGGGGGATAGATTATAAACACCCTGAATTTTGAGAATAATTTTAATATTTTTCCCCCAATTTTTTGATATTTTCTGGACAAAGAAGCAAGGTAATTGTGAATTAAGGATTTTTAAATACAGTTTATTGGTGTTAAAATATTATGAAAATAATATTTTATGATGTAAAATAGAAAACCGGTCATGTGGTATTTTTTGATAAATTTATAGGACTCCAGAGTAGCATTTTATGCCTTAAAAACTATTAGATAATTAAACCGTATTAATCCCAACTAAACCGGTTTGAACCGGGTTCAAATCGGGCTGAACCGTTCTGACCCGGCAACGCCGTATAAAACCCCCCTCGGGATCCGTGTAGCCCTAATTATTCTCCACCGCTGCCTTTCTTCACTTCTACCGCCGAGACCCTCGACTGAACCCTAGCTCAGCCCCTCTTACCATCCCTCGCCGCCCGTCTCAGCCCTGACCGTCGATCCCTCGACACCTCCGCCGCCCGCTGCACATCCCCCGACCCCTCGCCGCTTAGATCTCTGCCGTCGATCTGCCCCGATCGACGTAGCCGTTCCCCGACCTACTCCACCTCGCCGCCAGGCCGTCGTACGACGACCCCTCGACCTACCCGACCAGAACCCCCTTCAACGACTCCGGCCTGCAGCCGATCCGCTCCGATGAACGGCAGTGGCAGCAGCCGACCATGCCGCGGCCACCCATCTCTGCCGCCACCGCCCGCGAGTGTCGCCCCTTTCGCCTCGTCGACAGCCCACTGCCCTAGCACGGACACGGCCGCCCTCGGACACGAACTGTACAGCGGACACGACCAGGACACAGCTCGCGTCAAGTTGACCCTCGGACACGTGGAGTTCAGCGTTCACGGAGCCCTATTCAGGTACCGTTTTCTCCCTCCTCGTAACTCCGTTTTAGTTTCTGTCAGTTGCTACACGTAGACTGTATAACCCTCTCGGTGCCCGTACAACTCGTTCGGTACATCGCGTCATGTGGTGATCGCACACCGCGATCCAAAAACAGGAAAAACAATGCCATGTTTTACCCCGGAACTGAGTGTGCCCCGCCAAACGGGACGACTTGGTCGCACGCGGACTTTACCGAAATGTGCGCGTCGTTGATACGGACGTGTAGGATTTCACAGAAGTCGATTCGGATGTGCGTGCACACCGGAATCAACGCGTATCCGTCGACAACGCCCCGTATTCGTCCATTCTAGAACACGCTGTAACTTTGTGTACACACATCGGATCGAGACAAAACTTGCACCATCGGACTCGTAGCAATACGCTGGTCCTGTGACCCAAGTTTGGTTCAATTCTGAGGACGTTGACAAAATCTCGTATCGTGGGCCCCACAGGCTCCACTTGACGGGCAATTTTGTGATCGGCTCATCGGAATCCAATTCTAGAAGTTCCGTTGGGTTCGTATCATCGTTCCTGACTTGTAGACACTGAGTTTAAGGAATTAGGAGACCTTTGACTCTGACACGCTTTTCGGTGCAAAGTGACCCACATATGGACCCCGCTTTAGCCCAGAAATATCATTTTTGCCCCTGTGTCCAAATTGGACGTAAGGACAGGCGTTTCTAGCTATTTGACATCTTTTGAGACTATTGGTGATGTTTAGTACAGCTTTTGGAGTAGTACCTACCGGATCCACTGATACAGGGACAGTTGTTGGTATTCGGACACCAGGCAAGTGTACCTTGCCAAACTCTGCAGTACTGTTACATATTTGCTTGCTTCATTATATTGCTGTGCATGCTTAACCTAGGATCGTATGACGTACTTAGCGTCCGATTATCAGTCGGGTTCCAACACCGTACGCGGTGTTGGGTATTGTCATCTAGAGATGGATATTCGTGACACTTTATCTTCTCGTACTTGTCTTACCAAGTACACTATGACCCAGGACACTTGACACTGTTCATGAGACAGGATCTTCCCAAGATATTCGTGGTGATTCTGTATAGGATACAGGACTTGACAGAGATACTATATTCTTAGATACATTATGACTGGTACATTAGTTATGATCCCGCTGATATGGACATGAGACGTTATGGTCATGATATGCGTGGTTACATTAGGTGAGGAGAGACACATAGACTACAGGCTGATCATATATATACACCCCTATTATTGTGAGGCACAAGACTCTGAAGCCGAGCTTGGCCCATTACTCATTATTACTGCTACTACCGGCTCCCCGACACAGAGCTTGTAGTGGCTTCAGCCTGAGTTCTAGTGCTGCTCTCATCTTGCATATCACTTAGTTGGTTATTTAGTATTCCCTTATTGTTCCATCTATTGCTGGAGAGACCCACAGGCTACAGGTTGATTATGTTATGCCAGCTACTCAGTCTCCCGCTGAGCTAGACCACCTCATGATATCACTGCTACCGGCTCCCCTACACAGAGCTTATAGTTGTTTCAACCTGAGTACTATTGATGCTCTCTCTTGCATTTCACACAGATGTTTACATACTTACCCTATTATTCTCATTATTTGCTGCACTGGTTATATTTTGGCTTGTATATTTTCTTGTACCTTGCTATGTCCCCTGAGGACCTGGATATGGATTATGTCTCCAGGATTTGAGGACGAGATCTATCCCGAGGTATACGGGACCGCTGCAGGAGCTGATCCAGGAGCTATACCGTCATCCGAGGATGAGGTGTTAGCCGAAGACTTTTCCTGAGCATCCATGTCTCATGCTCAGCATTTATTTATTTCAGTCATTTATATTCTGGTCGATTGAACCACTATATTAGATTCTATCGGGTTGTTCTCCAAAGCACTTTGTTGAGATTGGTTGATGATTTACATTCCTTATATTCTGTGGATCATATTTTATATCTTGTGTGGATGAGATTAGATTGTGCCATGATTATCGTAGACTTGATTTTACAGCTTAAGTATGCCCTGATAGATCCATTAAATTGGGTTTGTCCATCGGTGCGTACTGCTGGCCATTGCCACGTATCTTGTCCCTCGATATTTTGGGACTGGGGCATGACACAATGGCTAGTGTAGTTCTCCAATTATCGAAGCAACGGTAAGGTACACTAAGTGATACAAATATTGCAAATTTAAATAAATATCGTGTCCTATTTCCAATTGGATACAAACTAGTCCTAGTTTCTCTATCTATGCCAAGTAGACCTAATTTTGGGTGAGGGGGTTTACAGAGACAAATTCAGAAAAGATAGTAAAGTTTATAGGATTTTTCGAACAAACACTACGTGTACAAAAATTATCATACCACTCTTTAGATGCTTCTAAAAAAACAAAAATATGCGCATTGGAAGTGTTGCCATTGGGAGGAGGTGGAGGATTAAACAAATGATGGGGAGAATCCTCATTGGGTGGAGGATTGTATGAAGTAGCCTCATTTCTCCTTCTTTTTTCTCTAGAAATTAATCTAGATGCCATGAAAAAAAAATTAAGAAGAGAAAAGAGAAATAGAGAGATATACCTCAAGAAAAGAGTATGGATAATGGGGAAGGGACTTGATTAACCTTCAAAACTTGAGTTTATGAGAGAATGACCATCAAAAATTTAAAATCTAGGGTTAGGGTTTTGAGAAAAAAGTATGAAGAAAAGAAGAAGATGAAGAAATGGGTCAAAAATTAGGTTATAGCAGTTTTAGGGTCGGCTGCTATGATAAAAGGCATGTTGATCAAGTTATAATCGGGTGGCTCTCATTCGATGAAGGTTCTGGAATGAACAGGACCGAGTTCGATCCGAGTTCGGTCCTAGACCAAGTTCGGGCCGAGTTAGGTCCCTGTGGGTCCAGTACTCCAGTAAGTTTAAGCTAGAAGATAAAAGGTCCAGATTAAAGATATAAGAACATGAATGATTGAGACATATAGTCAAATATTTGTGAATTTGAAATATGAACAAAACCATAATAGATAGAATGTGCAAAAAATATATGCAAAATGTTTATTCATCATATGAATAATTATCTCAGGTTAGCTGTAGGGATCGGTTCTCAGCTAGCGGTGATCCGAAGATACTTAAATATCGTATCGCTTAAGGCTGTTTACGCCTTTATGATAGAAGGACCATTTCGACTTGTACCCAAAACAATGTAGCATATGCGAATAATAAGGATGCAAATATTTATGCAAACTAAATCTATTTAATTGCATTTTCATCCAAAATTTCCAACACCCAACGAAGAAAGTTAAAGTGATCTTCGGCTAGTGGCTTAGTAAATATGTCCAATAGCTGATGTTTAGTGTCAATGATTTATAAATTAATATCTCCGTGTGACTGATGATCTCTTAAAAAGTGGTATCTTATTTCTATATACTTAGTGCGTGAGTGACATACTGGGTTTATAATCAGATTAATAGTGCTGGTAATGTCACAGAATATAGGGATATGCTTATAAGTTTAATTATAGTCTGCTAGGGTTTGCTTCATCCACAAAATCTGGGCATAACAATGTCCTGGAGCTATGTATTCAGCTTCAGTAGTGGATAGTGCAACAGAATTTTATTTTTTGCTAAACCAAGAGACTAGATATTTACCTAGAGATGACACGTGTCGCTGGTACTTTTACGATCGACTTTGCATCCGGCAAAATCAGCATCTGAATAACCGATTAGGTCAAAGGACGTAATTTTAGGATACCACAAGCCCACTGTTAAAGTGCCCTTAAGGTATCGAAAGATACGCTTAATTGTGCTCATGTGTGATTCCTTAGGATTAGCTTAATAACGAGCACACAAGCAAACACTAAATATTATATCGGGGAGACTAGCAGTCAAATAAAGTAAGCTACCAATCATACCTCGATACTTACGATGGTCGACTGGTTTGCCGCTTTCATCAAGATCCAATTTAGTTGAAGTAGCCATCGAAGTACCGATTGGTTTGATATTTTCTAGATTAAATTTCGTCAGCAAGTCCTTTATATACATCGACTGGTTGATGAAGGTTCCTTGTGAGTTTTGTCTGACTTGCATCCGAGGAAGAAATTCAGTTCTCCCATCATGCTAATCTCAAACTCATTCTGTATACACTTTGCAAAATCTTGGCATATTACCTTATTAGTAGAACCAAAAATAATGTCATCAACATAAATTTGCACCAATAAAATTGTGTCATCAATTGATTTTATGAAAAGTGTAATGTCAATCTTTCCTTTTGAAAACCCTTTTTCAAGTAAGAAAGTACTTAGACGCTCATACCAAGTGCGAGGGGATTGTTTGAGGCAATATAGAGCTTTCTTAAGTTTGAAAACATGATCAGAAAAATTATAATTTTTAAAACCCGGTGGTTGTTTTACGAAAACTTATTCTTTAATAAAGCCATTAAGAAAAACATTTTTTACATCCATTTGAAAAAGTTTGAAGTTTTAAAAGTTTGCAAATGCACAAAGCATGCGGATCGATTCAAGTCTCGCAACAGGAGCGTATGTCTCATCGTAGTCGACACCTTCCTCTTGGTTGTATCCTTGAGCTACAAGACGCGCTTTGTTACGTGTCACTGAACCTTCCTCATTCAGTTTGTTACGAAAAATCTATTTATTACCAATGACCGGATGATCATTTGGTTTAGGAACAAGTTCCCAAACTTGATTTCGTTTAAATTGGTTGAGTTCTTCTTGCATTGAAGACATCCAAAATTCATCAAAAAACTTCTATAACATTCTTAGATTCTATTTGTAATATAAAAGCTGTGCTGGCTATAGAATCTCTCTAACAGCTGAACAAGTACTTACTCATTTTGATACCTCACCTATCACCAAGTTCTCTGGATGGTCTATTGTGAAGTGCAGCCTCTTTGGTAAGCTTTCCAGATAACTTATTCCAGATGTTGTATCATCAGGGGTAGGAGATACTGGCTTGATATGTACATTATCATCATCCTCAGCATCATCTTCAGGGGCTATTGCTGGACTGTTATACTCATCAAAAGTAATATTAACAGATTCTTCAATAATTAAGGAGCACTTCTTGAACACTCTGTATCCCTTAATCTTGGAGGCATATCCAAGAAAAATACCTTCGTCATCTTTGGCATTAAACTTGCCTAAGTTATCTTTGGTATTCAGGATAAAGCAGCGACAATCGGACACTCGAAAATAAGATTTAGTTGGAGTCATATCAAACCAAAGTTCATAGGGAGTATTCTTCGATATAGGTCAAATCAGAATCATATTCAAAACATGACATGCTGTATTTACAGCTTCTGCCCAAAAATATTTCGGAATAGAAAATTGATTTAACAAGACTCTAGCCATATCGCCAAGAGTCCTATTCTTTCGCTCCATAACACCATTTTGTTGGGGAGTTCTAGGACAAAAAAACTCATGATCAAAACCATTCAAATCATAAAACTTTTTGAAATTAGTATTTTTTAATTCGCTGTCATGATCACTTCGGATTCGAGTAATCATGAAGCCTTTTTCGTTTTGTACCTTTTTAGAAAAAATTCAAAAATAGAAAGAGTATCACTTTTATTTGAAAGAAAAAAAATCCAATTGTAACAAGAAAAATTATCAACAATAACAAAGGCGTAGAGTTTTTCACCAAGACTGATTACTCTACTCGGACCAAATAAATTTATATGAAGAAGTTGCAAGGGTCTGGATGTACTTACAGCGTTGATGGATTTAAATGAAAATTTTGTTACCTTATTTTTCTCACACTCGGTACATACCGTATCCTTCTCGAATGTGATTTATGGTAGCCCTCTTACCAGCTTCTTGGTTAAAGTCTTGATAAGGTATCTATGTTTGCATATCCTAAATGCATATGCCATAGTAATCTTTCATCCTTGTGATCATAAATGCATCTTCCTGCATGGTTAGTATCTTACGAAAGATAAAATATATATATGTTATCTTCCCTTATCCCTTCAAAAATGATGTCTCCAGATGATCTATCATGTATAGAGCATTTATTTTTCACAAAGTTAATACCATATCCATTGTCAGCAAGATGACTGATGCTGAGTAGATTATGCTTTAACTCGATTACTAAATAAACATTCTTAATTACAGGAGACAGAGGATTACCTATTGTACCGTTACCTATTATATACCCTTTCAGATTGTTGCCGAAGGATACATATCCTTCCTTTTTCATCGATAGTGTTGTAAAAAGATTAGCATCTCCAGTCATATATCTCGAGCACCCACTATCGAGAATCCATTTGCTTCTAGAAGATGAGGGAAGGTCCACCTACACCACGAGTAGATGTGACCTTTGGTACCCAAGTTCTTGAGGGTCCTGAAATGTTAGTCTTCGGCACCCATGCACATAGATTTAAATATACTAATCTTCTAATTCTACACTGTCATGATATGTGTCCATGTTTACCACAATAGTGACATGTAGCATGCATATTTATGTTAGGAGTAGGATAGTAAAGGTGTCTTTGTGTGGGTGGATGATGTGAATAGGTATACAAGAAAGCATGATTGCGTGCAACATGTGTTTGTTTAGCTTTCTTGGGCCGGACAGTCTTGTGATGTGTCATATGTCTAGTATATATGTTTCTAGTGTAAGACTGAGTTTGAGGTTGAATAACCTATTTTCCCAGCCCGATCTCTAACTTTTTAGAGGCAGTATACACTTTATCATACTTTGCAGTTAAATACTAATTCTGACTGCTGCCATATTATACTTCTTTTTCTCTACCAGAAGCTCTTTACTGAGTTTGGCAAGGTCTTGTGTATGTTTCTTAATAAGTTTTTAGCATCGTGTAAGCTTAATTTCAGCTTGGATAACTCATCAGTGTCCTTCATAGGTGGTGTTTCTCTTATATCATCTAATAAGCATGATAGCCTATGTATCTCAATCTTATGAGTATGAATCTCAGCTTTTATATTTTTATATTTACTGGGTACTTTCTTATGATCTTCAAGAAGATCACTGAAAGCATCCGATATCTCATCAAAAGTAAAATTATCAAGCTGATTTTCTGTTACCTTGTCAGAGGTTGCCATTAGGCAGACATTTGCAACTTCTTGGGGAGTTTTCTCTTCTTCTGAGTCACTCGTCTCACTTTTATGCCATTTGCTAGTGTTGGCATACTTCCGATATGATGGCTTCTTGTGTGATTTATTGTACCAATTTCCCTTCTTTAATGTTGGACAGTCCTTCTTGATGTGCCCCGTCTTCTTGCAACCGAAGCAGATAATTTCTTCATTATCGTCTCCTTGTTGTTCCTTCTTCCTACGGTTGAATCGTAAAAACTTATTAAAATTATGAACCATCAGTTCTTGATCATCACCTTCAAAATCAGCATCATCTATTTTATTGTGGAGATCCATCCAGTGATGGGCTTTTAGAGCAATTTCTTTCTCCTTTGGAGCAGTCTCTTCAAAGTCCTTGAGGTCGGACTCATGCATCATCAGTTTGCCCATCAAAGTCTCCAGATATATAGTGGTGAGATTGTTGCCTTCGATGATTTCTGTGGCTTTGGGGTTCCAGTTCTTTGTGAGCCCCCTTAGAACTTTGCGAATCTTCTCATGGTTGGTGTAGTCTTTGTCGAAGGAGGATAGCGGGTTGACGATGTCAAGCAATCTGGTGAACATTTGCGTGATCATCTCATTGGGTTTCATCTTGAATGCCTTATACTCTTGTGTTAGCCGACTAATTTTTGACTCACTCACTTGGGTAGTTCCTTCGTGGGTTACCTCTAGAAGCTTCTATACTTCATGTGAAGTAGTGCAGGTGGATACCCTGTTAAATTCAGTCTTGTATACAGCATAAAATAGAGCATTAATAGCCCTAGCATCTAAACTTGCCTGTTTCTTCTCTAGCTCTGTGTATTTGTTATGGGGTTTCTATACAAGATTCCTGTCAATAACAATTCTAGCATGCTATCTACAACCATCTATAACTATGGTCCATAGGTCAAAGTCTAGTGATTTCAAATAAAAACCCATACGTGTCTTCCAGTAAGTGTAGTTGGTACCGTCAAATAAGGGTGGCCTATTTGTGGACTGGCCTTCACCATTATTGGTGTAGATTGGTTGTGCAGTTGCCATAAATTAGCTCTAGAGTGTTAATCCTTTATCAAGAGAACCATGCTTTGATACCAATTGAAGTTACGTGTAGGCAACTCTAGAGGGGGTGAATAGAGTTATGTGTTAATAGTGACCAATTAAAACTGATTAAGACTAAGTCTAGTAAGAAACTACTAACAAAGAAAATAATCAGAGAATAATAATGCTGAAAGTAAATAGAGTAAGGAAGAAAAAACATAAAAATAATGATATATCCTAGTTTTTCTCGTGGAGGACTAGTCCAGGCCAGAGAACTCTAGCTTGGAGTTTGAATCCACTATCAGTGAAACACAAACTTTGATATGAAGGTTTGTCACTTCTTTACAAACACAAACTTTTGATCCAAAGCGCTCAACTACTTCAACTTCGCAGAGGCCAAACTTGGAATTTTCCAAGTGAGAACGCATTACAACTCTTATACAACTTCTAGCTGAATCACAACGAGGCACCTTAGGTGATTAGGAAGTTATGGCTAAGAAGATTTGAAATAGTATGGCTTAGAAGAGTAGAGCTTAGAAGATTGAGAGCTTGGAAGATGAGGGATGATTTAAAATGAGAGAATTATGCTCTATTTATACCAATCTGGGTAGGAAGAGTTCGGCCAGAGTTCTGTCCCCGAACGTTCAAAAATTTGATCGTTGGACAGCTCGTTACAAGATGGAACGAAAAATTAGGTTGTTGATTTTAAGAGCACCGAGTTTGGCCCGAGTTCGGTCAGGGGCCGAGTTCAGTTTGCCTCAGACCATAAGCTCCATAACTGGGTTTGAGAAGGTTTGGTTTTGATTTTGGTTGGGTTCTGGACTTGGTTGTTTGTTTAGTGGAGCTATGAAAAATATGTTGAGGGTTGATATGCCATAGTGCGACTCAACGTACATATTTCCTATATTCAAACAAAATAGAAAAATTATCGACTCTGAAACATAATAAAGATGATGTAGCAGTAGTCCGACGAAGTTTCTTGATGTCTCATCTAGTAATCGATGTGTCATAATTAAGTCATGGCCGATATTAAAGTATTAATTATCGAAACCAGGTTGACTGTGATCCAGTTTGGGTCAACATGGTACTCAGCCTGGTCGACTACTGGCTTGACACGGATCTGACCCTGAGAAGGTACTGCCTCTTGCTGGCATCCAATAAAACCCTGCTTTGCTGGCTGCTCAGCCACATCTGCTGCTCTAAAAAATGAGGAAGAAGTACCCCTAGAGGAAAAAGGATACCAGACATCAAATGACAGGTCAAAAAGGAACAAGGAGGAAAGATGTAGTGTCCCGCTCCACATTGGCACTATGTACAAGAGATATCGCTTTGCTGGCTCAAGAAAAATCCTTCTCGAAGAGTTCTCTGATAGAAACACAAGACTACTGATCTTAGTGAGTGGGAAGAACTTTATTCTCTGATTCTTTTATGCCTAATAAAGAATCTGGTATTATAACTGCATGTTGCTAAGAAGTTTAGTTCATAAAGAAGAAGAATAGAACATGAACCTGCATGCTTAACTAGAAAACTTGTAATGTTTGTCTATTGATAGAACATTGTCATGCTTAGTTAAGAAATGAATGTGTATGCTAGTATACACAGACACTGCTTAAGAACGAACCATTGCCATGCTAAGTAAAGATAAAAATATTGCATGCTGAGTATATCCGGACACTACTATTGAATGTGTCACTCCCCGTTCCCAATATACGTATTCGGAACATATTAGTTTTCCTGTTTATTATTAATTGTTGCTTGCATGGTAATTAAGTTGCATGTCATGGAGACTAGACCCATTCTTTGGTTTAATTAGACTCATGGTTTAATTATTGGGTCAGTTTGGTCATGAATCGAACACATGGTCTAAACCTCAAACCCTAGCTATATATGCTAACTTATTTCTCTCTCTTCCCTCATTCTTTATTTTTTCCTCTTTCTTTCATTTCTAGGCAAGTACACCTTGCACCACATAAAGAAATCTCTTGATTTTGATTCTTGATCTCTTCTTGCATTTTATTAGTCTAATATGTGTGCATTATGATTCTAAACACATTTAGTACTAGAAGTTTTTGGTTTTAATGGGTGGATTTGAGTAGATCCGTATTCTAAGTTTAGGGTTTTTATTAAATTTCTTGATTTTTGGTGGTTTTGATATACTAAAATATAGTATTTTTTAAAAATAGTTTCTGGGATGGATGGAGCACTTTATTTTGAGCGTTTTGGATTTTGGTTCACTTGATTCGGAGTTGAAATAAAGTTTTTTATGAAGGAAACATTATTTTTGATTTTTTGGTTCTCGCCATGGCTAAACTTGTTGTCTGGAGATGACAAAGTCCTATGTGACCGAGAAATCCATGCGGCCTGACCCCCATGCAGCCTTGAGCTCATGCGGTCCGAGTTCATGCGGCCATGCGGTCTGAGTCCATGCGGCCATGTTGTCTGAACTAATGCGGCCATGCGGTCTGAACTCATGTGACCCGACTTCCTATACGACCTATGCGACCATGCGACCCATGCGATCCATGTGGCTATACGACCCGACTTCCTATGCGATAACTGATTCTATGCGGCAGCTGATCCCATGCGGCCTTGATCCTTATGCGCGCATGTGGCCCCTTGCACACGCTTTATTGTGCTGGTTTTGTTTGATGTTCCTTTGGACTTTATGGGATGTATACGTGACTTTGATGACCACAAGAGTATTAGACCCATCTATGCATCATGACCCGACCACTTGTATCTGTGCTGATACACTTACTACGTGTTATGTGGTCCTACGTGCTAAGTGTTCCTACGCAATTATAGTATATATTTACATTGCGGTGTACCTATACGCTACGTAACATGTGATATAACTTAATCTCTAGCATAGACATAAGGGTTAGTCAATGACCAAGGGTGGCTAGGATCTGTTGATTGTTGCATCACGCTGGGGTGAATCCAAGTTGAACTATCAAGTGACAAAGTGGATTTGCATCTAGAGTGGATGTACTATGGTACATCATATAAGGGGAATACTATATGACTACGCCATATGATTCAGTTAACAATAAGGTTAATATGGCAATAAACTTGTAGAGCTTTGGGAGGGAATAGAATCTCGAGATCGTGCCTAACTAGCCACCTTCAGTCATCTGAATTGGGGTGTGCAGGCTAAGCCCCTTGGATATTGTTTAAGTCCTTATTAGTGGATGGCAATATCCACGGTAGCCTTACGAGGGACCGGTGCACAATACTATCTACTATGCGATGATTTATGGGTCGGTTAACCCTGCTAGTACCTGGTTCGATCTGAAGATTCCTATATATATAATATCTCTGGGATAACCCGGACTCCATCTAGTAAGCCGTATAAATGATTGGCCGATTATGTAACTGACCTTGTTTGTGAATTGTATCTATTATCAAATAGTCTAGGGACATGGTCTATCATAGTGCAATGGTTTAACCCTTGTCCTTGTTTGGTTATAGAGCTAGATTATTGTGTCACGATAGACAATGAACCAAAACTACGAGACAGAACTATATATATATATATATATATATATATATATATATATATATATATATATATATATATATATATATATATATATATATATATATATATATTTCTTAACCTAGTTTTATTTCTTCATTTGTGCTTTGTGGTACTTGCTATTTGGGGTCTAACCCAACTGGTTTGCATGGCCAGGTTTACAGCCAGCATCCGAGGATCAAGCGTACTTTACCCTGAACAATGGCGCACACCAGGCGGATGGTCGTTGAAGGGAACGAGTGGGTTTCTTCTTCCCTGCTCGTTATTGTAAATTTTACTCAATTTGGGCATTTAGCCTCTGGCACTTGTTAGCCGTGAATCTGGACATTTATTTCCCTACATGATTATAATTTATCAGACTGCAGCTGATCATGGTCATGTACTTTTGCGACTCTGCCAGCTTTCTTATTTTGCACAATTAGTTTTCTGAATATTGTGGCAGGGCATTTGGGACGCCTGACTACCTTATCATATATGTTCTATGATTATTGTTCTTATTTGACTGATTGAGACAATAGAAGTTCTATATGACCCTAAGTGACTTGTTTGTAGTATGAACTCCCTTATTCAGTTACAGTCGTGGCCGCCGTATGACATTCTATACCTTGTACGGGGGAGCTGGCCATGTCCGTCTCCGTATTCCGGTACTGGGGCGTGACAAGGTTTTAGTGGTGGCCTATGCAGGTCTGTGTTTTCAGACTTGTGGGGTGTTATGATCATAGAACTTTCAATCAAACATGTGCCTTTGAAATTCGGAATTCGTTCTTCTCGAAGCCTTGCTTGACGATCGAATCAATTATTTTATTGATCCTTTTCGTCTTGTTCTTGATATTTCTTATCCTTTTCTTTACGGCTTTTTCAGTTGCTGGAGCAGCAGGTATGGCAGGACAGGGTTCCCCTAGGCAACAACGGAAGGCTGCACTGTAGTCAAATTTGAATAGAGCTAGTAGTTGAACAAGTTGGCACAATGGAACCAGAAGTTGGACATATTGAGCAACCAGCCCCTGAGATCCCTGTACCCCCAGTAGTACTTGCAGTACCAGTGGTACTTGATACTCCGGCATTACTGGAGATCCTTTGGGGAATGATGGCTACATAGCAGCATCAGATGGCAGTGCAACAGCATCAACAATTTCAACAACAAGAGCAGAATGTCTTGTTGAGTCAGGGTTTGCAGGCGACCCTGAAAAGAGGAGGAATGACTGATTCGGGGGCGTCGGTTAGATTTTTTTGACTTAACCCAAGATACTTTGACCGCACGGAGGATGCCATCACGGCAGATGCATGGCTCCAAGAAACTGAAGTCATTCTGGCTCCGAAGAAGGTTCCGGTTAATGAACAAGTTGACCAGGTTCGATTGCAGCTTCAGGACCTTGTCCGAGTTTTACAGGCTTGATTCCTATCTCCTGGGACAGTTTCAGGGATCGATTCCAGGCCAAGTACTTTGGAGTCGTAGCATAGTATGAGCTCTAATAGAGATTTATCGGTCTCAAGCAGGCCAGTAGATCAGTGGATGGATATGCAACCGAGTTTTACAGGCTGAGTAGATTCTCTCCGACTATGGTGGCTACGGAGTCGGATAGAGAAATAAGGTTCCAGCAAGAACTTCATCTGGATAGTCTATAACTGGTAGAGGGACATGACTACCAGACTTATGAAGAAGTACTGATAGCAGCTCGGAGGCACAAGCTTACCATGCAGAGGTTATCAGCAAGGACTGAAGGCCAAAAGAGGTATCATATTTAGAGTGGAGAAGGAGGTGGAGGAGTACATCGAACGTCAACACCATCACCTGGCATTCACATCCATGATTATGTGCCAAGGAGGGCGACAGTTTCAACGTTGACAGTACCGGCTCGGCAGCAGCCAAGACAGCAACAACAACAACAGCGCCAGGGAGCACCGGTAGGTTGCACTTACTCTGGCAAGGGAGGCCACACTAGATATGTATGTAGAAAAGCTAATGGATTGTGTATGAGATATGGCAGTCCAGATCATCGGATTGTCAATTGTGCAATGTTACAGAGGCTAGGAGGGCCAGTTCAGCAATTTTCAGTACTTCCAGCAGTACGGCCATTAGCTCAGCATCCCTACTGACACAAGCTGAGATGTACTAGCAGCAGCAGAATCAACAGCAGGTCCAGCAGAGGCCACAACATCATGCCCAAGGGAGGCAACAACGAGAAGCCCAGCAAGGACAAGGATAAGCTTTTATTTTATCTCTGGAGGAGGCTTTGGCATATGGCGACATGGTGGCAAGTAACATCTCTTTCGTATCTTATCATGCAGTAGCATTGTTTGATTCAGGCGCATCTCATTCATTTGTATATGCACGATTCGTGACACATATTGGATTAGAGTTCAATGTATTGCCAGAGAGGTTGAATAAACTCACTGGTAATGGGCTCGTAGGAGTTAGTAGAATATGTATAGCGTATCTGGTTGTAGTGTGCAGGCGTTCACTACTAGTACGGTTGATCGAGTTCCCTATGGGTAACTTTGACGTTATCTTAGGCATGGACTAGCTGAGAGACATTTATGCTATTATAGATTGCCATACGGGTAAGGTATTATTTAGTATCCTGGGCAATGGAAGGTTTCACATTTGACAGATTTGTGGTAGAACAACATGAAGAAAGGATCACAACGACAGTATTAGAAGAAGAACAACATCCCAAGATAGTTAAGGAGTTCTTAGACATCTTCTCAGAAGAACTACCAGGGTTACCCCCAGTATGAGATGTTAAGTTTTGTATAGAGTTGATCCCTGGAGCAGGGCCAATATCTTGTAAAGTTTACCAAATGACACCATCAGAACTAGACTAGATGTACCAACATATAGAGGAACTAAAGTCAAAGAAGTTTATTCAAACCAGTGGATCAGCCAGTGGTTTTAGTGACGAAGAAGGATGGGTCATCACGGTTATGTATCGACTACAGACAGCTGATAGTAGTGACAGTGAAGAATAAGTACCCATTACCAAGGATCGATGATTTGCTTTATCAATTGAGCAAGGCCAAAGTTTTCTCCAAGATTGATCTTCGATCGGGGTATCATCAAGTAAGAGTTTGGGAGCAAGACATACCCAAGATAGCATTTAGGTCACGATATAGGCATTATGAATTCTTAGTTATGTCATTCGGACTGACTAATGTTCCACCGATATTTATGGATTTGATGAACAGTATTTGTATGTCATATCTAGATCAGTTCATAGGGATTTTCATAGACGACATTCTAATATATTCCAGTAGCGAAGAGAAGCACGAAGAGCATCTTCGAAAGGTCTTGCATATTTTAAGGGAATACCAGTTATATGTAAAGCTCAGCAAGTGTGAGTTTTGGATGGATCACATGTTATTCTTGGGTCATATCATCTCTGGGGCATAAGTAGATCCAAAGAAGGTTGAAGCCGTAGAGAGTTGGCTAGTTCCTAAGACAGTAGCCGAAGTGCGTAGTTTTCTGGGATTGGCAGGATACTACAGAAGGTTCATAGCAGACTTTACAAGAATTTTAGCACCGCTGACTCGATTGACGTGCAAGAAATCCAAGTTTGATTGGTCAGCAGAGTGCCAGATATCATATGAAGAATTAAAAAAGAGATTGATTTCAGCTCCGATTCTCACGCTTCCAGTAGGTTCTGGAGGGTTTATAATGTATTACGACGCGTCAGACAAAGGACCTGGGTGTGTATTGATTCAACATAGAAGAGTGATAGCTTATGCATCATGGCAGCTTCGAGATTACCAGAAAAATTATTCGACTCATGATTTGGAGTTGGCGGCAGTAGTATTTGCACTTAAGCTGTGGAGGCACTACTTGTATGGTGATCGGGTAGAAATATTCACGGAGCACAAGAGCTTAAAGTATGTATTCACTCAGAAGGACTTGAACATGAGAAAGAGAAGGTGGCTAGAATTGATAAAGGACTATAATGTGGAACTTCAGTACCATCCAGGCAAGACAAAAGTGGTAAAAGATTCTCTTAGCAGGAGAGGTAGTACATTTATGTTGACATCGCAGTGGCACATCTTAGAAGATCTTCGAGAAATGGGGATCGAGATAGTACTTTCACAAGATGTAGGAGTATTGGCTAGTTTATAGGTACAATCTACCATTATAGAGAGGATTAAGGCAGCCCAGGCAGAGGATCCGAAAGTTCAGAAATACCGGGCGGAATGTGAGTCTGGTCTCAGAAAAGAGTTGACGATTCATGAAGATGGAACTCTTAGGTTTGAAAATCGTCTATGTGTACCAAGCAGAGATATCCGGCAAGAAGTAATCACCGAGGCACACAGTTCCCAGTATTCAATTCATCCAAGAGGTACCAAGATGTATCAAGACATCAAGCAATATTTCTGGTGGAACGGGATAAAAAGGAAAATAGCACGGTTCGTTTCTCAGTATTAGGTATGTCAGCAAGTGAAGGCCGACCAACAAGCATCGGCAGGATTATTACATTCGCTTCCTATCCCGGAGTGGAAGTAGGAACATATCACAATGGACTTTGTGACCAGTTTACCTAGATCCCCAACTGGTCATGATACAGTTTGGGTAATAGTAGATCGTCTCACAAAAATAGCTCACTTTCTTCCATTCCGAGTAGGACAATCCACAGAGTAGTTAGCAGAGATATACATACGACAGATAGTAAGACAGCACGGTATCCCAGTGAGTATTGTATCCGATCGAGACACTTGGTTCACTTCATATTTTTAAAGAGTTTGCATCAGATTTTTGGCACCAAGCTGAGATTCAGTACCACTTACCATCCACAAACATATAGGCAATCAGAGAGAACCATCCAGGCCTTGAAAGATATGCTTCGAGCTTGTACTTTAGATTTTGGAGGGTTTGGGAAGATCACCTTCATCTCGTTGAGTTCTCCTACAACAACAGTTATTAAGCAAGTATTCAGATAGCACCCTTCGAAGCATTATATGGGAGAAAGTGTAGATCATCATTGGCATGGGATGATATAGGTGAGCGAAAGATATTAGGCCCAGAGACGATCATACAGAGAGTATGAGTTGTCAAGCAGATCAGAGAGCGACTTCGGGTTGCGCAAGATAGGCATCGGCATTGGGCGGATCAGTATCGTAGGCCTTTAGAGTTTTGTGTCGGCGACCATATATTCTTATAGATTTTTACAACCCGTGGAGTCATTAGATTCGGGGTTCGCGGGAAACTTAGTCCGCGATACGTCGGTCTGTTCGATATTCCGAGCGGGTGGACGATGTTGCTTATCGTCTTGCCCTTTCACCTTCGCTATATAAGGTACACGATGTATTTCATGTGTCTCAATTGTGTAGGTATATTCCGGATTTGAGTCATATCTTTGACCATTCTGAGCTAGTCGTTGGTACCGACTTGTCTTACGAGGAGAAACTCGTATCTATTTTGGACCAAAGGGAGAAGTGCTCAAGAATCGGACCATTCATCTTGTCTGGATTGCTTGGGTTCATCACTCTTTGGGAGAGTTGACGTGGCAGCCCGAGGACGATATCTGATCTTGGTATCCGTACATGTTCGACACAGAAGGTAAATTCGTTCTTATGCCTTCGTATCTCGAATATCATGATTCGTTCACCCATGCTATGTGATATTATTTTCTTTATATGCTTGAACTTGATTGCATTAGCTTGTATTTAGCGTAGTTTGTTCTTATTTCTCTACTTAGCCTTGAGTTTAAATTTTAAGGACAAAATTTTCTAAGGTGGGTAGAGATGTCACTCTTCGTTCCCGATATACGTATTTGGAATATATTAGTTTTCCTTTTATTATTAATTATTGCTTGCATGGTAATTAGGTTGCATGTCATGTAGACTAGACCCATTCTTTGGTTCAATTAGACTCATGGTCTAATTGTTGGGTTGGTTTGGTTATGAATCAAATCTATGGTCTAAACCTCAAACCCTAGCTATATAAGCTAACTTATTTCTCTCGCTTCCCTTATTCGTCATTTTTCCCCTCTTTCTTTCATTTCTAGGCAAGTACAACTTGTACCACAAGGAGAAATCTCTTGATTTTTTATTCTTCTCTCTTCTTGCATTTTATTAATCAAATATGTATGCATTATGATTCTAAACACTTTTAGTACTAGAAGTTTTTGGTTTTAATGGGTGGATTTGAGTATATCTGCATTCTAAGTTTAGGGTTTTTTATTGGGTTACTTGATTTTTGGTGGTTTTGATTTACTAAAATATAGTATTTTGGAAAAAAAAATCTGGGATGGATGGAGCACTTTATTTTGAGCATTTTGGATTTTGGTTCACTTGATTCAGATTTGAAATGAAGTTTTTATGAAGGAAATATTATTTTTGGTTTTTGGGTTCTCGCCATGGCTGAACTTGCTGTCTGGAGAAGACAAAGTCCCATGTGGCCGAGAAATCTATACGGCCTGACCCCCATGCGACCTTGAGCTCATGCGGTCTGAGTTCATGCGGCCATGCGGTCTAAGTCCATACGGCCATGCGGTCCGAACTCATATGGCTATGCGGTTAGAACTCATGTGACCCGACTTCCTATGCGACCTATACGATGTAAACCCCCTCAATAATTTTAGGCAGACTGGATATGGTAAGAATTTTGGGTTAGTTTCAGGTTGTCTAAGGATTAGATATTAGGGTTGTCTAGACTGGTTCTTTAATTTAAATCCTTGGTGCACCTTACCGTTGCTACAATAATTGGAGCACAATAATAGCCTTTACTTTCTAACAAATCTTTGCACTCTTGACCTGACAAGCCAACCTAAGCCCTGAACATTTCTGTTACTCACATACATACTCTCTTGTGCACAATTTTAATTGCACAATTCCCAGTCACAAAAATTAATTCTTTAATCCTATGTCGTTGCCATCGATTTGGGGACACAAACTCAACCCATTTTTTTAACCAATTAAAGGGCCCAAGACTGACAGCAAGCCTATACCGTCCATGATATTTGTGTCACTCCCAATTGAGACCCCATGTACTCCCATTTAATTTAAGAGCACCTATGGCACATTATTTAATTACTAGGGAAACCAACTTAACCTAACCCTGCCTTAACCCAACACCCATTCATGAAGCTCATACAAAATACCTAAAACCCTCTCATCCTACAAAACACCAAACACAACTTCCCACATCAAATCCTCACTCTTTTTCCTTCATGTGTAAACACCCAAATGTTAAGGGGCTAAAATGCAAAGAGGGTGCTAGGTATCACCCTCCTATTAGTGAAAACCAAATGAAGAACCCCCCCCCCCCCACATCCTCATGACCGGTCACCTCATACTCTCTCTCCCCTTGTATTGCTTTTCTTTCATGAGAAATCCTAGCCATTGATTCAAATTCTCCCCTTCCCCATCACAACCACTCACCCCCCTATATTAATACACACACACAACCTCCCATATATGGTCGGCCCTAATCCTAAGGGAAAACCTAAAAATTCCCACCACCCTCTCTCTCCTCCACTCACCCCACTTCAGCCGAAACTTCTCTTCTTCTTCTTCTTCTTCTTCTTCTTCTTCTTCTCTTCTTCTTCTTCTCCATTATTCTTCTTCTTCTCCATTCTTACACCACCACCCGCCGGACCACCGCAGTACCACCATAACCATTACCTCCACCGAAGCACCAGAGCCGACCGCTGCTCCAACACCACCACCACGAGCCTCTACCATCTCCTACCCCAACTACACAACCCGCCGGACCACAACCTATTGCTGCCACCATGACCTGTCATTGCCACCATCATCGTCACCTACACCACCGCCTCTACCACAACCCGCAGCCACTGCCACCATCACCTCCAACACCACACGACTTCACCACTATCACCACCGTATCCACCATAATCCGCAGCCACTGCCATCATCACTTCCAACACCACAACTTCACCACCAACACCACCACCGACAACCACCAATATTTCCACCACCACCTACACCACCACCTCCACAAGCACAGCCACCGCCACTGCCAACAGCAGTCGAGCACCACCACCATCACCACCTCACGACTTCACCAGCACCACCATCGTCGGCCTCACCCCCACAAGACTTCACTACCATCACCACTGTCGGCCTCACCCCACCCCGACAACACCAACACCTTCACTATCGTAGCACAACCACCACCTCCAGCCGCCTACAATACCACCCCAACCACACTACCTACACCACCACCTCCATCGAGCACCACCACCACGGTCGACAAGAGCACTATCCCCATGGTCAACGTCGTCACTGACCAAAGCCACAATACCGCCGCTGCCACCACCCGCAGCCACCTGGATAACTTCTCCTCCTTCGTCCTTGTAGTTTTGTAGTTATGTATATGTGTTAAAAGAAACCCTAGTTAGGTTTAGGGTTCCCTGAGTAATACCCATGCATATTTTAATGGATTTGTCTGGCATTATATATATGTAAAAATGTATATTTTAATAGCAATTGTTTGAGGTTATATATATACGTGAAATGCATATGGTGGGGATGTTGTTCCAATGAGTTCGGTGAGATAATTTGATGATATGATCGACGATATTATAAGTGAACGTTATGCGCATTTAGGTGTGACAACTAAATTGGATTTATGCATTTATGTCTATGATTACAGGGATGGTATGTTCGAGGATGAACATTAAACATAGATAACTAAAATCACTCTTGATGAATATTATGGCTTGAAGATATTATTTGAGGATGTTATGTTATTTGATAATTCGTATTTGATGCAACATTCCCTATTCAACTTTGGTAAACCCTCTAGTTAGTACCTTAGACATGAGTTATGTAACTAAGACATAAACCTATATTAGTTCATGATGTCATCTCTTCTTTCAGATAGTTTCGAACTAGATTATTAATTAATTTATATATCATCTCTAGGTACTTAGGGATCCTCGAACTTGGACGTTGTACCGGAGCCCCGCCTTCAGCATCCGGATCCAGGCAAGTGTATCTTGTCATTCTATATCTCGGCTCCAGATTTACTGTTTATTTTATCTATACATTATGTGCGCTTTGGATCAAAATCGTTACTTAGCGTCTAGACCGTATCCAGGTGCAGACGTTTGTCGGTAACGTCTAGTATCGATTGTTAGATGTTCCTCGTTACCTTGATGTACCTACTTGGTTACATTGGAATCCTAGGACACATTCAGACACTGTCATCGTGTCAGACTTTCTGTATCCTGAGAGTGTCAGTATGACCAGAATCTGTGATGAATATAGGATCATGATTGTTGCTAATTACTTCAGTTTGATGAGACTGTTAGATAGAGGCTCAGGCTCAGTGAGCAGCGGATGCGTCTCGTTGACCGCATTGGGAGGGGAAGACAGTTACTAGACGCTTGGGCTACTTTAAATGCGCTATATATATATATATATATATATATATATATATATATATACTTATTTACGTAGAGATCCTGTATCTGGAGTCGTAGTATTACCTGTGAGACTCTGTGCTCGGAGCTACGGTATGCACAGTGTGTCTCTTTGCCTCGGAGCTACGGATTTATATTTGGAAAGCCCACGTGTCGAACATTGTCTTCAAGTCGTGTCACACTTAGGTGGTTATGCTAGATTATACCGGCATATTACTTGTTTCCTTTCTGTTTTACTATGGCATGTTATTTTTGTACCTTGTTACGTCCCTCTGAGGACCTATTTCCCTGCCAGATTGTAGGGTCGATTGCTGACGGGAGGCTGGAGCTGCTGATGAGTATTATACCGGTATGCAGGTATTGTTACTCGATATTTGTATCACTTTTTCATTGTTTAGCTATTATGATCTTTGCTTCTTTTCTGCTAGTATAGCCCAGTATTTGTAGACTCATATTATTTTTTTTGAGTCTATTCAGACTAGTGTAGTGTTGGGTGCACACCATGTTATATGTTATCCCTTTTTTATTACATATCCCTGTGGATTGAGACATAGACATATATACCGTATTATCTAGATAGTGATCCTCATTTATAGCTTATATGTATTGGAGTCAGACTGGAGTCCCCTTGGTACGTAGCTGGCCATTTTCATCTGGCCTAGTCCCGTGTATTCTGGGACTATGGCGTGACATGATTTTTGTGGTGGTCCATGCAGGTCTCAAAGCATATCATTTCGGTTATATTACTTTACCGAACGAGCCTGCAATTTAGGATTATTGTTGAATAAAATCTTATTCCATAACCAATTATTAAAACTTCCTTTGTATTTGATTATATCCCTAGGACTTCAAAATTGTATTTGTTCCTTTTCCATCAATATCGTTATCATTGTTTCTCATATCCCTTTATTTTAGAGAGATGGATGCTTGTGCTTGATGGTTCCCTCCAGAAGAAGATCGTAGTCCAGACGAAAGAAGGCCTCATTAATGTAATATTTTATGAGAAGATTGTTACCCTTAGTAGGGTAGGTTGATAGGTTCTTTTTAGATTCTAGAACTAGTATAGATTATTAGCAAGAGAATTAGACCTAGTAGTATGTTCTTGAACTGATAAAACCCTACCCTTACTTAAGATAGCAGTGATTTGGGAAGTACTGGAAGCTAGAAAGATTGTTGATCCTAACCCTCTAGAATGATTTACGAAAATGCATAGCTAGATGCTAAGAATTAGTTGTAGCCCATGATAGCGATACCAGGAACGGTATTATGAACTTGAGAAGATAGAAAATTTAGGCTTTCACTTGGAAGATGATTATCTGATACCAGAAATTCTAGCATGTGCTTGGGTGATACCATTATTATAATTATACTATGGTGACTCGGAGTAATAAATAACAGAAAGAAGAAAATTGAGGAATATAATTTTAGGGAGAAATTTTTAGGAGAAGAGTATTTATACATTAAGGGAGAGAAAACACAAAAAAATAAATTTTGAGAATTAATGTTGGTAAATAGAACGAGTATGAGGTTAAGTCTAGACTATGACATTGTCCTAGGCATGGATTGGTTGAGCCAATATCACGCGACGCTAGATTGCCGACGTTGATGTGTTATATTTAGACCACCAGATCACCCTGAGTTTGAGTTTCTTCGGGGAGCCCGAGGGCATGGTGTCCAACCTACCTTAGCGGCACACATTGCAGAAGGTGAACCGGTGTATCCCCGCATTATATCAGAGTTTGAGAATATGTTTCCCGAGGATCTTTCAGGCCTGCCACCTGACAGAGAGATAGAGTTTACTATATAGTTGACTCCCGGAGCTGAGCCATTTACTTCCCTCGTCAACTGACTAGTACCGAAAGAGTTGGTTGAGTTGAAGGTCCAAGTAGATAATCTCTTAGACAAGGATTTTATTTGGGCTAGTATTTCTCCATGGGGAGCACCCATCTTATTCGTGCCGAAGAAGGACGGGACGGTATATTTGTGTATCGATTACAGGGCGCTAAATGCTGTAATAATAAAGAACAAATACCCCTTATCACGCATCGATAATTTATTTGATCAGCTGAACGGTGCATGTATATTCTCAAAATTTGATCTCAGATCTGGCTATCATCAGATCAAGGTAAGAAAGGAGGACATTCCGAAGACAGCTTTTCGGATGAAGTACGGGCACTATGAGTTTCTAGCCATGCCGTTTGGTTTAACCAACGCGCTAGCAATATTTATGAGCCTAATGAACAATGTTTTCCACCAGTACTTGGATAAGTTCGTGGTGGTATTTATCGAAGATATCTTGGTATATTCCAAGATCTAGGAGGAGCACGAGGAGCATCTCAGGATCGTGTTGGAGACGCTGAGGCAGGAGAGGCTGTATGCCAAGCTCAGCAAGTGCGAGTTCTGCTTGGATAGGATATCATTCCTTGGTCACAGAATCACTGGAGATAGACTATCAGTTGACCCGGAGAAGTTTGCCACAGTAGAGACGTGGCCTACCCCTACATCAGTTACGGAGGTTAGGAGTTTTCTCGGACTTTTCGGATATTATCGTAGGTTCGTGGAAAACTTCTCGAGGATCGCTGCGCCTATGACACGATTGACGCATAAATGCGAGGAGTTTATCTGGACTGAGGTGTGCCAGACGGCTTTCGTTGAGCTGAAGAAGCGTTTGACGACAGCACCGATCTTGACACTTCCTTCGGAATCTGGAGGATTTATGGTGTATAGCGATGCATCTGGGAGCGGACTAGGATGTGTACTGATGCAGCACGGCAAGGTGATAGCTTACGCATCGAGACAGCTGAGGGTTCATGAAAGAACTACCCGACACATGATCTAGAGCTAGTTGCGGTGATATTTGCACTAAAGCTATGGCGGCACTACCTTTGTGGAGAGCGGGTTGAGATTTACACAGATCATAAAAGTATGTATGTCTACACTCAGAAGGAGCTCAATATGAGACAGAGTTATTGGCTAGAGTTGATGACAGACAATGATATTGAGTTATAGTACCACCCTGGCAAGGCGAATGTTGTAGCAGATGACTTAAGCAGGAAGCCCATGGTACACTTTTTGATGACTCAGCGATATTTGTTAGAGGATCTTCAGGAGCTTGGGATAGAGGTTGTATTGCCAGACATAGATGGACAGATGGCCAGTCTAGAGATCCAGTCTATATTGGTTGAAAGAATTAAGGCAGCCTTACCTACCGATACGAGATTTTGGCGACTGCGAGAGAGGACAGAGGCCGGCAAGCAGACGGGACTTTGGATTTATAAAGACAGAATATTGAGGTGTGGAGATCGCCTATATGTTCCGAGTGGCGAGCTATGCCAGAAGTTGATGACCGAGACCCATAGTTCGATTTACTCTATTCATCCCGGGGGTACGAAGATGTACCGAGATTTGAAACATCACTACTAGTGGCATGGGATGAAGAGAAAGATTGAGAGATTCGTGGTAAGATGTTTAGTCTGTCAGCAAGTCAAGGTCGAACATCAGAGGACTACAGGACTATTGCAGCCGCTTTCCATTCCTGAGTGAAAGTGGGAGCACATTACCATGGACTTCGTCACAGGATTTTCGAGGAGCCCTAGCGGGAAGGATGCAGGCTGGGTTATCGTGGACCGACTCACCAAGTCAGCGTATTTCTTGTCCTTCAGAGTTGGATAATCCTGGAGATATTGGCTAACATGTACATGAGGCAAATATTACGACTACATAGAGTACCTGTCAGCATTGTTTTGGATCCTGAATCCCGATTCATGTCATATTTCTGGCGGAGTATGCAGGAGAGTCTAGGAACTCGTCTCAAGTTCAGCACTGCATATCATCCATAGACTGATGGTCAGTCAGAGTGCACGATTCAGATACTAGAGGATATGTTGAGAGCGTGCAAGATCGACTTCGGAGGATCTTGGGAGGACCATCTACACTTGGTAGAATTCTCCTATAACAACAGCTACCAAGCGAGAAAACAGATGTTACCTTATAAGGCACTGTACGGTAGGAACTGTAGGTCGCCGGTATGTTAGAGTGACGTAGGAGAGCGTCAGATACTTGTTCCAGAGTTGGTGACAAAGACAGTAGAGAAAGTGAAGAAGATTCAGAGTCACCTGCACGCAGCACAGGACAGGCAGAAGCATTGGGCAGATGCACACCGCAGAAATTTGGAATTCAAGAAAGGTGATCATGTATTTTTGAAGATATCGCCTACTCGTGGTACCATCAGATTTAGGGGAAGAGGCAAGCTGAGTCCGAGTTACATCGAACCTTTTTACATCTTGGAGCGTGTTGGCAAAGTAGATTATCATCTTGCATTACCTCCGTCATTAGAATGTGTACATGACATATTTCAGGTATCATAGTTGAGGAGATACGTGGCAAACCCTAGCCACATGCTCGATCATTTAGAGATTTCAGTCGGGCCAAGTTTATCATATGTAGAGCAGCCAGTAAGGACACTCGATCGCAGTGAGAAGATTTTGAGGGGACGGACTATTCGACTAGTCAGGTTTACATGGAAGCATCATTCGCTGGGCGAGTCTACCTGGGAGCGCGAGGATACCATTCGACAATGTTTCACGTAATTATTTGAGGACCGAGGTATGAATTTACGTACTGTATTTTGATTACCTTTTAACTTTTTAAATTCTCGTAACTCTTATTCGTGCTTTACTTTTAATTTTGGGGACAAAATTCTTCTAAGTTAGGAAGGATGTCAAAACCCTAAATAATTTTAGATAAACTGGATATGGTAAGAATTTTGGGTTAGTTTCAGGTTGTCTAAGGATTAGAAATTAGGGTTGTGTAGACTGGTTCTTCAATTTAAACCCTTGGTGTACCTTATCGTTGCTACAATAATTAGAGCACAATAATAGCCTTTAATTTCTAACAAATCTTTGCACTCTTAACCTGACAAGCCAACCTAAGCCCTGGATATTTTTGTCACTCACAAACATACTCCCTTATTCTATATTTTAATTTCACAACTTCCCAGTCATAAAAATTAATTCTTTAATCCTATGTCGTGTACCTATCTCGTTGCCATCGATTTGGGGACACAAACTCAACCCATTTTGCCTAACAAATTAAATGGCCCAAGACTGACAGCAAGCCTACACCGTCCATGATATTTGTGTCACTCCAAATTGAGACCCTATGTAGTCTCATTTAATTTAAGAGCACCTATGGCACATTATTTAATTAAATTGGAGAAACCAACTTAACCTAACCCCAACTTAACCCAACACCCATTCATGAGGCTCATACAAAACACCCAACACCCTCTTATCCTACAAAACACCAAACACAACTTTCTACATCAAATTCTCACTCTTTTTTCTTTATGTGTAAATACCTAAATATTAATGGGCTAAAATACAAAGAGGGTGCTAGGTGTCACCCTCCTATTAGTGCAAACCAAATACAAAAATCCCCCCATCCTCATGACCGGTCACCTCACACTCTCTCTCCCCTTGCATTGCTTTTCTTTTATGAGAAATCATTGCCATTAATTCAAATCACCCCCCCATCACAACCACTCATCCTCCTATATTAACACACACACACACACAACCCCCCATATGTGGCCAGCCCTAATCCCAAGAGGAGACCTAAAAATTCCTACCACCCTCTCTCTCCTCCCCTCACCACACTTCAGCCGAAACTTCTCTTATTCTTCTCTTCTTCTTCTTCTTCTTCATTCTTCTTCTTCTTCTCCATTATTCTTCTTATTCTCCATTCTTACACCACCACCCTATACCACCCACCGGACCACCGCAGCACCACCATCACCATTACCTCCACCGGAGCACCAGAGCCGACCGCTTCTCCAATACCACCACCACGAGCCTCCACAGTCTCCTACCCCGACTATACCACTCGTCGGACCATAACCTGCCGCTGCCACCGCGATCTGCTATTGCCACAATCACCGTCACCTATACCACCGCCTCTACCACAACCCGCAGCCACTGCCACCATCACATCCAACACCAAGACTTCACCACCAACACCAACACTGACAGCCACCAACATTTCTGCCACCACCTTCACCTACACCACCACCTCCATAAGCACAGCCACCACCACTGCCAACAGCAGCCGAGTACCACCACCATCACCACCTCACGACTTCACCAGCACCACCACCGTCGGCCTCACCCCCACACGACTTCACCACCATCACCACCGTCGACCTCACCCCACCCCGACAACACCAACACCTTTACCACTGTAGCACAACCACCACCTTCAGCCACCTACAACACCACCCCGACCATACTACCTACACTACCACCTCCGCCGAGCACCACCACCACCACGGTCGACAAAAGCACCACCCCCGCGGTTAATGCCGTCATTGACCGAAGTCGCAGCACCGTCGCTGCCACCACCCGCAGCCACCTGGGTAAATTCTCCTCATTCGTCTTTGTGGTTTTGTAGTTATATCTATGTGTTAAAAGAAACCCTAGCTAGGTTTAGGGTTCCCTGAGTAATACCCATGAATACTTTAATAGATATTCCTGGCATTATATATATGTAAAAATGCATAGTTTAATAGCAATTATTTGAGGTTATATATATATATATATATATATATATATATATATATATATATATATGTAAAATACATATGATGGGGATGTTGTTCCAATGAGTTCGTTGTTCCAATGAGTTCATTGAGATAGTTTGATGATATGATCGAGGATATTATATATGAACATTAAGCATATTTAGGTGTGACAACTAAATTGGGTTTATACATTTATATCTATGATTACAGGGATGGTATGTTCGAGAATGAACATTAAACATAGATGACTAAAATCACTCTTGATTAATATTAGGGTTTGAAAATATTATTTGAGGACGTTATGCTATTTAATGATTAGTATTTGATGCAACGTTCCCTAGTCAACTTGGGTCAACCCTCTAGTTAGTACCCTAGACGTGAGTTATATAACTAAGACATAAACCTATGCTAGTTCATATTAGTTGGGATCCTCGGCCTTGGACGTTCTACCGGAGCCCCGCCTTCAGCATCCGGATCCAGGCAAGTGAACCTTGCCATTTTGTATCTCAGCTCCAGATTACTGTTTATTTTATCTATACATTATGTGCACTTTGGATCAAAATTGTTACTTAGCGTCCGGGTCGTATCCGGGTACAGTCGTTCGTCGGTAACGTCTAGTATCGATTGTTAGATGTTCCTCATTACCTTGATGTACCTACTTGGTTACATTGCAATCCTAGGACACATTCACACAATGTCATCGTGCCAAACTTCTTGTATCCTGATAGTGTCAGCATGACCGGAATCTGTGATGACTATAGGATAGTGATTGTTGCTAATTACTTCAGTATGATGAAACTGTTAGATAAGGATTCATGCTCAGCGAGCAGCAGATGCGTCTCATTGACCGTATTGGGAGGGGAAGACAGTTACTAGACGCTTGGGCTACTTTGCACACTTATTTACGTAGAGATCCTGTATCCGGAGTCGTAGTATTACCCGTGTGACTCTGTGCTCGGAGCTACGGTAAGCATCGTGTGTCTCTGTACCTCGGAGCTACGAATTTATATTTGGAAAGCCCATGTGTCAAACATTGTCTTCAAGTCGTATCTCACTTAGGTAGCTATGATAGATTATACCGACATATCACTTGTTTTCTTTCTATTTTACTATAGCATAATGTTTTTGTACCTTGTTACGTCCCTCTGAGGATCTGGTTCTCTGCTAGATTGTAGGGTCGATTGCTGACGGGAGGCTGGAGCTGCTATTGAGTATTGTACCGGTATGCAGGTATTGTTACTCAATATTTGTATCACTTTTTTATTATTTAGCTATTAGGATCTTTGCTTATTTTCTGCTAGTATAGCCCAGTATTTGTAGACTCATATTATTTCCTTCGAGTCTATTCAGACGAGTGTAGTGTGGGGTGCACACCATGTTACATATTGTCCCTTTTTTATTATATATCCCTGTGGATTGAGACATAGACATGTATACCGTATTATCTAGATAATGACCGTCATTTACAGCTTATACGTATTGGAGTCGGACTGGAGTCCCCTTGGTACGTAGCTGGCTATTGTCGGATGGCCTAGTCCCGTGTATTATGGGACTGGGGCATGACATGCGACCTATGTGACCCATGCGGCTGTGCGGCCCGACTTCCTTTGCGATAACTGATTCTATGAGGCAGCTGATCCCATGCGGCCTTGATCCTTATGCGCGCATGTGGCCCCTTACACACGCTTTATTGTGCTGGTTTTGTTTGATATTCCTTTTGACTTTATGGGTTGTATACGTGACTTTGATGACCACAAGAGTATTAGACCCATCTATGCATCATGACCCGACCACTTGTATCTGTGCTGATATACTTACTATGTGTTATGTGTTCCTACGTGCTAAGTGTTCCTATGCGATTATATTACATGTTTATACTATGGTGTACCTATACGCTACGTGACATGTGATATGACTTAATCTCCAGCATGGACATAAGGGTTAGTCAATGACCAAGCGTGGCTAGGATATGTTGATTATTGTATCAATGACATAAGGGTAAATCTAAGTTGGACTATCAAGTGACAAAGTAGATTCACATCTAGCATGGTCGTACTATGGTACGTCATATAAGGGGAATACCATATGACCACGCCATATGATTCAGTTAACAATAGGGTTAACTTGGCAACTAAACTTGTAGAGCATTGGGAGGAAATAGAATCTCGAGATCGTGCCTAACTAGCCACCTCCAGTCATTTGAATTGGGGTGTGTAGGCTAGCCCCATGGATATTGTTTAAGTACTCATTAGTTGATGGCAATATTTGACTATTATACTATACTATATGTTCTATGCGATCTTAGTACGGTGGCCTTACGAGGGACCAGTGCGCAATATTATGTGCTATGCGGCAATTTATGGCTCGGCTAACCCTGCTAGTACCTGGTTCGATCTGAGGATTCCTATATACATAATATCTCTGGGATAACCCTGACTCCATCTAGTAAGATGTATAAATGATTGGCCGATTATGTAACTGAGCTTGTTTGTGTATTGTATCTGCTGTCAAATAATCTAGGGACAAGGTCTATCATGGTGCGATGGTCTAACCCTTGTCCTTGCTTGGTTGTAGGGTTAGATTATTGTCTCACAATAGACTATGAACCGAAACTACGAGATAGAACTATATATATATATATATATATATATTATAACCTAGTTTTATTTATTCATTCGTGATTTCTTTGTGGTACTTGTTATTTGGGGTCTAACCTCACTGGTTTGGTATGGCCAAGTTTAGAGCCAGCATCCGAGGATCAAGCGTACTTCCCCCTGAATAATGGCGTGTACCAGGCGGATAGCCGTTGAAGGGAACGAGTGGGTTTCTTCTTCCCTACTCGTTATTGCATATTTTACTCATTTTGGGCGTTTAGCCACCGGTACTTATTAGTCGTGAATCTGGACATTTAGCTTTCCTACATGATTATAATTAATCAGACTACAGCTGATCATGGTCATGTACTTTTGCTACTCTGTTAGCTTTCTTAAATTGCACAACTGGTTTCCTGAATATTGTAGCAGGGCGTTTGGGACACCTTACTACATTGTCATATATATTATATGTTTATTGTTCTTATTTGACTGATTGAGACAATAGAAGTTCTATAAGACCCTAAGTGACTAGCTTGTATTATGCACCCCTTTGTCTAGTTACAGCTGTGACCGTCGTACGATGTTCTATACCTTGTACGGGAGAGATGGTCATGTCTTTCTTCGTATTTCGGTATTGGGACGTGATAGAATGAATTATTGCCATGCTAATAAGAAAAGTAAAGGAATTGCTTGAACAAGTCTCTATGTCATATGCTAAGAAAAGAGTAGAATTGCATGTTAGTTACAAGAGATATAAAGTATTGACATCCTGCTTGTTTAAATATAGATTGATTAGGGCACAAAAATTGGCGACGGATATGCGATGTCCATATCCGTTGCCACAACTAAACAATCTAGGTGACGTGTCTGCGACTCAATATCCGTCGCAAGACCATCGCCATGTTTACCCACATTGTTCCCGCATTTGACCGCGCAAACTAGTGACGATCTAGCTACCAAAGCAATGAATATTTGTTTTGATTTGGAAATGGTAGTTGTTGGTCATCCAACCGACGGTAAACCGTCGCTACTTGGCGACAGATAGTGACCATCGCCAATTTTTTGTTGCTAAATCACTGTATTTTAGTAGTGACATGGAACTGTATGAATAACTCATAATATGCTAAAGATTATTGATATGAATGGAAAGAGACTAATAATGCACCCTGAAGTGTGGTCATTGCGATCTAGTGGGGTGTGTTATTAGTTATGTAAAGAGATGATTGAACCTATCGCTCGATTGATAAGAAAAAGAGAGAAAAGTTTGCTTAATCATTGTTTGCTTGCATTATAGAATTACCTGATAGATATTTTATGCCATGCATTGGTCTCGGATAACTTGTGCACAAGGTATTAGTCTCTCAAACGGTTCCTGGGGCACTGAAAATCGGTCGCTCCGAAGGAAATTTTAGAGATCACCCTGAGGTACGGTCCTTATGATCTAGTGGGGGTTGTGTATATTAGTGAAGAGCGAAACCCTGATGTCACTGTTGTTATTATTCGTGTGTGTTTGTGCAGTGCTGAACCTTGAGTCACAGCTGCTGACATACGTGCGTACTAGTACAGAGCTGAGCCTTGAGTCACCGCTGCTAATCATGGAGAGATCCCTGGACCATCATGTAGTTAGGGCGTATGCTAGGATAGCCTTCTTACATACCTAACTTTTTGATGTAGAGATGAACAAGAAATAGAACCTCATATGTATATGCAAATTATTGCTAACTTATGTGTATGTTGCAGGGACAACTGTTCGACCATAGGTACGGATCACTGAATAAGTGATCATTCGTATTCCTTATGTTCCTTATCATAAATGCTAAATGAGATGTATATGTTTTACTTGAATATGATGATATCCATTGAACTGAATTAGATAGTCCACTAGATGCACTTTGTCTTGAACTGGGATGAACAGTCCACTAGAGATAGATTATGTTCCTAAAAAGTTAATGAATATGGTTCACGATACATGCTGCGTACTCCACGATAGAGTAAATCTGTATAGTATGCTTGAATGTATTGAATATGGAACTCAGATTTCAAAGATATTTTCAAAAGAAGTAAATTGGCTTTGATTCCTTACTGCCTGAAATGAACCTAGGTAAAAGTAGCAAGATCACTATTAATATAATATTTTATCACATGCTTACTTAGTGTTGGTTTTAGATAATGTTGGTTTTGTTCGTTACTTTTATACTCACCAGTGCTCTCTCCAAAGTGTTGACCCCCCCCCCACCAATTCTGTTCGCATGTGCTGTATTGTTCGAAGAAGCGATAGCCGATCCTTATCCTCATGAGCCAGAGATCTGGAGTCGATGCCTTGAGCCGCATCGAGATATTTTAAGATATTTTATGTATAAAGGGATGTAATGTATGGAACGATGTCATTGTATTATGAGAGATGTTGCCAATTGGCAAACCTTGTAATTATTTCGGATATTAATAAAGAGCTTGTATTCTTATACCATTGTGTTCATTTACTTTTCTGCAATATTGTGTCGCTGCTTCTATCTTGAATAGCTTACTTGTCCTTGTTCAAAGCATTGGCCTTGTGCAAGCATAACTTAGGCTTGCACGATATTATGCCCATGCGAGAATGATCGATTATGCCAGGCGCCATGTGTCATAACCCGCACACGGTGTAAGGGCACGAGTACGTGGGTACATCTAGCCTACGTCACAGGCTCAGTGGTAGAACGATGTATAGGTCAACAATACTATCTATACATCTCACACAATATATATAAGGTACCTGTCATTCTATCTCAACTCCAAATGGAGGAAAATATAATAATATGGTAATGGTAAGAAATACTCAATCATAATAACAAACAAACTAGAGTATGATAAGGCACGATATGGAAAAGAAGAAAAGAAATAAAGTCACAATATATCATAAGTCCAAGTCTAATCTCAACACAAGACATCAAATAATAATACAATGCCAAAGTCTAACTAACATATACCACATCAAGAATAAACTAACTATGCCTCATCAACTGTTGGTGCTAACTCAACAGGCTCTACGGGTGATAACTCAACTGGCTCACCATCATGTGGCCCGCAGTGCGTAGGACACCAGTCCTCTAATGAATCATCTAAAAAATATATCCCGTAAGAAATGGAACGAAGTACAACCCAAGCAATTCCAATAATTGACAGAAACTATAAAACAGTAATAGCAATGAACATAAATAATGGAAGTAACTGAACTAGCATGTATCACGAGAAAGAGCATCAAGTGTAATAATGGCAAGAACTGAGAACAATATGGCAAGGAACAATAATATAATAAACTGGAATAGAGGAAACAATATATATAAATGTGCCTTAAAATATTAGTAAGATAATGTGATCGGCTTGGACCTAACACGGACTATATATAAAAGGTGAGCTAGCATGATCACGTGTGAGTGACATAATCTGCTAACTATCACGGGCTATACTAAATTATGGGCTATAAGATATGATCACATATCCATTAATACTTCCCCAACCCCCTAATAGTACACGGATCCAAATCACGACACGTTACAACACGTATATCATATTGTGCGGTCTATAATATCATGTACTATGATCATGGTCTATATAATCACTAAGATATCACAGTAATCACTGAGTAATCATGAAGCACGACACGGCGATCACTAAAGTAACCACGACAATAACATCTCATGACCAAGATCCACGTATACCAATCAGTGAAACCATCGTGTCAAAAATTAAATATATCAATACTAAATACATAAAATATAGAGGAAATCAAATAAGAAAACTATCAGAGAATATTCTCGCATGTGGTCCTGAGCAAATGGTATATCTCGGTATCCGAGCTGGTATCACACTCACCTAAAAAGGAATATCATGTTACTTGGTGTAATGAAGTGAGAAATGGGGCAAAATACACTAATATGAGTTTTTAGGCCATTTCTAGGTTGTATGAGTCCAACTCTAGGTTAATTAGTCCATTTTGGTCACTAATTGGCTAATACTAGCTATCAATACTAAATATCTACATACACTAGATAATATACATATTACCTTATACTAATTAATATAATACAACTTATACATTACTATAACCATAGTATCAATATACCCTAGTACCTACACTAATACCCTCACTAATACTAATACCTTAGCTAACTATATACCTTGGTATCTTACTTGACTGATACCTGATACCTCATCCATCACCTTAGCTATACTACTACTGGCCTGAGCTCTTTACATACCATGTTACCAGATACCACAGTAGTAGTATCAGCTACTGTTAGCAGTGCACCAAGCCACACTCTCTTATCACTGCTGATCTCTTGGCTTGATCTCAGGTCTGCCCAGACCTGGTATTCCCCAAAACCTTACTAAATCGACTGATACCTACTGTATTAAATCCTCACTGAATCAACAAGTTAATACAATAACCTCAATTCAAGCATACATGAGCACTCCTCTTGACTGCAGACTTGTCTACACCAATCCCAGGTCCTCACCTACTGCCCTTTCTCCCCCAGTTCAATGACTGCACCAACTGTAGTTCAGTTTTGAACTACAACTCCTTGCCTACAGAACAAGCAACCTGCATTGCCTAATCTGCACATCTGAATACTCCATCACCTTCTCACTATGATACTGCAAATGTACTACCTATGCAGCAACCTTGAAACACTTCCCTGTCTCAACCTGATGTAGGTACTACCTGCATACCTAAAATTGCACATTATTAAACAGTATTTGCAGCATCCCTAGTGTGCATCTTACTCCTCCTCCCTAACCCGAGTACAGTTCTGACCCCAAATTGCCCTATCTTATAACCTGCACCATGATACTCTATGTAACAGTCTATGTATCAGTCTAACTGATACACTAAGGTATCTTCCCTACTTGAGTGCATATCACACCCAAAATGATAAAACTGAACACCCCACCTTGCATCAGTATGCAGCACAGCCACACACACATAGGCACTAGTTTACTCCTCACATGATCATACCCGATCTCCTTCACACAGGTGCAACCCTGTACTACCTTATTTAACAACAACTACTATATCCCCGTCCACAACATCCATGGCAACACTATCACCCACACAACCCCGGTAACCGAGCTTGCCCACTTTAAACTGCACTAACCTCACCTGTGTACACCTTGATGCAGTGCACACACTGTCTTTATTGGCAACTGATACATTCCAGTGTATCACCCCTACTCCACACACAATATACACCCCATCATAAATCCATACACACACACACACACACACACATGCACATATATATATATAACATAAATAATGTAGGAGTATACACAATACACTCACTAGTAGTCATTACATCAACTACCTTGAGTGTGTAAAATAGGATACTCATGATACGTACCCAAACCAAGTACCAAGTCCCTCAATATATTACAAATACCTATTATACATATCAATTACATAATTATATAACTAATACAACTACTTACAAGTGAAATTAAAGAGTAATTACACAAATCACCCAAAAATGAGTTTCGTATCACACTGTATCATAAAATACCATGATACGTTCTACTCGTGTCCAATTGTGAACATGTATCTAGTCCCACAACCTCGATCTAAGTCTAATTAGATCTAATTGGTCTCATGATACACAATTGATGTGTCAATCTCGTAAATTTTCCCTAATTGGACATAAATCGTCATATAACTTTCACAATACAAATCATATGGACCTAATTCTTGATCCAATGGGTAGCTCTAAGCCAAGGGATGATTCCTAATGGTTAAATACGTGAATTAGAGCCTAAATTATAGAGGGAATTCAGAATTTACCTATTGGGAGATGGATTCCCAATAAAATATTCAATGGACACAATTAGGACACGATCTCCTTGTCAATTCCTCTTCCTTCAAGTGCTCCTTGCAATCCAAGCTACAATGCTTCTTTAATGATAAAATTGAGAGGGAATAGGTGTGAATTGGGTTGAATTTATGGAGGATGAGTCAATTTGGAAAAGAACATAATTGGGGATCTAATTGAAATAAACTAATAAAGATGAGAGAGAATGAAGAGTCCTAAATGGCCGGGCCCCTCTTCCTTTTCCTTCAAGCAACAACAAATGTCTAAAGTACCCCCCCACTAGTTATTATAAGGGATATTATAAGGGCTATATTGGAAAGGCTCTAAACTAGTATAAATTAAACTAATCTCCTTAATTAACTAAGGAAAATGGTCTAATGGGCTTGGTCTCATGTTGGGCTCAATATAATGTTATCATGACTAACTAATGGGTTCACTAGTGACAAGTCCAATAAACATAGGCTAGCCCGCTAACAATTACTTAAATAGCACAAGCACAATTTACATAAATAGCACAATATAAATAGATATTAATTACTAAATAGTAATTATGCTAAATAACTAAAATATCCTCATCTAGAAATATGGTAGTGATACTATGCGAGGACGATCGGCCCTTGTGGGAATCGGGGCATGACACAAGCAGTTTTACAGTTCAAGCTCGGTATTGAAGAAGAAGAATTCAAGATATCAAAGAAAATAGGTTTGATTGAGACTCCTAGAACCATGACACCCCACAAGTCTGAAAAACCAACCTGCATAGGCCACCACTAAAACTTTGTCACGCCCTAGTATCGAAATACGGAGAACAAGGGTATGACAACGGGGGTATGACACGGCCAGCTACGTATTACGGAGTACCGAAGTAACCCGCAATAGGATCAATGATGTCTAGAGACAAGGGGTGCATACTAAAATCAAGTCGCTTAGGGTCACAGAGATCATATATGTCTCAATCAATCAAAAAAAACAATAAGAATGAGCATGTGAGATAAAGCAGTAAGGCATCTCCGATGCTGTATCAGAATGATCATGAACTAGTTATACATGATGATATACTAGTCAAGCCAAAAGTACATAATCGTATATCAGCAGCGGTCTGAATAATTACAATTATGTAAAGGAACTAAATATCCATAATAGCCGGCTAAACATGTGCCAGTGGCTAAATGCCAAAAGTGTAAAAAAATGATTTATCATAGTGGTGAAGAAGAAACACACTCAAGTCCCTCGGCGGCCATCCTTCCAATGCTTGCCATCAGTCAGATATAGGATAGGATCATCGGGCTCTGCTACTAAACCTGGCCAGACAAAACTAGCGGGGTCAGGCCCCGATAGCAAGTACCACAAGGAAGCACAAGTGAATGAATCAAAACTTAATAAAATACAAAATAAGATCCATGACATAATCATATGCGATATCATATCATAGAGGCAGTAGAACGCATCTACAACCAAACAATGACGAGTTATCGTACTACATCGAGACATGGTACGACCCACCAATTATGTGCATGCAAAAGGTATCTGCATCGTAGCTTCAGTCCATAGCCTATCGTAACACAATAGCCCAACCCTACAACCAAACAAGTATAAGGGTTGAACCACCACACAACGATAGTCCATGCCCCTAGTCTACTAACAGATGGCACATTACACAATTAGATACAAGAGCATAATATGCCATAATACAGGATGGGATATATATATCGTAGCTTCGATCCATGGCTTATTGTAACATAATAGTATAACAAAACAATGACAAAGGCTGAACCACCGCACCACAATATTCAATGTCCCTAACTACCAACAGATGCACTAAGTCTATTTGAATCGGCCAATCAGTCCTTCGGCTTGCCATGTGGTATCTGGGTTATCCCACTAATAATGCATAAATAGGGATCTTCAGATCATGCTATATCCGAGCTGGGCTAGCCGAAACAATAATAACACAGTATATAGAATAGGCGCTGGTCCCACGTAAGGCTACAGCGCTAAACAGATCAGTAACGGTTTTAGGCCTCCCATAGGGAAACACTGTACTAGCAAAAATAAAAGTCAGATGCTGCACTCCACTAGTGCAGATGATATACAATATCCGTGGTGGTCAGCCTGGCATGCTATGACTAATGTATGGGAGGTGGCCGACATGCACATTTTCGGGATCCCATTCCATCCCAATGCTACTACGACTTTTAGTTACCTAATTAACCCTACAGTTATTGGAATCATGTGTCGTGGTCACACGATCATCCTACTAAATATTGTACTGTAGTACGTGTACGCTAGTTACGAATGCACATTATTGTCTGAGAGCCCATTCTGGATCCACCCAAGCGTAATGAAACAATAATCAAACATCATAACCATGCTATAATTGCTGACCAACTACAATGTTCGTTCCAAGGAAATCAAGAATGCGTAGCACATAGTACTTAACACATAGCACGTAGCATATACAACTCAGATCAAGTGTCACCTCAGTGCACAAGTAAACAATATAGCACACTCGGTGCGAAATACGAGTATCGACACGGATATAAGTAGTCAAGTTAGGATATCAGGCCTATTAATCATTCACATGAAATCTTTTCATCATATTAAATCGTATTGATCAGGGCAGGTACACATAGTCAGTCAAATGAAACCTCGATTCTCTTTGTAGCATGTAAATCAAGTTAGGTGCGCAGGTTATGAGTCAATCGAGTGGAATCCTTTTATTCACATCTTATCATATTGATCAGGTCAAATACATAGTCTATATTGCTACTGTAACAGTCTATCAAATACTTTAGTTAGGCCTACAGCTCTTATCAAATTTTATCTCAGATAACTGGTTACTATACAGGAAAAATCTAGGTAACGTTGTTCACTAGGTTCGATAACACTCATGACTTACTAGGGCACTCATGACTTACTAGGGTCAAGACACAGAATATAAACAATCAAAAGAAAACCACAAAACCGCACAAATCAACAAAATAAGCAAGTCATGCGCATAGGACACTGCCGCATACAAGGCTATCGCATAACCAGTCTTGCCATATGCAGGAACTGTCGCAAGCACAGGCCACTGCATGCACGAGCTATCGCGTACAACATTCACCGCATGAATCAACGTAGCAGCAAGAAAAAGGGTCCGACGCATAGCAAGTCATGCGCGTAGTAGCCATGCAGCATAGCAATCATACTGCATACAAGACAGGCATCAAGTAAGCCTGGCGCATAGCGATCTGCCATATGACACCCTCGGCGCATGGCGAGATCGAGCGCATAGCAAGATCAGGCGCATAGCATGGTCAGTCGCATAGCTTAGATTGCATATGAAAATAGTCATGAGCATAACCTCCATGCACATAAAAAATCCATGCGCATGGCGTGCATACTGTGAAGGGGTATATGGTGGGAATGTTTGTGCCGCATGGCCTTCCCTGTCACATGGACTTCATCATCCCAAAACAGTACACAAAAGAAAAAGCCATGAAAAAACTCAAATTTGTTTTCTTCATAAAACTTTATTTTAACTCCATATCAAGTGAAACAAAAGTCAAAATCATATGAAATTGAATTCTCTACAACATTAAACAATTAGTTTTCGAAAATACTAAATTTTTTGAGATCATTCCCACGAAATATGTAAAACCCTAGTTATAAGTTCTAAAGTTAGGTTTATGGGAGAAGGGGAGAAGGAAAAGGAAAGAAGAAGGAAAGAAAGAAATGATAAAATGAAAGAGAGGAACAAGGGTATATATATACAAGAGGAAAGGGTAATCTAGTCATGATTCCTCCCAAACAATCTCAACCATCCAAGGAAACACAAGGGTTCAGTAGCCTAAAGAGTGAACCGACTCAGGTATCTATCCTTCACACGGATTCTAGTACGGATCCATGGCAATTGTCAATGTGTTCATTATTGGTCTAGGGTAGTCTCTCGTGATAAACAGAAATTTAAACACGAAATACAACATATATGATATGCAACAAAATGCAAAATACAGTAGAAATACATTTTCAAAAAAAAAAAATTAAAATCACAAATTCAGGAATACGAAATCTGGGAACGGACGTGACATGTACTTTGGAGAGAGAACATAAGATAACAAATGCAACGAGACGAGAGTTTGCAACATCATTGAGGTCATGTCCAAGTCATGTTCATCGTATAGAAGGTGAAAAGGAGTGTTCCAGTAGTTCATGACTTGAACTTATTTGTTCCTAGGAGAGATTCGACATAAAAGAGGTCAAATATCACTTTAAGCAGAGGTGATTCTTATCACCCCCAACAAGTTTTCTTATTTCTATCTTGATTTGTAGCAATTTTGTTGCATTCTTCATAATTTTATTTTATTTTTGAGTTTGTAACCTTCTTACTCCTAGTTGCTGTATTGGACAATTTGTGTTTGAAACTTGTAAAAGTTTGAATAGTTTTCTGCAACATCAACAACAAAAAATGCATCGATATATTCAACACTACTAGCCAAATAAGATTGATCTAAATTTTATTAGTTCTCTAGTTTCTTAGAATAATGAAAACTTCATACAATACTACTAACCATGGTATTTGTATTATATTCTATAAAAGTATGTATGTGATGCACTACTAGGATAAGGACTTTAGGCGACCAGTGATTTTTTGTTGCCTAAATGCAAAATTAGTTGCTTAAGGTTTATCACCACCAAATTTTTTGGTTGCAAGCATCGTCGCCTCAGGCTCCTGACCCAAATTCAAGGACGACTAATTAAGCATTTTAGTCGCAAAAATTGTTTGACTACTACACTCTTGCAAGAAAATGCCTTTACATGTCGTTCCAAAGTTTTGGCCAAGAATGTTTTCTCTCTTTAGGTTGTTGAATTTTTTGGAGTGAGGAACGCGTCAATACCTTTGACGACTGAAATAGTTGGCATAGGTAGTCTATAGCGACTATATTTGGTTGTAGTAGGTAGTATGTAGCGACTATCATTCTTCCTCCAAGGTTGTATGTGGTGACTATGATTGATCATAATAGTTAGTGTCTGGTGACTATCATTTGTCGTCTAAAATACTTTGTGACGACTATACTTGGTCGCAATAGGTAGTACGTGGAGACTACTATTGACCGTCAAAGGTAGTCTGTGGCGACATTGGTTTTGGTGAAATGCTTCCAGAAACTTATATACAAGTATTAAGGAACTGGTCTGGCCCAAAATATGTTCTATCATTTTGTCCTCCCATGGAATCCTCAATCTATAATATAAAAGCATAAACAACCAAAACGTGAGTAAATCATACATGTAAACTATAAGGAAGAGAGGTGTCCTAGTTAGTAGTTAACATTCTTGAGTTTATCTAGATATATCGCTAGTATAACTTTCATGTAAAAACAGGAAAATCGAAGATTTGTGGTCAGTAGGAAATGAAGTAATGCCGTCAAACATGATGTAACATTAAGAGCCCGGATAAATCATATAGTATGAAAAATCACGTCTGTGTGTCCACTTAGAGAATCAACATGTCTACTTATCTATACTACTATATAATAAAAAAAAGTTGTGGGTTCACCGTAAAAAAAATTGCTTTAAAAATATTTTTATTTATATTTTCTGATTAAAATTATTTATTAAATTTAATATGAATAATTAGATAATTACATATAGAAAAAAAATTTAAAAAAATTATTTTTTTACTTTTTTTTCCGAGTAATATAAATTGTGTGCTTGTACTTGGTAAGAGAAAAAATAAAAATGCACACCCGGTAAACAGAAGAAGCACATTAATTAAATCAATTATGTAATCCACTGGAGATATAAGGAATGTGCAGTATAATTACAATCACAATGTCTTAGACAAGGGAAACAAGAATCTTTCATGACATCACTTACTGAAGTGGAAGAGAACTTATTTAGAGGTAGAAGAAAAGAAAAGAAAAGAAAAAAAAAGATAGAAATAAAATGTGATTTTGGTGGTTAATCTACATGGTGATAGGTTCTTAATCCCCATCTAATCAAACCATATATAGAAGAGTTTTAGCATCTCTGCATGGCATAATCTTCAGCAAGGAAGCTATAATCCAACCACGAACACTAGACATCTTTTGGAATTATATGGATACATAACCCGCAGCCATCGCTACAACTTTAAAGTTTTGATGCAATGAAACTCGGATTCTTATTGGATTAATATAAATAATGTAACCCTCAACTCGATCGAGACTTTTGGTGTGCTTCCATTTTCAAGAACCGGCTGCGTCCTGATCATGGAAGCAGAAGGCATGTTGCTGGCCCCAACCCAAACTTTATCTAGCACCACTCCTTCCTCAGTGTTCCTCGCCATCTCCTGCATTCTCTTCCTCCTCAGCCATGACCAGACCAGCAAAACTCCCACAACTAGTCCGCATCCACAAGCTATTGCCCAAACCATCCACATCCTTCTCCTTGACTACATTTGGAACGTGTACAAAGATGGGTCCAAAAGACATACAATATAGCGTGTACAAAGATGTAAACCCTCACGTTTCGTACATAAGAACGAAATGCCGTTGCATTTTGGAGCCCAAAATAAGTTATTTTGGATCTTAGAATGTCCGAACTAATTTTTTGTTAGCTTTTAATTAATTATTTGATTTTCCTACGAGTTGCAGGGAGGGAGACCGAAGAAAGTAACCACTATGCACGGGGCTGAACCCAGGAAACCTTTTCTTGGAGAGTAGTGTATACGAGAAGACCATGTCCATGCACCAAAATAACCAAAATTCGGCTTAGATGTATTTCCATGAAAAGAGAGAGAGAGAGAAATGAAACAAAAATAAAAGCTTGATTATGACCGGCATACTCCAAACTCTATTTTGTAGTCCATTCTTCCCATTTTTCCCAGCATCCAAAAGAGACTTGTAACATTGATATATTGACATGCACAGATTGGAGGCAAAAAAAATCAACCCCGCCTAAAAATTATCAGTTTTAATTAACTAATTGTCACGACCTCTCCCTCCAATAAGGAAGCAGACCAATGCATATCTAGTTTAAAAAATTGCAAGGCAGAGTAATTGGGACGGCGACAGGATTGTCATCGCAAGAAGCAACATCGTAACTTTAGAATTTTTATCGGGCACTACAAACTTATTCGAAACTACTCCAGTATCGGAGTAGTTCAGTTTAGAAAAAAATTTACTCAGGACAACCAAAATTTAGTAGAAACTTTTTATAAATCTTTTTTTTCAATTCTTATTAATGTCCAAACATCATAGTGTAGTAACATAAAACATGTTTAGAATGAACATTGGACGAACTTTTGAAGTTTCGGACTCATTTTAGGGTTTCGAAGTAAGAAATTATGCCACAGTCGCGGTTGAGAATGTTACTCCCGAGGCTTAATCAAATATGGTAGAACCAGAGGGAGTTCACAGAAGAGTTCCGTTCCTGATATCTCTCGATCCAACAAGAAGATAATATAAAGGATCTGATTACAACTAGAAACAAGATAACAAAAGAATCAGAGAAAACTATCTTCTCGTTTTTTTCTTGCAATCGCAGTTGCAAACGGACAGAACAGAGTTTACAACTTGCAAAATAAAAGAGGAAGAGGAAGAAGAAGAATAAACTCTTCTTGCTGGGGTGATGAATATCACCGTTGCTCAAAGCAAGATTCGTCCCACACGATCTGCTCCCTAGAACCAGTAAGTTCACGTAGAACTTATGGAACGCTCGTTGCCACCTCATTGCTTGGACTCGCACGAACTTTCTGGACTGCAATGACGGCTTCTGCAACTCTCTTCGTCTCCTCTATTTCGAAGTAAGTCCTCAAAGAGGCACGAAGAGAGTATTTATAGAGAGGGTGAAAACCCTAGCCGTTCAACAGTTATGGAAAGATAGAAACAGATTAATTACGAATCCCTATAAGATAGACACGAATTAAATTCAAATCCCACAAAAACGCATATGAATAACAGACCATATATTTTCATAATCATTCAAATATATCCGCAGCAATAGTAGTGCGAGCAACAGCGCAAGCGGCAGCGCAAGCCGCAGCACATGTGGCAGCCCATGCGACAGCCCATGCGACTGCCAATGCGACCATGCATGCGGCTGACGTGCTAAGTGCAAAGTGTGCCAAAAAAGTGCCACTTTGCGCCCTTGAGCCTGAGTCCGTGTCCGAGTCGCTAAGCCCCTTTGGGGCTTAGCTCCTATGGAATAAATTCCTGCAGTTCGCCAAGGCGTTCCCTCAGTACATGGAGGGTACCAAAATTAAGTGTCCGTGTGTGAGATGTCGTAACAGAAAATATCATCCAGAAGTGGGAGTTACATATCATTTATACTCGAAGGGCTTCACGCCGAATTACTATCAGTGGACCGCGCACGGAGAACTTGTATCTCTAGCATCGGAGTCGGAGCCCTATTTGGAGCCGTATATGGATATCCACGACCACGATGCTTACGACGAAGGGTTGGTGAACATGGTTTATGATGTGGCGGGACCTAGTTTCAATCCGGACAATTATGATGCAGCTGAGGAGGCACCGAATGCCGATGCTGCAAAGTTTATGGAGTTGCTGGAGAATGCAAGGACTCCACTATATCCTGGTTGTGAGGATCATTCACCGTTGAAGGTGGTTACTGTAATACCCCGTTCCGCTCAAGCGGACTGCCGACTCAATCGGCAATAGTGCAGCTGTCCCGACCTGCTTTGCCTCGATCAAGAAGCAAAGGATATCCAGACTTGTCCCTACAGGAATCCGGCTTGGACTTTCAGAGGCTCGCTCAGACGTATCGCTCTACCGAGGTGAATCATCGCTAAGGTGGGTGGCTACGGTGAACTTGTCTTTGCTTAGCCAGCACACATGAAATCTGGAATATTCACGCTAGTCGCTAGGTGATAACCCCCTGCATGCTAATAAATCCAACGCACCTAGCTAAGGGAATAATCCCAACTTGTATTGCTTGCTAGAACATGGAAATTGAAATACTGCTTATATTCAGACCCTCGCATGCTAAGTCCCTTAACGGTTTTATCCCTCGGCTTACCTTCGGGTCCGAGCAACGTGCCTGCTTATGTCCCTTAGAAATGCATGCTTGTCTGCTTGAATGTTACCGTATTTTCATTCAAACCCCGGAAGACTACTACATAGTCGTTCCGTGCCTGAATGTTCCTGCAAGTATCCGGGACCGCTAGGTCACCCAAGGCATCCCCGAACCAGGAGAATGCATCAAGACAAGTAATCACTGTACAGAATCATAATTCAAACATCTCCTGTAATACTGTACCACTGTACTACTGTTCTACTGTACCACTGTACCACTGTACTCCTGTTCTACAGTACTCGAGTATCTAGTGAAGGGAAAACTGACCCTGACCCTGACCTGCATGTCGCGGACAACTCGGAAACGAGGCATAGTTCCACGGACGGTCTCCGGGGCACTGGGGCCGCTCCGATCCGGATGGAACTCTACTGTTTCAGCCAACTGTACTGGACGAGATAGTGTGCAGCACCCACCGTTCTTTCGCTGCATACCATCCGCTCCATGGCTGAACTTACTATATAGTCTACTGTACTAAACGAGATGGCTTGTAGCACCACTGTACTTTCGTTGCAAACTACTCTCGTTTAAGACTAGTGTCCATAATGGCTTTGCCAGCGACCGTGTTCATATAGATAAGTCATCCTCGCTTAGCGGCTATCCGCGTGCGAGTTACTGCATCGCATCAAGAACAACTGAACACCTGAATGATCATGTTTAAACGACCCTCGTGTTTGCATATGCTTGCCTCCTGAATGCTTATACATGTTCCTGCTTGAATTAACATGTTTGCCTCAATGTTTGCCTTGGACAGGGAAGGAGATGGTAAGTTGGTAAGTCTCGCCGTGTTTCCTCTAACATCGCACGGCGCACTGCCCGACACGATAGGCTATTCAATATCTGCATGAAACTGATCCTAAGGCAACTAGAAAGACAACTTAATAGTTGTGCACGGAACTTATATTACGTGTTTGGATTTGTCGAGCGGGCGAGTAGCTTCCCCACCAGTGCATTCAATGTACTGATAATCCACCAGTTTGTATGCAGGGTACGGGAGAACCTCGTTCGGTACGGATGCCTCCTTCGTGCGTGCTAAGGCCAGGAGTTTCCTCTGAAGCCTTGCAACGGTGCGTCCGGGACTGAAGCACATATACAAGACATAATATTGGAGCGTCGTCTGAACCATCGTCTGTACATTCATTCCACAGTTGTAGCCGCTTGGCACGCTTTTACTGTTTCAGAGAGAGGCTTGAGCGACTTGTAATCTCGGCTATACGCCGCCTGTAACACTTGTTATATCAATAAAAGAGTTACTTTACTTCAAACTTGTGTTTCAATGCTTCCGCTATATTTGTAGACTCAGTGAACCTGTTATCGAATCGCTATGCGTTCCTAAACTCCGCTGCACTCGGACAATCTGTGCGACTCTGTGGCTTAGAACTCTTGCCGCCAGCCAATGAACCATGGCCTTGCACGGGCGTGGATCACGCTCGTGCGGCATCACGCTCGGATGGGTTAAGCGATCGTTCCGCGGGAGCGCTGGCGAGGGTGATTCCCGCCTAGCGGGAACGGCCGATTGCCTGCGGGAGATCGGGGTGTGACAGTTACAAGATTATTGAGCATCAAGTCCGATTTTAACATGTCGCAAGAATGCTATAATCGACTGCTCGATTTGATTATAGAGATATTGTCCGAGGGTGCAAAGTTGCCTAAAGACTTCTATCGATCTAAGAGGATGGTGAGATCGCTTTGGATGGGATACGAGAAAATTGATGCATGTCACAACGGGTGCATATTGTACTACAAAGACGACAAGGATGAAGATGCGTGCAGATTTTGTGGTGTTGATCGCTACAAGGCCACTGTTAGAGGAAAGTCTGTCGGTGCAAGGAACCCTACCGATTCGATGCACTACTTGCCTTTGATGCCGCGGTTGCAGCGGTTGTTTATGGTTAAGGAGAGTGCAAAAAACATGAGTTGGCACAGACGAAAACAGATCGAAGGAGTATTGGATCATCCATCCGATGGAGAAGCATGGAAGCATTTTGATCGAGAGTATCCACATTTTGCCGAGGAAGCGCGTAATGTCAGATTGGGGCTCTCCTCTGACGGTTTTACCCCATTCGGACTTTCGGACTCCCAGTATTCGTATTGGCCTGTGATCGTCATTCCGTACAATCTATCGCCTTAGATGTGCATGAAGACTCCATATATGTTCCTAACCGTTATTATCCCGGGTCAGAACAATCCGAAGAGGAACATCGATGTGTATTTACAGCCTTTGATAGATGAGTTGAATCAGCTGTGGGAAGTAGGTGCCAACACGTACGATATTTCTAGAAAGTAGAATTTTCAGATGAGGACAGCACTTATGTGGACCATCAACGACTTTTCGGCCTATGAAATGTTATCGGGATGGAGCACCCATGGTCGTCTCTCATGTCCGTATTGCATGGACCGTACTCAGGCTTTCCGTTTGAAACACGGAGGCAAACCGTGCTTCTTCGATTGTCATCGACAATTTTTCCCGAAGGATCATCCGTACCGGAGGAACCGGAATGCTTTTCGTGCGGGAGTTGTGGAGAAGGTCAATCCACCGCCAAGGTGGCCCAGATACACGATATGGGAAGAGGTAAAAGATTTACCAAGTGCTATCGAAGAGCCTGCTAAGGGGTATAAGTGTGACGGATTTGGTCGCACCCATAACTGGACTAAGAGGAGTATATTCTGGGATCTGCCATATTGGAGCACCAATCTGATCAGACATAACCTTGATGTCATGCATATCGAGAAGAATGTGTTTGATAACATAACTAATACTGTAATGGAGGTAAAGGGGAAGACGAAAGATAATTCGAAGGCCAGGTTGGACTTAGAAGAAATATGTAGACGTCCTGCATTGCATTTGATAGAGGAGGGGAATGGATAACAAACTGGTGAGTATGAAGAGCCACGATTGTCACGTATTCATGGAGAGGTTAATTCCGATTGCATTTCGGGAATTCTTACCGTAGGTCGTTTGGAACCAATTGACAGAGCTGAGCATATTCTTCAGAGATCTTTGTTGTACTAAGTTGCTCGTCGATCGTCTAGAAAAGCAAGAGAAGGACATTGCGGTAACACTATGTAAGCTCGAGAAGGTGTTTTCTTCTGGATTCTTTGACTCTATGGAGCATTTGCCAATTCATCTTTCCTATGAGGCACGTGTTGGTGGTCCTGTCGGTTATCGGTGGATGTACCCCTTCGAACGGCATCTGAATCACCTAAAGAGAAAGGTAAAAAATAAGGCACGGGTTGAGGGCTCTATTTGTGAAGCTTATGTTCTCGAGGAGATTACAAACTTTTGCTCGACGTATTTCAAACCGCATGTTGCTACTAATAGGACGAAAGCTCCGAGAAACGACGATGCATATCAGGAATCTAATGATGCAATACTCAAAGTATTCAATGCGTTCGGAAAGCCTTCGGAAAAAATGAAGAAGAGATATTTGAATGACGATGAGCTAAGGGCTGCTCAATTGTATATATTACTCAATTGCGACGAGGATGAAGTGGAGAAGCTAGAGGGGTAAGTAATTAATACGTCCACGTTTACATCATCTTAATGTAATAGTATAAGATACTATTATGCTATTAATCAGCAGTTGCTTCATTGTTTTTCAGCATATATAATGATGAGTTGAGATCGGTTAGACTCTACATAACAGACGAAGAAGTAGAACAAGATATGAGATGCCATTTTCCTTCTTGGTTAAGCGCATATGTAAGATGCTTGGTAATTACTTTTTATTTCTGCACTTGCAAAATAAATAACTTACTATCGCTACTTTGGTATTTAGGTCGATCGTCTAATAACACCCGAGACTGAATCTATTAGAACTCTAGCCAAGGGACCAATTACTGTCGTAAAAATATGGCCAAGTTTCTGTGTAAATGGGTTCAGGTTCAAGTCAACAAATGCTCCTATCAGAGACAGCTTTCTGGATCTTGATTCCACGAAAAATAGTTGTTTGTGTATCAAATCTTCGAACTACAAAGACATCAATCCGGGCAATGATTTTTTTGGCATCTTACGAGAGATTGTAGAGTTGACATATAATTATGGCACAGAAGCTGCTAATATCGTGCTATTCAGGTGTGAATGGTTCGATCCGATTCAAGATCAAGGTTGGAAAATTGACAAGCATGGCCTTGTGGATATAAACTACATGCGTAGATATCAAGGCTACGAACCATTTATCCTATCAAGTCAGGCTCAGCTCGTGTACTTCACAACTTATCCTAGACGGGGGACAGCGAGGTCGGATTGGTGGGCAGTATACAAGACAAAAGGTAGAAATACCTTTGACATTGATGAAATAGCTTACCAGGAGGACGATATACCTCTTGTAATAAATATTGTAGATGTGGACTCAACGAAAGTTACTCATTACACGAGTAATAATGTAGAAGATGTAGAATTATCCGAAGAGGAAGACGAAGTAGATGAAAGTGAAGATGAGGAGGAGGAAGAGGAAGAGGATGACGAGGAAGGCGAACAAGATGAATTTTCTGAAGATGATTGAAAATAAAATATATTGCATGTAGAATATAACTATATTTTGACTGTAGAATATAGATCAAGGTTGAAAAATTGACGAAGTAGATGTACCTATTAACGAATATATGTATTATATTTTGACTGTAGAATATTTTGAGATATGCATCACATTTCGACTGTAGAATGTACTATATATTTGTGTTTCTCTATATTCATCATAGGTTGTTATTAGATATGACAGGACGACGCGGAGGATTTGGCAGGTCCCGAGGTAGATAGAGTGCTCCTCCGGTACTGCCTACTGTTGGTTCTGGATCATCGTCGCCCAGTACTCCAGTATATCGATCACTCACATCTTCGACTGTTGGGACGAGTAGTTCCAGGCGTGATAGTGCACCCTCTTCCAGCGTTCCTCCTGCTGACGGAACCATGGGGACAGATGAGCATGTCGAGGAGGTCGTGCCCACGTTGTCCCAGCATTAGCAAGATCCTCCATGCGCACCTCCGGAGGAGACGAGGACAAAGATTTGGGCCGACGGTACAAAGTAAGTCAATTAGATGGTTTAGTATAATATATATCGTGTATTTCTTTATTCATCGTATATTGACTTTTTCAGTATTCTAAATTATTATCTCTGTATAGATATCGTCCATCGTCGGTTCAGAGATGCCTGGGCCAATTTCTGAGGAACAACTACGGTGGCCCTTGGATTAACTACTCTGAGGCTCCGGAGGAGAGGAAGGCATTCTGGTTTGCGCACTTACAAGTAAAAGTATATTAAATAAATCCTCTAATTTATGCATATTATATAACTTATCCGGGATGCTAACTTACTAAATTATTTATTGTAGCAAACGTATTTTTATCCTCCGTACCGGACCGAGTTGATCGAGCGGCTCTTTCCTACCGTTGCCGCCAAGCTTATCCGAGATGCTCTGGATGACCAGAAGGCTCATGATCGTGCTGGAAAACCGATCCAAGGTTGGATCACGCTTGAGCAATGGACTGCGATGAGGGCTAGATTCGACGATCCGAGCTACAAGGAAAGGTCTAAGAAGGCCAAGGCGGCTAGGCGAAATGCTGCCAAGTGGTGTGGTGGCTCGATTTCGATGACGGAACATTTCCGTCGTTTGGTATATTTTTTCTTTTAAAATATATTATTTTAATGTAAGTACCATAAAATGATACTTGAAAAAAATATTTAAGTTTAGTAATAAATAATATATTTTTAACAAGTACAGAGGGGTGAGGATGCAAACATGGTGACCGTCTTCTTGTCCACCCATCGCAAGGACGGAAATCTCATTGATGAGAGGGCCTCGCAGACCTATGTGAGTATTACTTTACTTTGTGTTAATTTTAATATAACTTAGGCAATTATCGAGTTTCCAAACCTTTCTAGGCCGAGTATCTTAGGCTGCGTGAGCGGACGACCTGTGGGTGACCGCAGCTGGTGGTCTCCAGAGGGGTACGTACTACGGTACGGGCTCCTATGGCACCCTGGTTGCGACGCAGTCATCTAGGGCCTCCCCGACAGCTGCGCATTCCACACAGCCCTCGCAGTCGCAGCCCTCGCAGTCGTCGGCCAGAGTCCAGGAGGCTGTTGACCGTCAGATTGCGTCTCTCCGTGACGAGTTGCTGCGAAGGATGGAGAAGCAGCCCAGGTCCCAGCCGCAGGCGGACGATCCGATGCTCATCGCACGATTCGATATGCTCAACTACAGCATGATGGAGCTCCGAGATTTGACAAATGATATTAGAGCCTCGACAGACCGCAACATCATGGAGCTGCAAGCGTCACAGCTATCGATGGGCGAGAGGCTGACGATGATGCAGGATTCAATGGTTCATAACAGTGCGAAGCTGTTATCTACCATGGATTCTTACAACCAGCGACTCGCAGACTTTGAGCGGGCACGGCCTCCTGGTGCGCCTACATCGATACAGACTCCACCGACGTCACTGCCTTCTCCATCGACATCGGTGTCGATTCCACGGGATGAGTATGAGCAGTTCTTATCCTTTAAGCGCGCCGGTGGTCAGCCTCCTACAGATCCGCAGTAGTATAACTAGTTACTGGATATATTTTTTTTTTAGGATGCGATTGTATGGATATAAATTTGCCATATTCTTTATGATGAGATTTGCTGGATGCTTTCTTTTCTTTAAATTTTATTATATTATTCATATTAAATATGTTATTTTATCGGTGTTGAGTGTTCAGTGCCTGTTTTTCCCTATTTTTTTCCAGTTCAATGATACAAGTTGCAATATAATACACAGTCCCTGTACAAACTCAAACACACTGAATTATAATATACACTCTCTCCCTATCTCTGAGCACATTAAGACCAACACACAACACAGATCGTACTGTCTTAATTCACTGATATTCACACAGTTCCTAATATATTTTGGTTTACAACAGATGATTGATACTTGGCATGTATTTACCCAGTGCACTAGAATTTTCTCCCTTGGTGCTGCTACTGTGTCCTTTATTCAATTATTTCTACTACCATCATATACCTGATAATGAACCCAAGGGGTTGGCAAACCCAGAAATACAATTCAGTAATTTTTTTTCCTGAAAATTAGCGACGTTTAGCGACGTTCATTTACGTCGCTAACGAAGTCGCTAAAATCGTCGATGTACGTCGCAAACTGCTGACATGGCAGTATTGCTAGGTCATTAAAGACGTCGGTTTAACGTCGCTATATAAGTCGCTAATTAGCGACGTTTAGCGACTTTATTAAACGTCGCTAATTAGTGACGCTGCGTCGCTAAACGTCGCTAAATTTAGCGACACATTAAAGTCGCTAAAAAACGTCGGCATAGCGACGTTTAGCGAGGTTTTTTGTTTTAGCGACTTAATTTTTTCCGACTTCTTTAAAACGTCGCTAATTACGTCGCTAAACTAACTTAGCGACGTTGTTTGGTTATTTAGCGACGTTTTTAGATGTCGCAAATTTGACTTTTTCTGGTAGTGACTTGTATTCTCTACCTCGATCACTTCTAAGTCTCTTGAGTTGTTGTCCTGTCTGACGTTTAACTTCAGCCCTGAACTCCTTGAACTTCTCAAATGCTTCGTCCTTTGACTTGAGCAAATAGACGAGCGCATACTTATTGTAGTCATCGATGAATGTAATGAAATACTTCATCTTGTCCTTTGTGGAGAACTGTTTGAAGTCACAGCTCTCTAAGTGTACCAACTCCAGAAGATCTGTGCTTCGGTTAACCCGTTTAAACGGCTTTCTGGTGATCTTTGTCTGCGCACAGGCCTGACATTTATCCACCTCCTTACCCCTACATTTGGAGATAAGCCCTAGACTAGACATCTTGTTTATTCTTTTACAATGAACATGTCCTAGTCTATTGTGCCATAACTCAATAGAATAACCAGAAGAAGGGACTACATTTATCATTGTAGCAGAAGTTACAAGTTGAAGTTTGAATATCCCTTCGGTATAGAAAGATTTTTCGAAGTATGTTCCTTTGAAAGACATTAATGTCTATCCTCAAGCCTGCGTTGCAGAGCAGACTTCCTGAGACCAGATTCTTGGCTATCATTGCTACATTCTTCACATCCTGAAGCGTCAGCAACTTTTCCGAAGTCAGGTTCAGAACCACCGTTCAGGTTCCTAGTACTTCAGCTTGTGCCTGGTTCGCCACCATAACCTTCTCAGATGTAGGCTTGTAGGTGGTGAACAACTCATTCTTTGAGCAAACATGGCAGGATGCCCCAGTGTCCACCCACCAGTCAGAGTCGACACCAGTCGTGACAACCTATGCAATCATAGCAAACTTGTTAGGCTCACCTTGCTCTGTCTGTTTGGTCTTGGATCTGTAGTCACTCCGGTAGTGGCCCTTCTAGCCACAATTGAAGCAAGTCACTTCGAACTTGGGCTTTGGCTTCGGCTTGAACGAAGCCGACTTCACCTTCAGATAGTTGAAGTCCTTCTTTTTCTCGTTATGAGAAGCCTTCTGCTTTCCCTTGTAATCACCAGCATGCACCAAGTTGGCTTTTGCCAACTGTTTGGACAGGAAATCCAACTTCAGTTGTCCCCTGGCCTCATCTTCAATGTGAATCCAGTTTAGAAGATCTTTGAGCTGGATCTCCATCTTCTTATGGTACATGTCAGTCTTGAACTTGATCCAGCCTGGAGGAAGCTTGGTAACGATAGTCCCGACCATGAACTTATCTTCCTGCTTCATGCCCTCTTCCTCCAGCTTCTGCTGCATCTTCAGAAGTTTCTTGACTTGAGGCAACATTACCATCTCGTCTTCAAATTGCAAAGTGAAAAACTTTCCAACGAGATAAATTTTAGACATCTTTTAATCAGTTTTGTAATGCTTCTCAAGAGCTTCCCAGACGTCTTTCGTCTTCTTTTTCTTGCTGTAAGACTCTTACATCGAGTCCTACATTGCATTGAGGATCAATAGCCTGCAGAGGTCATTGTCTTCTTTCCACTTGTTGTGATCGTCCTGCGCCACACCAACTTCAAGTTCTCCTCCATCTTCAGGGATGGTAGGTTCTGGATCAACCAACACATAAGCAACTTTGACAAGATAAAGATTCAGAGAGATCTTCCTCTTCCAAATGTTGTAGTGTTCGCCATCAAACTTCTCAAGCTTGTAAAAGCTAGTATCGAGAAGGTTTGATCGGTTCTCCATCTTACTCGGATCTTGCTTTGAGATTGTTATTCTCGAGACTTAATCAAAGATGGTAGAACCAGAAGTTGAAGTCGAGATCAGGAGTTCACACAAGAGTTCCCTTCCTGATATCTCTCGATCCAATAAGAAGATAATATAAATGATCGGATTACAATTAGAAACAAGATAACAAAAGAATCAGAGAAAACTATATTCTCGTTCTTCCTTGCAATCGCAGTTGCAAACGGACAGAACAGAGTTTATAACTTCATGATATCTCTCGATCCACAGTTTGATTCCAAGATCATCCGTCTAGTCATAGAGGTTATACCTCTTCTCACTGACCACAAGAGCCTAATGAGTTCGGTAGCCGCTGTATGTTTGAAGTTTTGAGTTTGTTGCACCTTGTTTACACTTCCATCATTCTTTCATCAAAGCTCCTTTCAGAAATTACTGCTTCTGCTTTTCCTCAAAATGGTTTTCATAGACACCAACTTCGCTCCGGATTGATTGTAGAGAAGGAATTAAAGAACCATCTCCACTTAAAATTTCCACCTCATAAAGCAACTTGTTCAATTGAATGGAAGGCATTGAGACTAGTCTTCTAGCATTACCACGACGATAGCTTGAGTGAAGTAGTGCTTTTAAGGAATATTCGATTGCCAAGTATTGCTATGTTGTTAAGATCAACGTTAGCGACACCAATGCTTAACAATTTCCGCGTGTAAGCCTACACTTAATACTTCAGGGATGAATTCTCAAATTCTTTTTGAAACAAGACTTGTTCAAGCATTGCGAGAGACTCTTCAGCATGTAGCCTCTTTTCCTGCGCCATTTTTTTCTGTATCGGCAATGTTCCATCTTTTTTTCAGCCTATTTTTTTTTAGATCTGTTCTACCAATTGAAAAGTTAGTCAAAAAATTTAAAATTCTAAAATAATATAAACAGGACTGTCAAAAATTTTGGCAGTCCATCATCGTCGTCTTCGCGATTGGGGACAATTTTTCGAAGTTCGAAACTCTAAAATGGATTCGAAATTTCGAAATCTGTCCAAAATGAATCACAAACCAAAATTTAGTTACTAGAAGATGAAATCTTGGCATGAACATGGATTGAGAACTGTTATAATGATTAAAAAATTTCCAGGTGATATAGTCACCGTCATATATTTGTCTTTATTTGTGCTTTGTGTTCGTTAGACAGGGGTTGGTTATCTCAGGTTGGTTGGCCTAAAGTTTCCGCTGCAGGCACTCTCAGACACGGTGTCAGAACGCTTGCAGGACATATCCGATTTTCAACATCTGGTATCAAAACTACTGGTTTTGGTTCTGTCAACTATGTCTACGGATCAGATGAAGGCTCGTATAATCACCCTCACAGGAAAAAAAATGGACGATTTTGAAGCCAAGGATGGAGGATCAACTCTGATGCAAGGAATTGCATGGTCCGTTGGAGGGCGACAGCGCCAAGCCGACGGACAAATGTGCTAATGACTGAAAACAACTGGATCGGAAGGATATTGGATTCATCCGTCAATGGCTGGACGACTCGGTATTTCACCACGTGTCCATGGAGAGTTCTGTAAAAGCATTGTGGGAGAAGCTGCATTTATTTTATGAAAAGAAGACGGCTGGCAACAAGGCGTTTCTTATTCACCAACTCGTCAAATCTAAGTACACGGAGGGTGCACCGGTGGCACAACATCTGAACGAGGTTCAGGGCATCATCAATCAGCTGTCTGCGATGAATATGGTGATTGAGGATGAGCTTCAGGCCCTTCTGCTTTTGAGTTATCTGCCGGAAAGCTGGGAGACGTTGGTGGTGTCGGTGAGCAACTTCGCGCCTAGTGGAGTTGTCACGATGGAGGCGGTCAAAAGTATCTTGTTGAACGAGAAGACCGACATAAGCAAGTGGAATCGTCGCAGAAGTCCACTCTGGTGGCTTCCTACGAGAAGGAAAGACCCAAGTCACAGACGAGGACAGGGGGGTTCTCGGGATCTTGCAACTGTGGACCGCAAGGAGAGCTACTATCACTGTGGCGAAAGAGGTCATATCAAGAGGAACTGCATGAAGCTCAAAGCTGAGAAGGCCAAAGGCAAGGATGATCAGGAGGAACTCACGGCTATAGGAGATCTCATCATCGCAAAAACCGACGCAGAGGAGCCTTATGGCATATGTCATGATGGTGATTGGGTCATGGACACAGGGACGTCGTATCACGCCACTCCATATAGGAGGATCTTCACGTCATACCATGCAGCAGGTTTGGACGTGTGAAGATAGGCAACAAGGAAACGACTGCAGTTGTAGGCATCTGTGATGTCCAATTGACAACTTAGCTTGTTGAGAAGGTCGTTCTCAATGATGTGCGACATGTACCGAGTTTGCGCTATAACTTGGTTTCGATAGGGAGGCTGGCGGATGATGGTTGTCGTAGTTTGTTTGGGGACAAAGATTGGATGCTTACGAAGGGTTCCCAACAGCTGGCTCGAGAAGATTTATAGTGTGGCACGTACAGGCTCAAGCCACTGAGTTGTACATGCAGGCCACAGACATCGGATGGAGGCTCAAGGGGTATTCGACAGGAGTTGGATCATCGAAAACTTGTTGAGGAGGGGCTTCGAGATACTTTAAGGATTACGGATGATTCAGTTCGTCGAGACAAAGCGATGAATGGTGATGAGCCAAAGATTGAGGGTCAGTATGTCGGTCCCATAACAGCTGGTCGGTCTCCAAGTGGGGGTTGCTTCACGGATCCGGTTTTGGTGACGTGTGGTTTGCCAAAGCTTCACGGAGCGACATTGGTTTTATCAGTTCGAGGCCAGGGAGGAGATCAAGGTTTGCAGTAAAGTCAATCTGAGGCGGGAGCATCACTATTCACACAGTTTCGGGAGAGTTATAGGTCATCGACGACATGTACAGTACGTGATATTCTGCTCGAGGACGCATGTGTATGGGGGAGCTTCAAGTTCGGACATGAAGGTAGGCAGATTCAGGAGTTCGAATCTCGAGAGAATCGCACCGTCCGCTTGGTTGGGCCAGTCAAGGGTGAAGAAGGTCGTTGGAATGTTAACACATTTCGGTGGAAGACGGAAGTCGGGGACAGGCAGCCAAGACTCACGGTGAGGCTGATAGTCAGGGACTTTGGTCTCAACCGTGTCATTAATGTCGGCAGGATCCCAGTGGTACAGAAGGTGTTACACATGACAGCTAGCGTCGACGTGACGGTCGAGAAGCTGGAGACGAAGGATGATGCAAAGCAACTCGGAGGATCGGAGATCGGTGGCATTGGGGAGCAGGAACTCTGTCACGGGACGACAGGCATGGAGTCCAGTTGAGAAGCCATCGGGTTAACACCGTCTTATCAGACTATATGGGGAGATTGTTGGGGTCCAGTCTGGATTTAGTAAATTTTGGAGCCCAAATATGGTCAAAGATTTGATTTGATATAATTTAAAAATCTACATTAAATGTAAGATTTGATTAGATTTTAAATTTGTATCAAATATTTAATTTGACCATATTTGGACGTTCATAATTGGTGTTGGACTATTTTAGGTGGAATAAGATTCTTATTTTAAGATTTTTTTATTTAAAAAATTCTATTATGACCTAAAATAGGATTTGTCATCCTATAAATATAGGAGGAGGGTGGAGGCACAAAGACATAGCACAATATAGAGATTCGGGGTGCTCGTCCACAGAAAATCTAAAAGAAAGTCCATATTTTTCTCTTAGGACTTCGTCATCCAAGACAGAAAGAAGAAGGAGATCTAATCGGGGAGTCGTCAACTTCGGTTAGAAAAATTGCTATGGGTAAGTGAGCGATTTCAATTGTAATCTCTTATTTTTCTTCTTGAGTGTGGTGAGGATGTTGAATCTATTAGGGCAAAGGGTTCAACATTAATTTTGTCAATCTTGTAATTTTACTTGAGTTATAAAGGTTAGAATTTGTCCATATTATGTAGTCATCGCTATATACTTGTATTTATCTGTTCTTGGTGTTCGTTAGACAGAGATTGGTTATCTCAGGTGGGTTGGCATAAAGTTTTCGGTGCGGGCACTCTCAGACACGGCATCGGAACGCTTGTAGGGCGTGTCCGATTCCCAACAAGAATATTCTAACTTCTATAGAAAATTGGATTTTGGGTTTTGGGTTTTGGGTTTTAAATTTTGGGAGAGAAAAGGGAAATAAGAAGACAAAGGCAAAAAAATGGCGTATATACTCGATAGTGGACAACCCTTAATAGTTTTTTTTTAGTGGCAAACTTGTAAATAAAATAAACAATTTTGGACAACCCTTAGTAGGTTTTGTAATGCCTTTAAAAAAATCTAACTTTAATGCAAATCTTCTTACTTTTTCGACAGACTTGGATGTCCCAGTTTAAATATCTATTTTAAAGTCTTTTTGTTTTGCTACTTAAGGTTGTTGGAGTGGGTGGGGTTCCCAACCTATGTGAAAAATATCCCATAGTTGGATTGAGTATTCCTACATATATAGGAATACCTCAATATATTTGAATTGGATATTCCTACATATAATAGGAATATATCAATAGATTTAGATTTGTATTGGATATTCCTACATATAATAGGAATATGTCAATGGATTTCGATTTGGATTGGATATTCCTACATATAATAGGAATAATAGTTATGAGTTTGAGGCTATATATATTAGGTGTCTCCTAGCCCTAAAATATATCGCGTATCTCAAAAATATTACAAAAGGAGGTAAGAGTGCTTTTACAACATTGGAAGGAGAGAGGAAGAGATTGAAGGCTATTTCGAAGTGGAGATCGGTTTCGGATAATTCTTTTCTCGTCGTCTTCGTTCTTCGTTTGTCTATGATCTATTTTCTATTCTAAAGAGTTGTGGTGATCCGTTTGGATCGGTAAAAAATTTGTAAGGAGTCGGTGTATTTTCTTATTCCATTAGTGGAGGCTTTTCAGGATTGGACTCCGATCGTCCCGTAATTTTTTTCCATTTGGGTTTTCTACATAAAAATCTGTGTCTACAATTTGTGTTTAGTGTTTTTGGTTTGTGTGCTTTTGTTCCGTTCTATCGCAGGGCTTCTTGGTTTGGAAAACGATTTTCGTGCTTTCGTTCCCAACAAAGTAGTATCAAATCCAGGTTCTTGAGTTCAGAGAGGTGTCAGAAGTTGATAGTCAAATCAGGGAATAGAGATGGACGCGAAATTGGTGCGCATGATTAGCCTGAACGGTACCAACTATTATTATTGGCGGAGCAAGATGAATGATTTGTTATTCGTCAAGAAGTTGCATCTTCCAGTATTTGTGTCCGAGGTCCAATAATAAATCCGAAGAGCACTGGAAGTTCGAGCACATACAGGTGTGTGGGTACATACGGCAGTTAGTTGACGAGAACGTGTACAACCACGTTGCCAATATTGAGCACGCGAAGACGTTGTGGGATAAGCTAGAATCTTTTTATGCGAAGAAGACCGGAGTAAACAAGCTGTTCCTGATCCGAATGATGATGGGTCTGCGGTACAAAGATGATGCGTCTATTACGAATCACTTGAGTGAGTTCCAGGGCGTGGTGGACCAGCTATCCTCGATGGGAGTCAAGTTCGACGACGAATTACAAGGACTATGGTTGCTGTGTATATTACCAGACTCGCGGAAAACCGTACGAGTGTCTATGATTGCTTCTGCTCCAGAAGGTGTGGTCAGTCTGGAGTTAGCCAAGAGCGGGATACTGAATGAAGAGATGCGGAGACGTTCTCAGGGCACTTCATCCACATCCCACTCAGAGGCGCTAGTTTCAGAGAGCCGCGGAAGGAGCAAGAGCAGAGGTCCAAGTGGTGGTAGAGACAAGAGCAGGAGCAAGTCCAAGGGTCGGTACGAGAACTCGAAGTGTTACCATTGTGGCAAGAAGGGCCACATCAAGTGAAACTGTTTCGCTTGGAAGAGGGAGAAGAATGGCGACAAGGAAAAGCAAAGTGAGAACACTACAGCGGCGGCCTCGGCACATGAAGGCGGCGTGATCATTGTAGGTAATAAGGTAGTTATGAACCTCTCCTATGATGACAACTCTTGGCTGGTGGACTCGGGTGCTTCAGCACACGTATCTCACAACAAGGCACTATTTGCTACTTACACAACAAGCGACTGTGGAGTGTTAAAGATGGACAACGGAGATGTGTCAAAAGTTGTTGTTGTTGGAGATGTCCATTTGAGGACATAGACGGGTGCATTTCTTGTTCTCAAAGATGTCTGTCATGTCCATGATATCCGTTTCAACCTGGTGTTGGTTGGAATGTTGGATGAAAAGTGTTTCTTTAACCTCTTCGGGAACGGTCAGTGGAACCTTTCCAGAGGTTCGATGGTGATTATCAGAGGAAGCAAGAAGTTCAGACTCTATTATATGGAAGGGAGCGCACATGGGGCACAGGAGATGAACGCGGCTACTGATGCGTCTATTGAGTTATGGCACAAGCGGCTCAGCCATATCAGCGAGAAGAAGATAAGCTACTTGGTCAACAGGAAGGTGATTCAAGGGCTAAAGTCTACAAAATTGGAGAGATGTACGCACTGTTTGGCGGGAAAGCAAAATATGATGTCTTTCTAAAGTCACCTAAGTTCAAGGAAGTCGGCGTTGCTCGAGTTGATTCACTCGGATGTCTGCGGTCCTATGAAGGTAAAGTCCATTGGTAGTGCTTCTTATTTTGTAACTTTTATTAATGATTATTTCAAGAAGGTTTGGGTCTATGCCTTAAAGACCAAGGATCAGGTGATGCCCACTTTCAAAGAGTTTCAGGCCTCTGTTGAAAGGGTGACGGACAAAAAGCTACTATGTGTTCGGTCCGACAATGGCGGCGAGTACATTGGTCCCTTTGATGCTTATTATAGAGAGCAAAGGATACAACACCAGAAGACTCCACCAAAGACACCACAGCTCAACGGTGTAGCGGAGCGCATGAATATGACGTTGATGGAGAGGGTGCAGTGTTTGCTGTCAGAAACAAACTTGCCGGACAGCTATTAGGGTGAGGCTCTTAACACTGCTGCTTATATTATTAATTTATCTCCTAGTATTCCTTTGTAGGGTGATGTGCCTGACAAAGTATGGTATGACAAAGATCTGTCAGACAATCGCCTGCGACTGTTTGGTTGTAAAGCCTTCATGCATGTAACGAAGGACGAAAGATCCAAACTTGAGCCGAAAACGAGGGATACGTCTTTGTCGGCTACGGTCGGAATGAGTTTGGCTATAGCCTCTACGATCCAGTGGAAAGAATGCTCTATAGAAGCAGAGACGTGGTTTTCATCGAGGATCAGACCATGACCAACACTCAGGATTCCGAGATGCCTTTTGAGGCTGAGGAATTGCCTGAGTTTGAGTCATTTCGTTTCGAGCAGTTTCCAGAGGATATCGCAGAGGATCCAGTTATGGAAAAACCAGTACATGGAGTTGCTCCCAATCTTGATCATCAGCCTGCTGATGGTGGTCAGGGTGACCCTCAAGAGGATGAGCACGCCGAGGAGCCAGTTCCTGAAGTGGAGGAGGTTGTTGATATACAGCCAGGACCAGTGGTTCCGTTGAGGAGGAGCGATAGAGAGCATCGATTATCTACAAGATACTCACCGGGTGAGTATGTGCTACTGACTGACGGGGGAGAGCCCAAAAGTTTTACAGAGGATATGGAAGACGAACACAGGCAGGAGTTGATGGAGGCTGTGCGGGAGGAGATGAGTTTCTTACAGGCTAACTCAACTTATAATCTGGTACGGATGCCAAAGGGCAAGAAGGCTTTGAAAAAATCGATGGATTTTCAGAGTGAAGCAGACAGATGATGCTACTCGCCCTCGATACAAAGCGAGGCTGGTAGTTAAAGGCTACGGTCAGCAAAATGGTGTAGATTATGATGAGATCTTTTCGCCAGTCGTCAAGCAGTCATCTATTCGGGTAGTGCTAGCATTTGTAGCCAGTTTTGACTTGGAGATAGAGCAGATGGACGTGAAGACGGCATTCCTCCACGGTGATCTTGAGGAGGAGTTGTACATGGAGCAGCCAGAGGAATTTTGTGAGAAGGGCAAGTCACACTTGGTCTACTGGTTGAGGAAGAGCTTGTATCTTCTAATGCAGGCTCCGAGGCAGGGGTACAGAAAGTTCGAGTCGTTTATGGGGAGAATGATTATGCACGGACGATGTCGGAACACTGTGTATTTGTGAGGTATTTTACCGAGGATGATTTCATCATTTTAATTACTGCTCTATGTTGATGATATGCTACTGGTGGGTCGAAATGCCACTAGGATAGCGGAGTTGAAGCACCAATTGGGCGCGGCCTTCTCTTTGAAGGATTTGGGCACAACGAAGACTATTCTTGGGATGAAGATCAGCCGAGAGAGAGAGTCCAAGCTGCTACACTTGTCCCAAAAGAAGTACATTCACCGGGTACTTCAGCGTTTCAGGATGGATGGTTCAAAGAAAGTGAGTAACCCTCTTGCGGCTCACTTTAAGTTCACTGAGAAGCAATGTCCATCTACCAAGGACGAGAAGGAAGATATGGAGCAGGTTCCATATGCCTCAGTTGTGGGGAGTCTCATTTATGCTATGGTATGTACGAGGCCAGACATCGCTCACGTAGTTGGCACAGTTAGCAGGTATACTTCCAATCTTGGACACGAACATTGGAGTCCGGTCAAGTGGATTCTACGATACCTTCAGGACACTATCGATTGGAGATTTTCTTTTGGTGGTGACTAGCCGAAGGTAGTTGGGTATACCGATGTTGATATGGCTGGAGATGTAGACACGAGGCGATCGACTTCGGACTATGTGATGATGTTTGCTGGTGGAGCGGTATCGTGACAGTCACGGTTGCAGAAGTGTATTGCCTTGTCGACGACAAAGAAAGAGTACATTGCGGCGACGGAGGCTTGCAAGGAGTCGCTGTGGATGAAAAAGCTGCTGTAGAAAATGGGGCTAAAGCAAGAGTAGTACCCTTTGTTTTGCAATAGTCAGAATGCAATTCACCTTGCGAAGAACCAGACATTTCATAGCCGGTCCAAGCACATTGATACCCGGTATCATTTGATACGGGATGTGGTTGAAAAGAAGTAAGCGACGCTTGAGAAGGTTCATACGGATGACAACGGAGCAGACATGTTGACAAAAATTCTTCCAAGGAAAAAGTTTGAATATTGCAGGCGGATCGTCGGGTTGACGACCCCCTCAACATAGTTGTGAAGGGAGAGATTTGTTGGAGTGAATGGGGTTCCCAACCTATGTGAAAAATATACCGGAGTTGGATTGAGTATTCCTACATATAATAGAAATACCTCAATATATTTGGATTGGGTATTCCTATATATAATAGGAATATGGTCAATGCATTTAGATTTAGATTGGATATTCCTACATATAATAGGAATACTAGTTGTGGATTTGAGGCTATATATATTATGTGTCTCATAGCCCTAAAATATATCTCATATCTTAAAAATATTGCAAAATGAGGCAAGAGTGCTTTTACAACATTGAAGGAGCGATGAAGAGATTGAAAGCTATTTCGAAGTGGAGATCGGTTTCGGGTAAGTCTTTTCTCGTCGTCTCCGTTCTTCGTTTGTCTGTAATCTATTTTTTATTCCAAAGAGTTGTGATGATTCGTTTGGATCGGTGAGAAGTTTGTAAGGAGTCGGTGTATTTCTTATTCCATTAGTGAAGGCTTTTCAGGATTGGACTCCGATCGTCCCGTGAATTTTTTTTCCATTTGGATTTTTCACATAAAAATCTTTGTGTCTGCAATTTGTGTTTGACGTTTTTTGTTTGTGTGCTTTTGCTCAGTTCTCTCGCAGGACTTCTTGGTTTGGGGAAAGGTTTTCGCGCTTTCGTTTCCAACAAAGATCTCGTTTGGTTCGCGGAATCTGAACCTTAGAAAAAAAAAATCATTTCATGTATTTGGATACCAAAGGAAATGAGCAAGGAAGAAATTTGATTTCCAAGAGAGAAAAATTGGAGCCGGAGGGAAGAGGGGGATGATTCCTCCACTCATTTCATGGATTCACTTTCCTACTCCCAATAATTCACTTGTTCTTTCAATTTCTCAGACCTTTCTAAACACCGGAAAAAAAAAAATTGTAAGTTTCAAAAAAAAAATATAAAACATTGATTTTTTTTTTTTTTTTTTTTTTTTAATTTTCTTCCCACTTTTAACGAAACAAACGTCACTCCCTTCACAGACTCTTCAATATCTACTTCTAAAGCACACCATCCTTACTGAGTTTGGCATGCTTTCAAACCAGTTTATAATACCATCTTTCCTCCCTGGTCTTTTAACTGTATTCATTTTTGTTTGCAGTACCAACTATAACTGGATGCTTCATTGCTATGCTCGATTTCTACTTTATATCTTCTACTTTATAACTGGGTGTTTCGGGTATATATAATAATAAAAAAAAACATTTCGTTGAGATCTGGGCCCTATAAAAGCTTTCGAAATCGGTCTAAACACTCTCAGTATTCACCAACATCCTTTCGGTCCAGCATATGAAAGTCCTTCGAGAAAGGACAAGGAGGAGACATTTCGCTTCCCATGGCTAATAGAGGGGTGGATAGGGAACAAGATAATGGAGTGGACCTGGGAAATTATCACCCAAATGAGCTTCCTAAGTAAGCGTCACCGGCCCCGATTGCGACCGTCGGCAAGTGTGTCCTTGCGGCTGGTTTCGGCCGGGACGAGACTGCAACAGAGGTAGTTTCTCTGGCCATTCACCCAAATGGGTTGCCTGAGCCCCCGGAAGTGGATGATCGAGCGACCGAGATGAAGGGAGGGAGTTCCGACTCTGTCTTGCCCCCGACCACGACCAGATCAACAAAGTTGGATCGTCCTTCAAGATTGGAGAAGGAACCAACAACAAAGACCAAGGAGGAAGTCGAGGGAGGAGACGAAGATAATAATAGTGAGAGTACCAACAGATGATTATGGGCAATACTGACTGATTAGAGCAGCTCATCCGGACTGCAGAGTAGGGGTGAGCAATTCTCGGTTTTTAACCGAAAATCGAATCAAACCGGACCGAAATTGAAATTCGATTCGGTTTTTAATCAACCGGTTCGAATTTCGGTTTTATCATTTGATTAATTTCGATTTTCGGATCGGTTTTCGGTTTTGGATTCCGAAACCCGAACCGAATCGAAAACCAAATCACTACATTATAAAAAAAAAAAAACCGGTTTTTATGAATTTGGTATACACTCACCACTTGGTATAAAATTAGTTTATTGTTCTTTTTGGTACACAATTTTGGTTTTTCTCAATTATGTTGGTTTTTTATCGGTTTTTATGAATTTGGTATACACTCACCACTTGGACCTAAAAAACCGAACCGACCGAGAACCGAACCGATTTAATTCGGTTCGGTTTTTTTCGGTCTTTAAAAATTCGGTTCGATTTTCGGTTTTGGAAAAAATAATTTTCGGTTCAGTCGATTTTTAGATATTCGGCTCCATTTGAACCGAACCGAACCGTTGCTTCCCCTACTGCAGAGCATGAGCGGGTGCCTAAACACAACAGGGGAAAAATATAGTGTGCGGGAGTTAGTGACTCCTCATGCTAGAACTGGTTGTACGGGACGAGGCGCTAGGCGGGACATTAGGGTTTAAAATCAGAGAGAGGGGATGGGACAGAGTCTGAGATACTCTAACACTACTTTTTTTTCTAGGATACATTATGTAAATTATCTCTCTTGCCAAAAACTCAAATTAATAAAATTAAACCTTAGCATTTCGAGGTCTCAATATACATTGTTGTTTGTTAACAAATAACAATATAAGTGCCACGTCCGTAGGGTCGTGGTCTGTTGGATATGATGGAGGCTCTCGTGGGAATGGACACGGTTCGAATTTTCTCTTGGGAACACTTAGTTCCTAACCTCGGGGGAGGGGTAGTTGGTTGGTTGATATGCATCCCTTTAACCACTTGAGCTAGAGGTTATTGGCTTATATATACTAATAAATGCACGTACGTTGTCCATAAAAAAAAAATATATATATTATATTATTGTAAAATAGTGTTAAATGTTTAAAAATAATTTATTATAATTTATTATGGATATATTTTTACTTTTTATAAAAACAAGTCTTGAAAAGGTTAGCCGTCTAAGCTGTACGTATATCCTCACGTGATTAAAAATTTAAAAATAACAAATTTTAACTAATTGTTTAACTACATAATATTATATAACTATAACCAAACACCTCTTCTAACTCATCCGGTTAAGGTGGGAGCTATTCTCTTTGGCTGGTCAAGATCGATTTTCCGCGACGTTATTTATAACAAATTTATTTTTTTTCACATAATATTTTTTTTAAAGTAAATGGTGGAAGATTTACAAACGGCTTAGACGGCTCACTTTTGAGCTGTGTTTGAAGTCTCATTATATATATATATATATATATATATATATATATATATATATATATACACGGATAAATGAGATATGAGTTATAGGCTCATATTCCTACATGAGCCATGCACATGTAGACCAATAGTAATGGACTCATACATCTCATTTGCACCAATGTGCACTACTATACTACATTTCTATTGGTCCACATATACATTGTCTCATGTAAAAATATGAGCCTGTGACTCATATTCCGTTTACCATATATATATATATATATATATATATATATATATATATATATATAGAGAGAGAGAGAGAGAGAGAGGGATATGAGTCATAGGCACATATTCCTACATGAGCCAATGCACATGTAGACCAATAGAAATTGAGTGTACTAGTGCACATGAAATGTAGGAATCCATTCATATTGGTCCACGTGTGCATGACTCATATAGGAATATGAGCCTATGGCTCATATCCCGTTTACCCATATATATATATATATATATATATATATATATATATATATATATATACTCCAGAATTAATCAGTAACCATGCAATTAGCAAAATCCACTAATTGTCAAACTCGACATAGCGGACGTTCAACTAAGGAGTAGGGGTGAGCATTATTCGGTTTTGGACCGAAAATCGAACCGAATAAGAGATTCGGTTCGGTTTAAAAAAAAATGGTACGATTTCGGTTTTGAAAATACTAATTTTTTTTATTCGGTTTCGGTTTCAATTTTTTGTTACGGTCCAAAACCATAAACCGAATAAAAAAATTTAGTTTATATATATATATATATATATATATATATATATATATATATATATATATATTAACAAATAAAAAGTACAAATAAACCAAAAAATCAAATAAACCGAAAACCGAACCGATTTAATTCGGTTCGTTTCGGTTATGAGTTATTTCGGTTCGGTTTTAATTTTTTTTATTCGGTTTTCGGTCCAATTCAATTTTCTGTTATTCGGTTTGGTTGGAACCGAATTAACCGAATGCTCACCCCTACTAAGGAGGGGATAAGTATTCATGTAGATGAGAGGTTTGAGGCTGGAGGGGATCCTGGATTGCAATTGACTTATAGATTTTTTTTATTTTTTTATATCAATAAATTTATCTTTTCCTCTCTCTCTCTCTCTCTCTCTCTCTCTCTATATATATATATATATATATATATATATATATATATATATATATGGTTTTATGAATGTGGTACCAACGATGAAGAAGAACAATCACAAAAATGCATGATTTCATGTTGTCAGAAAATTATTTTATTAGTTTTGAGAGAGTTACAATCACAAAAGATTGAAACCCTATTTATAACTAGAGTAGGACAATCACCAACTTCCGTATATTTATCAAACTAATCCTACTAATTGTCAAACTCATCAAACTGAACTACCCACGCTAGTTGGATCGGCGATTTTGGGACTTGATGTACATACATTAAGGAGTATAATCAAAGCTCCACAATCTCTGACAAACTAATTTGGGACTTTATGTACATACATTAAGGAGTATAATCAAAGCTCCACAATCTCTAACAAGCTATGGGTTCTAACTATGGCAAGCATTTATCGGTCAACAGATTTTTCCAATTTTGTTTGAGAGTTTGTTTCTTGTGTTTTTTATTTGCTTGTCCAGGAATTCTCTCCTTGTTTTTGGTTTTGTTTTGTTAATTAGTCTTATTAATGGAACTAGTAAATTAACGTGCAACACGTAAAATACTTTTTTTCTAATATTATAGTAAAAAAATTTAATATATATAAATTAAAATTTGTTATATATATATATATATATATATATATATATATATATATATTATGATTTATTATACATTTGATTATATTTTAATTATAATTTGTTACGAATATATATCTACTTTTCATAAAGAGTGTTTAAAACTGCTACCACATTATATATATTCTCACGTAATTAAAAATTAAAAAAAAAAAAAAAACTAATTGTTTAATTATGTAATATTATCTAACTATAACCAAACACCTTTTCTAACTCGTGTGGCTAAGGTGGATGGCATTTTTTTCTTGTTGCTTAAGTTTGATTTCCCATGATGTTATTTTTAATAAATTTAAAATTTTCCAACAATTTCTTACATAATATTTTTTTTAGTAAATTGTGGACATGAGTTTTTTCAAACGGCTCAATTTTTCCAACAATTGTTTAACAAAATTTCAAACAGCTTAGACGACAAAAAATTGAGCCGTTTCCAAGCCTCGTGTAGAGATGGGGAGATTTTTCCTACCATTTAATCTCAAAAAAAATCTAACGGACAGGAGTTCAGTTATCATGATGTACATCAGCACAAGCAAGAGTTCAGCTCTGAGAACATTATGGTGCAAGTGTGTGCATCTGCAGAGTACAAATTTTGAGGAGAAAACATGAAGCATTACGAAAGGGTTGAGTTACAATACGACTACAATGTACAATAGGCAATCAGCTTGGCATCTCACTCTGGCAAACTTTCAGTTTGGTCCAAGGGTCATCTCATAATTTCCTCATTTTGCATAATATAACTTCGAATGGCCCATTGTAGATCATCTTACTTTTCACAAAATATAAGGATGTCAACCAATTAAAAACAACTAGATGGTTTAACCAATTAAATGAGATGGTAGTCTTAAACAAATGTGCGAAGGCGTAAAAAAGATGTATGCAAGTGAAAACAATCTAAATTGATGATGTGGAGTACTGCCCCTATCAGAAAAATATAGCATTACAAAGAATAATGTATTGCTAGTACCTAAAGAGGAATTATGATTCCAGCCCATGGCCTTTCTCTAAGTCGTTAGAAAAAGGGGTACGGTACGGGCATCCAAACAAAATTCAGAGTTGAGATCTTCACCGCCTCAAGACTTTAGATCCCCAATATAGAACTCATCAACCATGTCAAAGACTCGAGTTGCGTGTTGGGGCCTGCAAAATGAAGAGATCTATGTAGCATATTGAGGCAATAAACCAAAACCTACGTAGAATTAAAATGAAAAGAAGAAGAAAAATACCAAACATTTTATCATAAAGAGAGACTAATGTATATACACATTTTCCTGGAAAAATCATATTAACAGTTGGGGTAAATGTGTGCATTGTGACTTGCAACAGGCAGATAAACTTAATAAATATATCATCATCTGAAATGAGCCAAGAAAAGATGTCCGACTTGCAATTATTGCAAAATTTCATGTCAAGCAATGTATTTTGATCACTTCTGGGGCAATTAGTTAGATTAAATTGGCAACAGAAAGGATCTGCGTAATGTGTGACATTGAACTCCCAAGGTTTTTTATAGCACATTTGCAATCTCAGCTTGCAAGTAGACCAGAATGAAGTTGAAAGACCACTCCACGAACAGGCATAATTTACAAAGCAAAAAAAAAAAAAAAAAAACAGAGAAAAATTATTACAAAAGTATTACCCATAAAAGCCCTCTGTCGAATCCCTTCCAGCATTGTTTAATATAGCATCACCACCTGGGTGCTCCTCTACATATGGGGTGACATCATATACCTGCATGAAACTATCATATCAGAAACTGCGCTAAATAAGAGGAATATTTCTAACGTTTTCAGCATATAGCTCCTAAATTTTCTAAAGTACCAAACTCGTTGCAATATGGACCTCCTGTTACAAGGATGGAAAAGGTCTCCAAAGCCTCCAAGAAAAAGTAGTCTAGTGCCAAATTTTCATAAAATAGAGGGACGAGATCAGTATAGACGTAACACAAGGAGGTTCATATGTTATAAGCAAAAAAAAGTACAAACACTTGCACACTAGATAACCCTAATTTTAAACAGAATATCGGCAATGCTAACCTTGTCTTTCACAATGATCCAGCAATCATTCTTCTTATTATGCAGAGAAACTTCTTCCTTTGTGTAAGCTTTCACCGTCTTCTGTAAGAAACATGAGGAGATTTTAATAGTTCTCATTCGATGGCATTCATTAGCATGTAAATTTTTTTACCAAATGTGTATGTTAGAGTTGTTTTATTTTGTTATTTTTCTTATGAGGGTATAATAGTAATTGTGGGTGTATTGCATATCAATATAAATATACATGAGATGCAACTTTATGTCCTTGCAATCTTCTTTCTCATATTCTCTTTTCTCCTTTTCTTCTCTCTCCATTTCCAAACTTCACTTGATATCAGAGTATCCTTTGAAAGTACTTTTTTTAGAATATTTTTCGTTTGTTTTTCATGAAAAATCGTTCATCGTTCATTGTTCGTGGTCGTTCGTGGTTCGTTTATGAGATCAAGGGTTTCTACAGATCTTTGTTGGTTATTCGTCATCGGTTGTGGTTCGTTGTGAGATATAGGGTTTCAAAGATCTCTTCTTGTTACATCTGCAAGTATGGTGGGGGACCGAATCTTCTGGCGAGGTTAATAATGGTGGTGTTAGCGGAGGTGGTTCTCCTTTTACTGTTATTCATAATGATGAATTGGAAAAATCAATTACAGCGATGAAACCAATGGTACGAACTACCTTGCATGGTCCAAGTCTATCAAAGTAGTGTTGAGGACGAAGAAAAAGTTGAAGTTTTTGACGGAAGAACCCCCGCCTGAAACGTTCGCTGAGTATGAAGATTGGATGAGTGCAGATGCATACGTTATGTCGTGGTTGTGACATAGTGTGGAGCCGCACATCGCTGATAATGCCCAGTGGTGTGAATCCACCAAACAGATTTGGACATCTCTGGAAGAATCATATTTGCAGAAGCAGAACGTTGTCCGTGTCTATGAGTTGTACGAATTATTGTTTAACACAAAGCAAAATGGGAGACCTATGAATGAATATTTGGCTTGAGGAACTGCTACAATATCATCATGTTACTACTGATTTGAAGGAAGCTCAGCGACAGAAGAAAGAGTTTCATGTTTCACTTATCCTAGCCGATTTGGATCCTGCGTTCGAACCTTATAAAGCTCAGATCCTTGCTGAAGAGCAGTTATCTACGGTGGCAGATACTTTCTCCCGTCTCAATCGTTCATTTCTAGGACAGAGTTCTGTTGTGCCGAGTACTGACTCTTCTGTCCTAGTTTCTTGTGTTGTTGGTCGTGGTGGTGGACGTGACGGTAGAGATGGTGGTCGTAGTTTTGGTCGAGGAAGAGGCCGTAGTGGAAGAGACAATGGTCGTGGTGGTGGCCATGGTGGTGACCGCAGTGGTGGTGGTGGTGGTCGTGGTCAACCATGGAAGTGTAACTATTGTGGAATGCTCGGTCATATCGAAGACTATTGTTGGGACAAGTGGGACAAACTAGAATATACACATCAAGTGCATGATGAAAATATGCAATCCCAGGTGGTGCTTTTGCTCCCAGAGATGATACTTCTGGTTTCAGTCAGACTTCAACGTCCGATACCTCATCTTCATTTAAACAAATCCTCCAGAAGTTGAACGTGTTTACTAGTAACACCTCCCAACCTACTGCAACCATGGCACATATAGATAATCTTGCTTTTGTGGCAACCCAGTCACCATCCACCTCTTAAGTCATCGACTCAGGAGCAAATTCTCACATGTTTGGTATAACTTCTCTTTCATAATCGTAGTCCCATGAAACATAACTTTATCTTGACTGATGGGTCTACTCGTCCTGTACTTGAAAAATGTGTCATTCACCCTACACAATTACTGTCATTATTTGATTCATTATATGTGCATAATTTTTTATTTAATTTGTTATCTGTGAGCCACTTAATCAAATCTCTTCAATGTTCTGTGACATTGTCCCAATTCGTATGTTTTTAGGACCTCAGTATGAAGAAGATAATTGGTTCGGGACATGAAAAAGATGGACTGTATTACTTGGATCTACCTGGAAAGGCTTTCACTTATGTTTATACTTCTCCGTTGTAGTGGCATTATCGTTTGGGACATCCGTCTTTGGCTAAGTTGCGTCAGGTTGTTCCTAGTTTGAGTCATGTTTCTAGTCTTGAATGTGAGACTTGTCCGTACCAATTGTGTCCACACCTCTCAACAAAATGGTATAGTCGAACGCAAACATCGACACATTTTAGATGTGGCTCGAACTCTCATGTTCAATATGCATGTCCCTAAATAGTATTGGACATATGTCATTCTTACTGCATGTTATCTAATTAATCGTATGTCATCATCTGTATTAAATAATAAAGTTCCATTTTTCATGTTATATACAGATGTCGTTCCTTTTTTATTATCTCCTCGAGTATTTTGGTGGGTCGCTTTTGTTCATAACTTGTAACATAATCGAGATAAGTTGGCTCCTAGATCTCTGAAGTGTCTTTCTTGGTTATCCTCGTACTCAAAAAGGTAATCGTTGTTACAGTCCACAATCACGAAGTATTATGTCAGTACAGATGTTACATTCTTTGAGTCTACCCCTTTTTTGCCTTCAGGAGTCCGTTGTATTCCTTTTACATCAGATTTAATATCTTCCATACAACTTTCGGTCATTCCTGAATCAGTTTCTGTCTTCATTCTCCCTTTACAGGTTTATCAGAGATCCGAGGACAGGCCTGTGGTTCTACATAATTCAGCCCTCAACCAATCAGCTTTCGTGCCTAAGATTTCTGCTCCCACCACCACAGATTCAGATGATCTTCACATTGCTCTCAAAAAAAGAAAACACATTTGTACCACAAAGAATAAGCATTACATTTCTAATTATGTTTCATTACACCGTACTTCATCATCTTTTCATGCATTTGTTGTTTTATTTTCTATTTCTATTTCCAAAATTTACAAGCAGGCTATGTCATCTTCTGGTTGGAAAAGTGCAATGGATGAGATGTATGCTTTACATCAAAATCAGACTTCGGAGCTGACATCACTTCCTGTTATGAAGCAGAGAGTGGGTTGTAGATAGGTGTACATTGTTAAGTATCATCCTGATGGTTCAGTTGAGCGCATCAAGACGCGATTGGTTGACAAAGGGTATACTCAGACATTTGGGGTGGATTATATGGAGACTTTCTCTCCAGTGGCTCGGCTGAATTCAGTTCGGATTCTTATTTCTGTGTCGATTAATCGTCAATGGCCTATATATCAGCTGGACATAAATAATGCTTTCTTGCATGGTGACTTACAGGAGGAGGTTTATATCGATCAACCACCGGGATATATTGTAGCAGGAAATAAAAAACTCGTATGTCGATTGAAAAAAGCATTATATGGACAGAAACAGTCACCTCGTGCTTGGTTTGACAAGTTCATTTCAGTTCTCATTCAGTATGGTTTTCGGCGCACCACATCAGATCATTCAGTATTTTGCCATTCTTCCTCACCACTCAGCAGGTATTATCGTGTTGATTGTTTATGTTGATGGTATCATTATATCTGGGAGTGATCATGCTGGGATTGTGGACTTGAAGGCCTACCTTAGTCGTTAGTTTCATATTAAAGATTTAGGTCTTCTTCGATATTTTCTTAGAATCGAGGTTGCTCGATCTAAGAAGTGTGTGTATCTGTCAGTTCACAACGCAAGTATGTTCTAGACTTGCTCTCCGAGAGTGGAATGTGGAGTGTCAGCCAGTTTAGACTCATATGGATTATCATGACAAGTTTTAGGATGACAGGGGAGAGTTATTTGAGGATGTTGGATATTATAGACGTTTGATTGAAAAACTTATATATCTTACTGTTACACGACCAGACATCACATATGCAGTTGGAGTAGTTAGTCAGTTTATGCATGCCCCTCGACAACCACATTGGGAGGCTATCTCTCGCATTCTTCGATATTTGAAGGGTGTACTGGAAAGGGTTTGTTGTACAAACCTTCCTAGTTACTTACGGTGACGGAGTTCAGTGATGCTGATTGGGCAGGCAGGCGCACTGATAGAAGGTCTACTTCTAGCTATTGTACGTTTGTGGGTGACAATCTTGTCACGTGACGTAGTAAGAAGCAGAATGTTGTGACTCGTTCTAGTGCAGAGACCGAGTACCGTGCGATGGCTCATACAGCTTCTAAGATGATGTGGGTGCAGTCTCTTCTTCATGAAATGGAAATTATCGCAAGTAATCCGGTGTTTCATGAGCACACGAAGCATATCGAGGTGGATTGTCATTTTGTTCGTGATTTGTTGCTGAAGAAACAGATTGTCACTACTTATGTTCGGTCGGAGTACCAATTAGGTGATATCCTCACCAAACCACTTGTTCGTGGTCCATTTTCTAATTTATGTAGTAAGCTGGGCATGTCTGATCTATATGCTCCATCTTGAGGGAGGGTGTTAGAGTAATTTTATTTTGTTATTGAGCTTATGAGGGTATAATAGTAATTGTGGGTGTATTGCATATCAATATAAATAGACATGAAATGCAACAAAGGATTTTATGCCCTTGCAATCTCCTTTCTCATATTCTCTCCTCCTACTTTTTTCATTTTCTCCTCTCTCCATCTCCAAACTTCACTGTGGAAATATTACACACTTTAAAAGGCATGACAAAAAATATTGCATAGAATGATATCAATGTAATAGTACAAGCTATTAGAATATATAAGTCATAACAATCATGGGCATATAGTGACTCCAATCTTCATACAAAGATTAATGAGAAAAAAATTACCATTATCTAACCACAAGTACTAAGAAGATTAATAGAAATATTTAGAGAGGAAAAAAAAGATATTTGCATATGGTTTTTAGTGACTTAAAGAAAGATTATGATTGAGTTCCTAGGGAGATAATGTGATAAATTTTGAAGAAAAAACTAGTTCCTAGTAGTTATATTGAGACTATTAAGGATATGAATGATAGAGTTATAACAATCGTGTGAACTATTGAAATAGATGGTAAACTTTTCTCTATGACAATTGGCTTACATAAAGGGTGAGCGTTAAGTCCTTAACATTTTGCGATACTTATTGATGAAATTACTAGGCATAACCAAGAGGTGGCTCCATGGTATATGTTATTCGTAGATGATATTGTGTTGGTTGATGAGAGTAAAAAAGGTTAGATGTTAAGATATACGTGTGGAGAGAGAAACTTTGGAATATGAGGGACTTTGAATTAGTAGAACGAAAATAGAGTATCAAATGTAATTTCAACACAAAGTCAAAGAAAAATGAGGGAAGAATCTGTATAGATAGACAAGATATATCTAAGAGTAATAGTTTTCAGTATTTAGTATCAATCATTCATCATTGAGAATGATATCATGCATAGAATTAAAGTAGGATAGTTGAAACAAGAATGATGGTTGAAACAAAGAAATGCTTCAAGAATACTTTGTGATCACAATATACCTGTAAGTTGAAAGAAAAATCTTACAAGACATTTATAAGACTAATCATGCTTTAAGGATAATAGTATTCGACAATTAAAAAATGTCCAGAAAGTTAGTGTAGTCGAATAAGAATGATAAGATAGATGATAGCAGTACACTAAAGGATATGATAAGAAATGAGTGTGTCCATGACAAGTTAGAGGTGGTGCCAATTGACTTAGGTAGTTTGAACATGTGCAATACAGACTAAAAGATGCTCACTTAAGGAGTGTTAATATAGTAATTAATGAAATCGTTAGGACTACAGGTAGGAAGGATATGGATTATGTTAGCGTTACAAAGGATTACAAAGGACATACCCTTATCATAGCCGAATGGAAGAAGAGGATTCAAACAACAGACCCAAAAATTTGCGATAAAGGTTTTTTGTTTTTTGCTGTTTGTTGTATCTAACCATAACAACCCCCAAAGAAAAGTTTTAGGTGCACAATATAACATAATTGACAGCATTTGATTTGCAATCATTCGGAATTGTAGTCTCCAAGGCAATAGGGAGATGTGGGTGAACAATGTCTGATACTCTTAAAGTGGACAAGTGATGCACCTTAACATGAGGATGATGTGACGTCTGTTGGGCATAACTGTTGTAAAATTGGAAAACATGTAGTCAGCATAACATTTTCTCTTGTACTCCTTCATTAATAAGTAGCAATGAAAGATACAATAATTAAAAGCTAACTCGAGGAGATCAGAAATCCTGATTATATTAACAACAATAACACAGTGTCCAAGCTATGTTTGTATCTACAAATGAACAAAGCCTTTGGCCCAAATTTTGAGGTCAGTTCGACAAGTCTTTGTACTTCATATGGCTCTATAAAGGATCACCTCTTACGTAAAAGTAGCAATTATCATACCTTTTAAAAATCGAGATTGATTGTCGTCTAACCGTTTCCTTCAGTAATAATCTTATCACTCCCAACCAGCAAATCCAAAGGTCTCTAAGGCACATGTAAAAGTATCTTATTTCTCAATTTATTAAAGTAGGAAGATTCGACTATAATCTAAACCGGTTTGCATTCGGGCAACAAACTCGCATTTTTCACATAATTTTCAGTATGGAATTTCAATAGGAGTATCATCCAGAATGTGGAAAATATTGATGAGATTAAGCATATCCTTTGAATACAATAACTTGCTCAACATCCATGTTTTAGGTCTTTGAATCTTCCGTGGAAGTTAAGGTCTAGTATTAGTTTAATCTGGGTTGAGTTAGGAGGCTCCTATATAAAGCTTTATGATTTGAGAATTTTGCACTAGTTTACTTTTTTAGGATTGTATATATTTCAGAATTAGGAGGCTTCTTGAGATTATATAAGAATCTAAGAAGCATGTTGAACTAATAAAGATTTCTTCTCCAATAATTGCTATCACCCCACTTATTTATGTTGATGTTAAGTGTATCACTCTGTCTACCCTGTTCTGATAGCTGCCAAGACCAGAGCAGTTGCAACCAAATTCCAAAAAATGTAGCGAGGTTTGGAACCTGGAGAGGTCAGTGAAAGCTATGAAAATACCATCCAACTGGTGAAAAATGATGGAAGGACAGATACGGATCAATATGAGACTAAGTTCAAGACTTGCAATGTGATTTCAAGACCACAATCACCATACTCGTGTTATCTATAAGGTATTTCAAAAATTCACAAAGAAGCCAGATATTGGGGGTTTAGAGATTCAAACACAGTAGTAGAAGTGGCTTGGGTTTCTATGGATTCAATAATAATGAAAAAAGAATAGTATTCGAAAGCATTTATAGGCATCAAATCTGGTGTCAACCAGAATTTTGGTCAATGCACTGGCGTTCTCCTCACAACGCCCAACTAGATTTTTCAGGTCTCATTGACCAGAATTGTGGTAGTCAGGCAGATCTTCATGTAAAAGTACAACACCAATGTCCATGTCAACTAATCAGACTCACACAGATAACTGCCTCTATAGATTATGCTCAAGCCAAAAAAAAAAAAAAAACCTCGCCATGTCGTCTATCATCAGAATAGGATCAGCAATAGAGCACACAAGAAAGCTTCATGAAAAAATTGACAATTGTTATGATCAGTTGTCAACCTTGCGTCAATCCCCTATGTTGGTGCCAAATTCCTTGGCAAGGTAGCTCTACGAAAATAGGGCACTGTCACAAAATCTAGAAGGGCAGTTGACTGGTATGTAGATCTAACTTTTTGGTCATTCCATTTAAGCCCTGTGACCAAGGAGCATCGTCAGTCCCCCTCACTAGACACAAATCTAGGCAAAGAGGTAAGATGCTCTGATTTGCTATAGGAAACTGTGATCATGTTTATGGCACAATAAGCAAAAGAGGAAAAGAAAAGACATTCCCATATGATCAAGCAAAAATAACCCAATTCTAAAATGGAAAAAAATTGCACTTCGATATTACATAACAAAATCTCCTTCATATATTATTAAGAGAGAACAAATGCTTCCAAACACAAACAATATGTTAGTTTAAGCTAATAATGACTACTTTGCATTATAGCAATCTTTTTTAGTTGACAAATGAAGATCTAAAATAGAGGGAAAGTGTGAGCTAATAACTTTCACAATAAACAACCACTTAATATTCAGAAGTATTCAGTGTTCGCATAATCAACTTAAATTTTCCATAGACATGCTAAGCACTTGTCAGAGTATCAGATTATAGCTAAGGAAATCATGGAAACAAAAACAAAAAACTGAGATAATAAAAAATATGATCTTCAGAGGATGTACCTTAGTGTCATCATTTTGACAGGCAGTTCTGGCTTTACCTACAAGAAAATTATGCAGGCAAATTATGCAACGATAATCCTTTACAAATGAGGAAATCCAAGTAAGAATGTTTACCTTTTATAGACGATTTTGGTAGGAGAAAAAGAGCTCCCAACACAATAGCAACAACAAATGCCACAAGCATCGTCGTCTCCATTGAAACAATCACTCAAACAACAAGCTGAAGAAAGTCACTCTCTGACAATATAAAGCAAAGGGAAAAAAGATTAGATAAATATAATTAAATAGGAAGGTAAAAATAGGGAAGGTTTTTACCTAAACATATATAATTCAAATATATGTTTGATAACCCTTGCAACTGCAACAAATAAAAATGTAATGGTAAACCACAATGATAACTGAAGGGCCTAGTTAGTAGCAACTAGCTGCTATTCTTCTAAAGTATGAACTAACTCCTTAATATAAACTTCTGAGCATATATTACGAATACGAGATCCTTCAATATAAATGCTTAAAAAAAAAATTCATTTTTCACATTTTGGATACTATTACAACACATTATAGATATTTGGCTATAGACAAAATTATAATATATAAAAATGCAATTGAGGTTTCTAATATCGGTTGATAAAGCCACCCCTCAGCCATACTTGTATGTGCATAGTGTTGAAATAGTATAAATATTTAGCCCTCAACCCTGAGAACAACTCTTAACTCTAGAGTTATGGCACGGTAGCAAGGAATCTAACATGGTATCAAGCAACCCAAGTTTGAATCTCCTTCGGCACGCAATTTAAGTGAATTTTATAAATAAATAAAATATCAATGTGCGAATCCAGCTCTCAACCTAAATGGGCCTTCAATTTGCAGAGACGTGTTGAATAATATAAATATGGAAAATTTGGTAGAAGCCCTAGAATTTCTGGTACTATCCCGAAAGCCCCTTCTTCAGCTTTTCTCTCTTCCTAACCCCTACTAATACACATATATGCTATCCACTTTTCTACATACATTATGTAAAATAATATAGAAGTCATGGTAAAAGACCTAAATGCTCTAATTTAAGGGACAAAATCTTTTTGAAACAGACTGACAACAAGACAAAGAATATAATAGCCATTTTAAAAACCCCGAACTTCCTCTAATTTACAAAGAACTACCCCCACCTTCTCTATTTTCTCACACCCTTTTCTCACTTTCTTTGAGCGGGAAGAATGTCAGCAGTTAACATGCGGGCCCTCCTTAGGCGTACTAATTAATTGTTTTCTCTTCAATTTGGGTGTCAGACTTCGTTTTTACGCTGATTTCCAGAACTACGTATTGGACGCGGTTCGCGTCCATTGTCTTGAAATTTCTCCTACTTTATCTTGAAATTATGGTCTTCATTTTTTGCCTCGGTTTGTGTGCAACTCCGTTTCATGTATTGCGCCACAGAGCTCCGAACGACACGTAATCCGTGATCCATGTAATGTCAAGACCGACGAGTCTGCTTGTGACCTCCATTTCGCAATCCGGACTCGGCTAAAATTAAAAACCATTTTTTTCTTTGGTATCTTATAGTTTATTTATAACACGTTACCACGACAAGTAACATGTTATACATCAATATCACAAGTTAAATATCAATATCACAAGTTAGTACCACAAGTCACCCATGTTGATCATAAGTTAGGTACCAAGATCACAAGTTTAATACCAAGATCACAAGTCACTTACGTTGATCAAAAGTTAAGTACCAATATCACAAAATGGGTACCAATATCACAAGTCAAATACCAAAATCACAAGTTATGTACCAATATCAAAAGTTAAGTACCTAAATCACAAGCCACTTACGTTGATCACAAGTTAGGTACCAATATCAAAAATTAGGTATAATAAAGTTACTTAACCTGTGTTATTAGCAGCTATAATAGAGTCAAGGACAAAATGGTCTACAATTTTAATGTCGGATAGATAAATGGAGGTCGCGGGCAGACTTGTTGGTCTGAGAAGAGTCCGTAGATATGGCACAAGCATCGTTCGGAGCTCGGTGGTGCAAACGACACACGAAACATGATTGCATACAAACTGAGACAAAAACGGAGAGCAAAATTTGACATAAACAAAGTGAAAATAAATCATATCAAGACTATGAACGCAAATCACATCGAAAACGGAGTTCAGGAGCGCATTCGACATAAAAAAGAGTCCAATGCGCAAATCGAGGAGAGCACACTTAATAATGGACCCAAGGGAGCCTGTATGTCCGCTGTTGTTGACATTGTTCCCATTGGAAAAAAATTAAGAGGTAAGTGCAATTAATATACAAGGTCTTTTTTAAATTTTCAAATCGTCTCTTTTAAATGTTCATATTGCTTTTGTAAAGGGGTAAAATAGAAAAATAAGATCATGGAAAAGAGAAGCCACCGGGTTCCGACATGTGTCCAAGAAGATTTATTTTTTAAATTCCTTCGCCCTGCACAGAACGACATTATGGTTCGAAAAAATGATCCTACATACGCTACTTACAAATATGGAGAGTATATGCTTGTAGGAAAAAAAAAAGTTGGAGGGGCTTCCTAGATAGTGATAGAAATCCCAGGTTAACGTATCAAATTTCTCCTATAAATGTTTAACCCCCAACCGTCACCACAACCAAAGGGCAGAGTCAAGGGGTGGCTCGGTGGGGCCCAGGCAACCCCAAAAAATTCCCATAGCTAGCATATTTTCATTCATGTCAAGCAAGTTGTAGTGAAAAACACTAAAACAAAAATACAATAATACTAAAGATGTTTCATAACAACAAACACTTGTTAGAAATGTGGTTAAGAACATTGTTTTTTTGTGGCATGGGTCCTAGTTCAAATCAGTTTATTGTAAGTTTTTGTTTTTGTTTTTCAATAAAAACACGCTGCCTTTATAATCTAAAGTCTTCTAATATGGGTTCAAGTCAGCGTTTTTGCTGGCATAGGTCTTTAATTCAAATCAGTTGATTGTAACCGAATTTTTTTTTTCAATTTAACTGAAAACACTTGGCCTTATTTTTTTTAGACTAAATTTTAACTTGATACCCTCAACTATTCAAAATTTTCAACTTGATAACCTAAATTTTAAAATTAGACAACTAAATACCTCAACTATAATTTTACAACTTAATACCCTATCAGTTTTATCAGAGAATGCTAAATGACCAAAATACCCCCATTCTTCCCCCCCCCCCCCTCCCTCTCTCATCGGCAGTAGCCGCGACGACATAGGTAGAGGGGGGAAGCGTCGGGGGGGCAACGTGTGTGTGTGGGGTTGGGGGGTGGGTTGGAGCGAAGTGGCAGAGTAGGGGGGGAGGGGAGGTAATTTAGTCAAAATAAATAAATAACAGAACACTTAACACCTAGCTGACGCCTGATAGAGGATACCAAGTTGAAAATATTCAATAGTTGATGATATCAAGTTGTCTAGTTTTAAAGTTTACGGTATCAAGTTAAAAAACTTGAATAGTTGAGAGTATCAAGTTGAAAATTAGCCTTTCTTTTTTAATCTAAAGACTTATTCATATGGGTTCAAGTCAGTTGAATGTAATATGGTTTTCCTTTATTTTTTCAGTAATATAGTTAAATAAGTTTTATTTTTCGGGGTCATCTGATGCGGGACATGTGGTGGCCATCCCAAGTCCGAAGCCACCTGGAATTTTTGAACTGCACCAGCAATGTATGAAATAAAATAACAATCTTTTTTTATTTATTTTTCTTGATACTTTTATTTGGGGCCCCTAGTGTAACGACCCGCTCCGCGAAAACCGGAGGGGCCGATTCAAACGGCACAAGTGTAGCTATTCAACCCGCCTTGCTCAGCGAGATAGCTCGTTCGATGCAAAGGCATTCATGTTGGGATCTTCTATGGAGTCAGACTTAGGCTATCAGAGGCGCGTCCGGAGTCTCGCTCGACCGATGTGATACATCGCTAAGGTGGGTGGCCCCGGTGAACCTGTCTCTACTTAGCTGCACACTAAGAAAATGAATGTTACATGCTAGTTACAGGCGATAACCTTTGCATGCTAATAAAAGAGATGAATGCACATAGCTAAGGGGATAACCCCGCCTTATCATTGTATAGAACATGGAGATCTTACTTGTTATTTGCGTAGTCGGGATTGTTGAGTTGGAATGTAGTAACTTCTTTCATATATGCCGTAAAGTAGTGTGAGTTCATACTGAGACGTTAAACCGCACAGAACATGACACGGGATGGATTAAAATCATGTTGCATGCATAGACGAGGAAGGCTATCAAGTAGTCGTTCCGAGTCAAGAGATGGAAGGAAAGGAAGGTACTCGGGATATGCAGATCTCCGAGGCAGTCTCTAATCAGGGAGCTGCGTAAAGAAGAAAAGATCCGAGTGTAGTCCTCGGCAAGGATTGATCCGAGTGTTGTCCTCGGCTAAGATTGGAAGTGGGGGAGTAGTTGCATGGTCACGGACAACTGGTTGCGCACCAAGTAGAGAGAGTCCTCGACACGATTGCTGAGGCATCTGAATCGTATCGGCCCGGGAGGACAGTGCCAGTGTAGTCCTAGCGATACGCTAGCTGATGACTAGCGGGCGAGAGCGGGACATCCAGCAAGGCTTGCTACCGACCTGGATGGGCGTCGACTCGTTAGACGGTTGGGAGGCCCAGCAAGGCTAGCAACCGAGCTGGGAAGACAACCGTCCATCGCAGATTATGTCCAATATGGATAGCAGAGCCAGTAACCTTCATATAGATAAGTTATGTTATTGAGAAAAGGAGTAACGGGAAGGAGTGCGTTTGCACGACATTTTGCATAATTAGAATGGATGCATGGTATCCCACATAGTTCTAGTAAAATGGGTCTTGTGAGACAGAGGCACGGCATAACACTTGGGTTTCATAGTTGCTACTTGTTATTTCGTAGATCATTGTTTATATTGCTGCATATGACAGGGAAGGCCGAATGGTAAGAAATGGTAAGGTGAACTCAATTGTTCATTATTATGACACTCTTGAGCTGACACGGAGATTACTTTCTTTATATTGCCATGTAACTGATCCTAAGGCAAAAGAATAGAAAGACAACGAAATCAGTCGGTGCACATAACTAATGAACGTGCTTGTTTTGTGGCGTGGGCGAGAGGCCTCCCCACCAGTGCATTCAATGTACTGATACCCAACCAGTTTGCATGCAGGATGCAGGAGAAACTCGTACGGATTCGGAGATCGCTTAACGCAATGAGGCGCCGGACCGCACTTGGCGTCTTGGAGCGTGGCGCACGGACCTGGAGCTCACATATATGAGACATAATGTATGGGAACATCATCATCCAGATTATTTGTATTGGTTCTAAGCCTAAGGGCATATTCATTGTAAGAGATTGAGAGAGCATGAGCGATTTGTAATCTCGGCCTAGCGCCGCTTGTAATATTTACTTCATATCAATAAAGAGCTTGATTTGGATTCAATACTTGTGTTCATTTTATGTTTCCGCCATGATGACTCTGTGAACTAGTTATCAACGGCCGTTTCGGTATTTGCCTCGCGCGGGCGCAACCCCTGGCTCGCGCGGCATCGCGTCCCGATGGAAACGTACGTCCCGCGGGAGCGCTATCGCGGTGATTCGCGCCTAGCGGGGACGGGCGATTCCGGCGGGAGATCGGGACGTGACACCTAGTGAGTAATTTCTGTTTCACGTTCTCGATGCTAATTTAATCAAGAGTTGTACATCATTTTTTTCTATTTTCAGATGCGCGTATAAATTAGATTTACTTCATCATATTGTTCACAAAAGAATGTTTCTGTCGGAGCTTGCAGTGGAATTGCAAGCTCCGCAGAAATCGGTAGTGTTTAATTATCTTTCATGATCAAGAATTAGCAGAGGAAGCTGTTTTTTAACAGAATGTATCGAGTAAAATAAATTTTCAACTTGCAAATTAAAATTTCACAAAATGTAACACAAAATAGCGCGTTTGCTATTTCCATAACCTCATCAAGATCGGATCTTTATGTCAAAAATAATGAAATCATATGCAAATATACTATTTCCATGTACTCTACGCACTGAAACTCCAAAAACAAACAACTTTTCTCTACACAATCCAACGGATTTTCAACTAAGAAATGAATATAACGAAAGAAAAGAGGGGGTTGAAGAACATACCTAATATGTAGATCTTGATCAAAACAAGGAGAAGAAATTAGGGTTTTCTTTCTTGCTGGAGATTTGTAAATTTTTAGTTGGGAGTGGAGTAGGAATTGGCGACAGCTTTATAAAAATAAAAAAAATAAATAAATAAATAAATATATATATATATATATATATATATATATATATATATATATATATATATATATATATATATATATGTCATTTCAAAAGTACATCATATTTACTCGAAAAAATATTTTACTGTAACTATTTTCGACAACTGTCACAGCACTAAAAAAATTTTAACAGTCCTACCGGAAGAACTCTTAAAATTTTGACAGTTCTAAAAAAAATATGTTGATTTTTTACGACTGTCAAAATTTTAATAGTATTTCAAATTTGTAGGACTATCAAAATTTCGACAGTTCGGAGGGGGAGGGGGAGAAAGAGGAGGAGGCGGCGGCAAGAGCGGCGATGAAGGGGCGGTCGAGGGGATCGGAGCAGCGGAGGGGGGCAGAGGAGAAGGAGGTGGAGGAGTCGAAGGCGGCGGAGGAGGAGCGGTGGTGGAGGGGTCGAGGGAGGTAGAGAGAGCGGTTGAGACTTTGGCGCTGACGAAAGTGCCGGAGATGGAGAAAAAGTTGTTGTTGCTCGCTTCTTCGAGGCAGTTGTTGTTGTTGCTGTTGACGGTGGTGGTGGTGGCGGTGGAGGAGGAAGAGGGGGAGGAGACGGCGGCGCGGTCGACGAGTGGCTCGGCTGGCCGTCTAGTGGCTCGGCGGAGGCGGCGCGGTCGATGGCGAGGTCGACGACGCGGAGAGGCAGAGAATCGGGGGAGGAGGAGAGGCCGGAGGGGGTGGGGGTAGGGGAGGAGCAAGAGGAGGGAGGTGGAGAGGGTGGGCAGCCCTAGTAAAATTTAGACTAGCCTGAGTAAATATTCTTCTTGACTGGGCTAACATCAATACTGGGCTAGCCCTGAGTCATTTTGGTAGTGCCTTTATCAATGGCCAAAAATAAAGGCTAATTTACAACTTGATACCCTCAACTATTGGAAATATTTAACTTGATACCCTCAACTTTAATAGGTATCAACGTGATAACCTCTCTCCTAACGGTGTTAATCGAAATAAAGAATGACAAAAATACCCTTCCCAACCCCCTCCCCCCTCACTCTCTACCTGTCACGCCCCAGTCCCATAGTACGTAAGATTAGGAATACGCAACATGACAGTCGTATGTATACGATAACTCCAATGTGTTGGAAGATCGTAACACATACGTACGTTGTACATGAATATCAAATCCACAAGTGGTAATATACTGTCAACAAAACTCACACGCAATCTATATCTCATCCACAGCATAAATAAAGAAATAGGAAATAAATAACTAAATCTCAAATATGAAGTATCAAAGAATGATAGTCGGGTGGAAATAAATCCACTGCCAATCGACTATACTAAAAAATAAGTGAGAGAAGAGATCAAACTCTAATATAAGATAAATATCAATAAAGGAATAGCAACTAGAATATCCATCAGCTGCGAAGAATCAGGGGTACTCCGAAGGTAAAACCTCCTCAGTCTGGTATGAAGCGTCAGGTCTGGGTCCGTACTCCTGTGGATAGTCATGCCCGTCTACACCTGAAAAGGGACCAAGTCCTCAGAGGGACGTAACAAGATACATAGAAGCATGCCAATAAAGTACTGAAAATAAACATTCAATGGGTCGCCTAACCGTCTATGTGAATGCACTTTAAGAACAACTTTCCAACACGTAGGCTATCTGGCTAAAATAGGATTGGCATGATTCTCTCGGAGAATCAGGGGCCTAAAAAGTATGACGTCTTTTGAACGTCAAAGGCCGCCCTGTAGATAATAATATAGGGGTCATCTGACCACGCATCTCCGGCGGAGCGTGCGGGTTACACAAGGAAAGTGCAAAGGAGCCCAAACGCCTTACTTGTTGTTCTCTTCACCCCATGCTCTATTTATGTCAAATCCATGACACGATGACATCTCTAATAACTGCCAAGTCTTCTAATTATGCAAATTCTATCAGCAGTTATCCCTATCCGTCGTACGTCCCATACGTACCGGTGGCCAACCGAATACTCAAGTTTGTGTCCTACATGAGACTCACACTCGTGTAACAACTGTGTCACGACCAATGAAACATAAGAATCCCTCATGATAATGGGGTGGTCTCGTAAAACTAGGTTAACATGTATAATATATAATAAAGACAAAATACGACGTCACCGTCGTTGCACCGAAGTTATTCTTGGACGTGCAGTTTATATAGTAGTTAAAATATATTAACTAAATAACAGAAATAAAATTCATGCACCATATAGAATGTAGATTATAGTACAATGGCAAGGTATACTTGCCTAGCAAGCAATCTGCGTAGTATAAGCGTCCAGACGTCAAGCACAAGGGATCAGAAACTATGGCCTCTGAATGAACGTCTCCGGATGCTAAAATAAACATCATCAACGTTTCCGGAATCAATAAGATAGTCAGAAAGGTCTACCCTTTCGTCTAATTTGGACACAGGGGCAAACTGGTAATTTTGGATCAAAGCGGGTCCATATGTAGGCCACTTTGCACCATAGGTAAAGGTCTCTAAATGGGATAAATTATAGATCAAAAAAATTCTAAACGATGATACGAACTCAACAGTATGTCTAATTTTGGATTCCGGTGAGCCGATCACAAATTCGCCCTTAAAGTCAAACTGTATGGCCCGCGAATAGGCGGCTTGGTCAACTGTCTCAGAATCGCATGAAACTTGGGTCACAGGACCAATGTGATACCAAGAATCCAGTGACGCAAGTTTTGTCGCATTCCGACGAGCATACACAAAGTGGGGTGGTGTTTTGCAAAAGTCACAATACAGAGACTTTTTACGGATACTGGTTAATTTCAACTCGCACATACATCCAAATCAACTTCCGTGAAAGCCCACACATCAGGACATACCATACGCGTATTTCGGTGCAATTGGTACACGATGAGGCGGTCCCGTTTGGCTGGACGCACTCCGTATCATAAAATTCTAATATTTTAAAAACAAGTTTTTATGAGATTTCTACCTGATTTATCCATGGTTCTAATACAAAAAAATAAACTACTTAACAAGGAATGATCTTGGTTATATAGGCTTTACACAGCAAAAAGTAGATTTTAATTTGGATGTCTATGTTGAGAGATATTAGCCTCGAAATAGAGGTCGTTGGGACAGTTTATAACAGTAAAAAAATTTTGGATTTTTCTCATCTTGTCTTCGATTTCTACCTAGTTTTTAACGTTGTTCAATTAAAACTAATTGATGGAGTTTAAAGAGGGATAGATTGTGATCATACCGACAAAGACGGATTAGAAAACGATCGAGAGATGAGACAAAAAATGACGCGCGAAGGGGTGGTCGTCGCTGCCTGTAACTGTTGCGGTTGCCGCGCGGTTGCTGTCGCGACCGGTGCTGGCGTTTCTCCGGTGGCGGCCCTGGGGTTCAGGTGGTTCTCCGGCGGCGGCATGGAGGTTCAGGAGTCGGGTGATTAAGGTTAGGGTTATCAAGGTCTGCATACATATAAATATACGGAAGCGAGAGAGAGATGGGTCGGTGATATCTGGGCCGCGGGGGTCGCCTGCTGCTGCGAGCGGGTGTGGGTTAGGATTAGATTTTGGTTTTAGGTGTTTGGGCTTTAGGCTTAAGAGCTAGTTAGGTTTTTAAAATTAGTTTAAGGGTTTAAGAATTTTCTTTTTCCTTTATTTACTTTCTTATTTAATACTATATATATTTATTCATATATATAAGGTATAAAAATCCAAGAAAATTATTTGCATACAAAAATAAATTCAAAAAAAAATAACTATCACCCTTTAAGAAAGATTCCTAAATTAAAATAAAAATAATAGTTTTGTGCAATAATTCTAAATTAGTATTTATTTAGTAATTAAATCAATAAAATTTATTTTTTAATTAACTAGGAAATAATATAAAAAAATTCAATGATTAATTAAATAAATATAATATATAAAAAAATTTGGGGGTTTTACATTCTACCCAACTTACAAAAATTTTGTCCTCGAAATTAAAACGAAACCACGATAGGGAATCAAGAATGGTGTATGGTAGAAAGGAACAAAGTAAATTCATACATTGATCTTCGAACAGATGCAAAAAACGTTTGCGCAAGTCATCATCGCGCTCTCAAGTGGATTCTCCTAGCGCGCAATGCCTCCATGCCACGCGGACCAAGGGAATAGACTGATTCCTCAACACTTTCTCTCGACGGTCAAGGATCCCCACGGGTTGCTCTTGGTATGACAAGCTCGGCCCAATGGTGATCTTGGAGTGGTCGAGAACATGACTGCTATCTGCCATATATCGCCTAAGTTGCGACACGTGAAATACATCATGCACTCCCTCGAGTGAAGGTGGTAGTGCAAGTCGATACGCCACTTCTCCCACTCGTTTAGCATGTCAAATGGTCCAATATACCTTGGGCTCAACTTGCCACGTCCTCCAAACCAAATAGTGCCTCTAGTAGGTGATATCCTCAATAAGACATGATCGCCTTCTTTAATCTCCAAGGGACGACGGTGAAGGTCTGCCCACTGCTTTTGTCTGTCTTGTGCTGCTCGTAAGTGCCCTTGTATCTTCTTCACTGTCTCTACAGTATTGACTACCAACTCTGGTCCCAGAATCTGACGTTCTCCCATGTCACTCCAACACACGAGAGACCTACACTTTCTTCCATACAATGCTTCAAACGAAGCCATCTGGATGCTCGCTTGATAGCTATTGTTGTAAGAAAACTCCACAAGATGTAGGTGGTCCTCCCATGATCCTCCAAAGTCCAACAGACAAGTCCTCAACATATCCTCCAGTGTTTGAATAGTACGTTCGGACTGCCCATTTGTCTGCGGGTGGTAAGACGTACTAAACTTCAGACGAGTCCCAAGACTCTCCTGCATGCTTCTCCAAAAGTGAGATGTGAAACACGAATCCCTGTCTGACACAATGCTGACCGGAATGTCGTGCAACCTCACGATCTGCCTCATGTATAAGTCAGCCAAAGCTTCTATAGACTGGCCAACTCTAAAAGGCAAGAAATGTGCGAACTTGGTGAGTCGATCGACTATTACCCAAACAGTATCTCGCCCACTTGGACTCCTCGGAAAACCCGTGACGAAGTCCATAGTGATGTGCTCCCACTTTCATTCAGGAATCGAAAGTGGTTATAGTAGCCCTGATGTTCTCTGGTGTTCCGCCTTCACCTGCTGACATACTAGACATTTGGCCATAAAGCGAGCTATCTCCCTCTTCATCCCATGCCACCAAAAGTGTTGTCGCAAGTCACGATACATCTTGGTGCCTCCAGGATGAATAGAATATATCGAACTATGAGCTTCTTCCATCAGCTCCTGTCGAATCTCTCCATTAGGAACATATAAACGATCACCACATCGTAATGTCTCGTCACCATGAATATGCAATCATGTATGCTCTCCGGCCTCTGTCCTCTCTTTCAATCTCTTGAACCTGGCGTCCGTAGGCAAAGTTGTCTTGATCCTCTCTACAAGTGATGATTGTACTTGCAAGTTGACTAGTGTCCCATCTACTCCGGGTAATACCACTTCTATGCCAAGATCTTGGAAGTCCTCTAGTAACTCCCTCTGTGTCGTCAAGAAGTAAGCTGCAGGCTTCCGGCTTAACGCGTTTGCTACTACATTAGCCTTGCTTGGGTGATAATGCAGCTCTATCTCAAAGTCCTTCATTAACTCAAGCCATCGACGTTGTCTCATATTTAGCTCCTTCTGCGTGAAGACATACTTGAGGCTTTTGTGGTCTGTATAGATCTCCACTCGTTCCCCATATAGGTAATATTTTCATAGCTTCAGAGAAAAAACAACGGCTGCAAGCTCCAAGTCATGAGTTGGATAATTCTTCTCATGTACTCATAACTGTCTAGATGCATATGAAATCACCTTGCTATGCTGCATCAACAGGCATCCCAAGCCTTTCCCCGATGCGTCACTGTAAATCCCATAACCTCCTGATCTTGATGGAATAGTCAATACTGGCGCTGTGGTCAGTCGCTTCTTTACCTCCTCAAAAGAGGCTTAACACTCGTCGGTCCATATAAACTATTGGTCCTTGCATGTCAACCAAGTCATAGGCGCTGCTATCCTTGAGAAGTTCTCCACGAACCGTCGGTAATATCCTGCAAGTCCAAGGAAACTCCTCACCTCTGATGCTGATTTAGGAATGGGCTATGACAAAACTGTCGAGATTTTCTCTGGATCAACAGTAATACCATCTCCCATGACGACATGCCCAAGAAATGAGACTCTGTCCAAGAAGAACTCACATTTACTGAGCTTCGCATATAATTGCTCTTCCCTCAAGGTCTCTAGGAAAATCCGCAGGTGCTTCTCGTGCTCCTCGTGACTCTTCGAATAGACAAGTATGTTATCTATGAAGACGACCACGAACTGGTCCAAATACTGATGGAATACTCGATTCATTAAGTCCATAAAGATAGTTGGAGCATTGGTCAATCAAAATAGCATGACCAGAAACTCGTAGTATCTATATCTTGTCCTAAATGTAGTCTTCAGAATGTCCTGCTTCCGTACCTTCACCTGGTGATATCCTGATCTCAAGTCTAGCTTCTAGAACACCTTGGCTCCACTAAGCTGATCAAATAAGTCATCAATGCGTGGCAATAGATATTTATTCTTTACAGTCACTACATTTAAGGCTCTGTAGTCGATGCACATACGCACTGACCCATCCTTCTTTGGTACAAACAATACTGGTGCTCCCCAGGGTAGTGCACTTGGCCGGATGAAACCTTTCTCCTCTAATTCTTTCAACTGTGCCTTTATCTCATCCATCTCCTTTTTTGCCAATCTATAAACATGCGACGCTATGTGTGCTGCTCCCGGTGTCAACTCAATCGAGAATTCTACGTCTCTGTCCGGAGGTAGTCCTGGCAATTCCTCTGGAAAGACGTCTTGGAACTCTGAAATAATGGGATGATAAATAACGTCGTCCATTGCAAGTTGAACGCCATCAAGGGCTTCTGTAGATCCCTACGCAAACTCGAGTTCCGACTGGCCTGGTACCTTAAAAAGAATGCTTCCTCCAAAACAGTCGAAGAAAGCCTGGTACTTGCTTAGCCAGTCTATCCCAAGTATAATATCAAAATTGGGCATAAGAAGGACTAAGAGTCGGGCATTCATCTCTCTGCCACGAATAACTATAGGACAAGATCTACAAATCTGGCTAACAGGTACAACTCCTTCTCCGGTGAGAATTCTAACACAACTAGGTAAAGGTGTAGTGGCAATATTGTGCTTGGCAATAAAACTAGAAGATATGAATGAGTGTGTGGCTCCCGTATCAAATAATGTCACAACAGGAAAAGTAAAAACAAGAGTAATACCTGTTATAACATCAATCTCCTGTTCTATGTCATCCACTTCTAGTGTAAAAGCTTGTCCAGTCATTTGTGGTAGTCCATGTCTAGCCCTTGTGAACTGGTCCTTCTCAGTAGGTAGCGGTGGTCCTCACTGAAATCCTCCGGATGCTGGGGGTTGAGGTGCTCCTGCTCCTGGTCTAGTCATCTGCTGAACTGGCTTCGGTGCTGGAAGTGTTGGCCTCTGTATTGGCAGTGGAAGCGTCAATGCCTGATGTATTGGACAATCTCTCACCATATGTTGTCCGGAACCACACCTCATATACTGCCCCAAGCGAAGCCGACAGTCTCTCGTAATGTTCCCGCGCTTCCCACAATAACTGCAGTAGGGCTTCTCTGGAATCTGGTACGGACCTGCTCTGTGCTGCTACTGATGTGCCAATGGATGCCTGATGGGCCCACCTTGCTGTGTCCTCGCTGGTCCCTGTTGTGTCTTCAGTTGACCTCTCTTTCCCTTATTGATGGCCTCATGCAGCCTAGCTTTTGTCAATAATTCGGTATAAGAGATCCGGGACTGTGAGCCAGTGTAGTGTTGGAGCTCTTGAGTCAGCCCGCTGTGAAACCTCCTAGCCTTTTCCAAGTCATTAGGTATCAGGGCAACGCCATATTTACTGAGGCGACTAAACTCTGCATCATACTCGTCGACTGTCTTGTTCCCCTGCTCCAGATGGAGGAACTGATCGTACAACGCATCCCTTATAGTGGCTGAAAAGTACTTCCTCTCAAAGTACTCCAAGAACTGTTCCCAAGTCTGATGCGTACCCAACTGGCGCTCCATTGATTCCCACCAGTGATGAGCGTTACTCTCTAGCTGGGTCCTTACGCCTATCATCCATAGATTGGTAGGCAGCTATGATGCTTCTAACAACTTCTTGGTGTTGGTAATCTAGTTTGTGGTCTCCTCTGGGCTCTCAGTGCCTTTATACGGCTTGGGGCCCATCTGTACAAAGTCCTTGACTGAACCAACTTGAGCTTGCGGTACTGGAACTAGTGCCTGGGCTGGTACATGTGCCAGTGTAGCCATTCTCTCAAGTGCTCCTAGAAATTCTTGCCTCTGCTCCGCTGCTTGCTGCCTTTGCTCTACAGTCTGTGCGGCAGCCTGCTGTCTCTGTTCCTGCATCATCATTTGGAAGAATTGGAACAACTGTGTTTGGCCATCCCGTGGTGTCGATGAAGCTGGAAAAATCCCATTAAGCGAAGCAAAAAGATCAGGTAGAACCGGATTGTGAGTCTGTCCATCCGGCCCCGGAAGTCTATGAGTCGTTGAGGCCTCTTCTCGAGTTTGGCCATTGACCCCTGGAGGTGTGTCCCCCCGGTGGCGGTACATACACTACGCAAATCTATCTCTCTGCAAGAGGTGGACGAAAATATTAGGAGGAGTACAGGAATCAAACATGATACAAGCATTAAAATTGGAAAGTTGAAAGGGAAGATGAGTTTTAGTCAAGCGTGGCTGAGATCCAATACTCTATTCCTATATGAAGGCTTGTTCAGTACAGTAACGTAACCGAGACAATATATTTGTAGACCTGAATGGGCCACCACTAAAATATGTCATGCCCCAGTCCCATAATACGTAGGACTAGGAATATGCAACATGTCAGCTGTATGTATACGATAACTCCAATATGATGGAAGATCGTAACACATACGTATGCTGTACATGAATATCAAATCCACAAGTGATAATTTACTATCAACACAAGTCACACGCAATCTATATCTCATCCACAGCATAAATAAAGAAATAGAAAATAAATAACTGAATCTCAAATATGAAGTATCAAAGAATGATAGTCCGGTGGAAACAAATCCACTGCTAATCGACTATACTAAAAACTAAATGAGAGAAGAGATCAAATCTAATATAAGATAAATGTCAATAAAGGAATAGCAACTAGAATATCAATCAGCTGCGAAGAATCAAGAGTACTCCGAAGGTAAGACATCCTCAGTCTGGTATGAAGCGTCAGGTCCGGGTCCGTACTCCTGTAGATAGTCCTGCCCGTTTACACCTGAAAAGGGACCAGATCCTCAGAGAACGTAACAAGATACATAGAAACATGCTAATAAAGTACTGAAAATAAACATCCAATGGGTCGCCTAACCGTCTATGTGAATGCACTTTGAGAACAACTTTCCAACACGTAGGCTATCTGGCTAAAATGGGATTGGCATGATTCTCTCGGAGAATCAGGGGCCTAAAAAGCATGACGTCTTTTGAACGTCAGAGGCCGCCTGTAGATAATAATATAGGGGTCATCTGACCACGCATCTCCGGCGGAGCGTACGGGTTACACAAAAAAGTGCAAAGGAGCCCAAACGCCTTACTTGTTGTTCTCCCCATCCCATGCTCTATTCATGCCATATCCATGACACGATGACATCTCTAATAACTACCAAGTCTTATAATTATGCAAATTCTTTCAGCAGTTATCCCTATTCGTCGTACGTCCCATACGTACCAGTGGCCAGCCGAATACGCAAGTTCGTGTCCTACATGAGACTCACACTTGTGTAACAACTGTGTCACGACCAATGAAACATAAGAATGCCTCATGATAATGGGGTGGTCTCGTAAAACTAGGTTAACATGCATAATATATAATAATGACAAAATACGACACCACCGTCATTGTACCCAAGTTATTCTTGGACGTGCAGTTTATATAGCAGTTAAAATATATGAACTAAATAACAGAACTAAAATGCATGCACCATATGGAATGTAGATCATAGTACAATGGTAAGGTATACTTGTCTTACAAGCAATCTGCGTAGTGTAAGCGTCCATATGTCAAGCACAAGGGATCAGAAACTATGGTCTCCGAATGAACGTCTTCGGATACTGAAATAAACATCACCATCGTTTCCGGAATCAGCGAGATAGTCTGAAAAGTCTACCCTTTCGTCCAATTTGGACATAGGGGAAAAATAGTAATTTTGGATCAAAGCAGGTCTATATGTGGACCACTTTGCACTGAAATACGAGCCAGAGGTAAAAGTCTATAAATGGGATAAATTATAGTTCAAGCAAATTCTCAACGACGATACGAACTCAACGGTATGTCCAATTTTAGATTCCGGTTAGACGATCACAAATTCGTCCTTAAAGTTAAACCGTGAAACTTGGGTCACAGGACCAGCGTGATACCACGAATCCAGTGGTGCAAGTTTTATTGCATTTCGACGAGCGTTCACAAAGTGAGGTGGTATTTTGCAAAAGTCGTAATACGGAGACTTTTTACGGATACGGGTTAATTCCTACGCGCACATACGTCCGAATCAACTTCCACAAAAGTTCAAACGTCAGGACATACCATACGCACCTTTTGGTGCAATTGGTACGCGATGAGACGGTCTCGTTTGGCGGGACGCACTCCGTATCATAAAATTCTAATATTTTAAAAACAAGTTTTTCTGAGATTTCTACCTGATTTATCCATGGTTCTAACATAAAATAAAATAAACTAATTAACAGAGAATGATCTTGGTTATATAGGCTTTACACAGCAAAAAGTATATTTCAATTTGGATGTTTATGTTGAGAGATATTAGCCTCGAAATAGATGTCGTTGTGACAGTTTATAAAAGTAAAAAAAATATAGATTTTTCTCATCTTGGCTTCAATTTCTACCTAGTTTTTAATGTCGTTCAATTGAAACTAATTGATAAAGTTTAAAGAGGGATAGGTTGTGATCATATCGACGAAGACGGATCAAAAAATGATCGAGAGATGAGACAAAAAATGATGCGCGAAGGGGTGGTCGTCGCTGCCTGTAGATGCTGCGGTTGCTGTCACGACCGGCGCTGGCGTCTCTCCGGCGGCGGCGCGGGGGTTCAGGTGGTTCTCCGACGGCGACATAGAGGTTCAGGAGTCGGGTGATTAGGGTTAGGGTTAGGGTTATCAAGGTCTGCATACATATACATAGACGGGAGCGAAGATAAGGATGTCACGCCCCAGTCCCCAAAATGCCGAGGGACCGGACGCGTGATAATGGCCAGCAGCACACACCGATGGACAACCCAATTTAATGGATCCATCGGGGCATGCTTAAGCTATAATATAACAATAAATAGGTCCAATGATATAAGTCACAGTCTATACTAATCTCATCCACAACAGATAAACACAGATCCAATGTCAGAATAGCTGCAAATAAAATAAACTAACAAAACTGAATAAAAGTGTCTCGGAGAACAATCCGAGAATAAGTCTGATACATCAATGAAATAGACTGGAAATAAAATAACTAGAACAGAAATAAATGAGTATCTCAAGCCAATACTCAAGAGAAGTCCTCTGGTACAATCTCGTCCTCAGATCCTGGTTCTGCTCCAAGGTAGGCACCTGCTCCTGCTAATGCTAATGCTCCGGTCCCGTATACCTCGGGATAGATCTCGTCAGCTAATTCTGGGGACATAATCCGGATCCAGGTCCTCAGGGGACATAGCAAGGTACAAGAAAGCTCATGCCAAAATAAATACAGTGCAGCAATAATGAAATAATAGGGTAAATAAATAACCAGCTAAGTGATATGCAAGTGAGAGTGTTAGTCATACTCGGACTGAGGCTACTATAGGATCAGTGTCGGAGAAACCCATAGCAGTATTTTCTCGAAGGGCCAGAACTGGTGCCATAGCTCTATGTCAGAGACTAAGACACATCCAGATGTCAATATATATAATATAATCAGCCTTTGTTATGGTAATACTCTCCCCACCCAATGAAATCTCACGTCTCATGTCCATGACACGCAGGATCAAAACTAATGCACAAGTCAGGATATAATCTAAGCATGTAAACTGTATATGTCATAAGCCTGTACCTTATACAGAATCACCATGAATATCTTAGGAAGATTCTGTCTTATGAACAGTGTCAAGTGTCCTGGGTATAAGGTACTTGATAAGACAAGTACGAGAATGTAAAGGGTCACGAATGTCCATCTCTAGATGACAATACACAACACTGCGTACGATGTTGGCACCTGACTATAATCGGACGCTAAGTAAGTCACACGGTCCTAGGTTAAGCATGCACAACAATGTAAAAGAATCAAGAAAAATATGTAACAAGACTGCAAAGTTTGGCAATGTACACTTGCCTGTGGTCCTGGCTCCAACTGTAGCTCTGGTCTCAGTGTGATCTGCTGGTACCACTCCGGTTGCTGAAATAAACATCACCATTAGATTTAAAAAATATCAAATAGCTAGAAACGCCTGTCCTTACGTCCAATTTGGACACAAGGGCAAAAATGACATTTTCGGGCCAAAGCGGGGTCCACATGTGGACCACTTTGCGCCGAAAAGCGTGCCAGGGTCAAAGGTCTCCAAATTCGCCAAACTTAGTGTCAACAAGTCAGGAACGATGATACGAACCCAACGGAACTTCCAGAATTAGATTCCGATGAGCCGATCACAAAATCGCCCGTCAAGTGGAGCCTATAGGGCCCACGACACGCGATCTCGTCAACGTTCTCAGATTCAAACCAAACTTGGGTCACAGGACCAGCGTATTGCTACGAGTCCGATGGCGCAAGTTTCGTTTTGATCCGACATGTGTACACAAAGTTAGGATGCATTCCAGAACTGACGGATACGGGTCGGTGTTCGCGGATACGCGTTGATTCCGGTGTGCACGCACATCCAAATCAACTTCTGCGAAATTCTGCACGTCCGTATCGACGTCGCACACGTTTCGGTAAAGACCGTGTGCGACCAAGTTGTCCCGTTTGGCGGGACGCACTCAGTTCCGGGGTGAACCAGGGCGTTGGTTTTTCTGTTTTTGGATCGCGGTTCGCGATCGCCACAGGACGCGATGCACCGAGCGGGTTGCACGGGCACCGAGAGGGTCATACAGTCTACGCGACGCAACTGACGGAATCGAAAATGGGGTAACGAGGAGAGAGATATGAGTACCTTAACAGGGCTCCGGGGAAACTGCGTTTCTCGTGTCCGACACGTGTCCGGGTTAACAGTGTCCTGGCTAGGGCAGCGGGTCGTGTCCGTGTCCGCTGTGCTGCGGTGTCGGGACTAGGGCTACCCTGGCTGAGCTGGGAGAGGGTGGCCGGCAGAGGGCAGTGGCTCCGGTGGTTCGTCGGCGTTGTCGGCTAGGGCACTGTTGGAGGGAGTCGACTGCGGCGGGTTCTGTGGATCGGGGAAGACGAGGGACAGGGCGGAGGAAGGTCGGTTGGGCACGGCGAGGAGTGGGGAGGTCGTCGAGGTCGGAGGAGGAAGAGGGGCGAGCAGGGGAGGAAGAGGGGCGAGCAGGGGTGCTCGGCTGGCTAGGGCGGAGGAGAAGAGGCGGAAGCTAGGCGGAGCTGTGAGGGGATGGTCGAGCGGGTCGACGTTTGGGGTGGAGTCGGGGGAAGGTAGTGGCCGTGTCGGTGGTGGTGGCGCTGCTGCGCCGAGGTGGGGGAAAAGATGACTGTGGGGCTAGGGGAGAGGGTCTGGCCGGTTGTGCTCGGGCGACGAGGGGATAATGAGGTCGGGGTGAGTTGGTGATGGGTGGTTGGTGGAGCGGGAGGAGGAAGAAGATGGTGGTCGAGCTGTGAGCGGGGAGGAGATGGGCAGAGTCGAGGGAGACGGATCTAGGGTTCAGGCGTGGCCACGGCGGGGGATCAGTAGAAAGGCGGCGACGGCGCGTTAGGGTTTCGGTTGTCTGGGCACGAACGTCGAGGGTTTTTAAGGCGGTTGGAACAGTGTTTCCGGATAGAATTAGGGTTTCGGGTTTCGGTTACGGGTCCGCGGGTCGGGTTCAACATGTATCCGACCCGATCCGCTACGATGGGTTGGATTGATTCGGTTTAGGGTAGCGGTTTGGTTTGGTTCAGCCAGGTTTGGTTTATTTCAAATAAACCCAGTTTATTTCTAGGTTTAAATTGGTTTAATTTATAAATAGTTTTTAGGGCTTTAAATGGGTTTCCGGAGTCCAATAAATTCATCGAAAATTATCCTATGTCCGGTTTTCCATTTTACACCATAAAATATTATTTCTATAATATTTTAATACTATTTAACAGTAATTAAAAATCATTTAATTACCAAATGCCTAGGTTTTAATTACAGAAAAATCCCAAAAAAATCCAGAAAATTATGAAAAATCCAAATTAAAATTTCTTGAAAAATCAGGGGGATTACAATCTACCCCCTTAAGAGGATTGCGTCCTTACAATCAAAAGAATAACCGGTCAACAGAGATGACACGATTATAAATATCGTTTGAAGCACATCACGATCAAGGAGATTCAAGGATGAGAGTGTAAGAATAATACATAAGAAAAATTATTTCCCTAAGCATTAAAAGTTATGCAATCTCCCGTATGGAGAAGATCTAGAAGGTTACAAATTAGAAAAGTAGGTTATTACTAGGTTATCAATTATAAAAATATTCTAGGTTATTAGCAAGTTCAGCATTACTAGGTTAAGGCTAGGGTCACGAACCAATAAACACGAGATAAAACAATACTAGAAACAGAAAAACTATAAAACCTACGTGCATTAGCTACTCCATGAATCTGCGCATCCTCCAAAGTCATAGCAAAAGCTTGTCCGTGTCCTTGAGGGGGTGCCCTCTGTTGTTGCTGGGCCTGTTGGAAGGATGCTGCTCGAGGTGCCAAAGGTGGACTTGGTTGATATCCTCCTGGTGCTGGTAGAGCTTGTTGGTTTGCCCTTGGTGCTCCTTCTCTACGCTCAGGGCAGTCCCTCACTGCATGCTGTCTGGATCCGCAACCTAAGCATAGTCCTAACCTGCGTCGGCATTCCCTGGCGAGATGGCCTGCTTTGCCACAGTAGTGACAAGTAGAGAGGACTATTACTTGTGGTGTAGATGCTTCCTGCTGTTGCTGTAGGTGAGGTTTCTTTGCAGCTTTTTCTTGTGGTGCTCTGGTTGTTGCTGATGTGGAAGGCCACTTCAGTCTGGTCTCTCTCCTGGTGACGCGCTCCATGCGTCGAGCTGCAACAAGGACGTCCGAGTAAGATGTGGGCGCAATGGATCCAATTAGTTTCTGTAGCTCAAAGTTTAGTCCATCGAAAAACTTATCGGCCTTTTCTTCTTCTGTCGGAATCAAGGTAGGGGCGAAGTGACTCAGACGAATAAATTCTGCGTTGTACTCTTCCACTGTTATATTGCCATGGATAAGGCGGTTGAACTTATCTTTGAGTTCTGATCGAGCGGTAGCTGGAATGTACATCTCTTGAAATAGTTTGGAGAACTCCTCCCAGGTGACTCGGTCTGGTCCGAGCCGTGTCTCCTCGGATAGCCACCAGTGATGTGCATTGTCCGTCAATTGCATTCTGACGGCAGTCATCCAACGTTCCTTTGGTAGCTCTGCTGCTTCTAATTGATGTCGTATATTGGTAAGCCACTCATGAACTTCTGTAGGTTCCTCCTTGCCTGAGAAGGTACGGAGCTTCAGCTGGCGGAAGTCGGTGATAGAGCCCGTCGGTTGCCGTCGAGTTGGTAGGTTGGCCTGCTCCAATGCATGTACTAGGCTGCGACTCAAAGTCTCTTGTCGGATCTGCTGTTGAGCTTGCATCATTGCGTAGATCATTTGGAACATCTGCTGTCCGTCCATAGGCTGTCTTGGTGGGAATACAGGCATTGGTGGGACGAACTGCGGAGGCGGTGGAATGTCATCACGCCAAAATCTAGAAGCCTGTTGATCTGCCTGGCTGCTTCGGTGAGTAGAGGGATCTCCACTCACTGGTGCCACTTCATCTTCTCCGTAGGTGGCTACCGCAACTATTGGTGTGTTTGTTGGAGTTTCGTCGTTTGCTCTTGAATCCATTACTCTGCATCAAAAATAAACTATAAGAGGCGCACAGGAATCAAGGCAAGATGCAAGAAAATTTAATTCGAATACAATATAGATATCAAGAACGTTTTCAAGCAAGTGGATGAGATCCTAAAAACTTATCCTATTCTTATTACAGGCTTGCTCGGTCCCTAAGTTGAAACCGAACAATTTAGTCGTAGACCTGCATGGGCCACCATAAAAACCATGTCACGCCCCAGTCCCCAAAATGCCGAGGGACCGGACGCGTGATAATGGCCAGCAGCACACACCGATGGACAACCCAATTTAATAGATCCATCGGGGCATGCTTAAGCTGTAATATAACAATAAATAGGTCCAATGATATAAGTCACAGTCTATACTAATCTCATCCACAACAGATAAACACAGATCTAATGCCAGAATAGCTGTAAATAAAATAAACTAACAAAACTGAATAAAAGTGTCTCGGAGAATAATCCGAGAATAAGTCTGATACATCAATGAAATAGACTGGAAATAAAATAACTAGAACAGAAATAAATGAGTATCTCAAGCCAATACTCAAGAGAAGTCCTCTGGTACAATCTCGTCCTCAGATCCTGGTTCTGCTCCAAGGTAGGCACCTGCTCCTGCTAATGCTAATGCTCCGGTCCCGTATACCTCGGGATAGATCTCGTCAGCTAATCCTGGGGACATAATGCGGATCCAGGTCCTCAGGAGACGTAACAAGGTACAAGAAAGCTCATGCCAAAATAAATGCAGTGCAGCAATAATGAAACAATAGGGTAAATAAATAACCAGCTAAGTGATATGCAAGTGAGAGTGTTAGTCATACTCGGGCTGAGACTACTACAGGATCAGTGTCGGAGAAACCCATAGCAGTATTTATCGAAGGGCCAGAACTGGTGCCATAGCTCTGTGTCAGAGACTAAGACACATCCAGATGTCAATATATATAATATAATCAGCCTTTGTTATGGTAATACTCTCCCCACCAAATGAAATCTCACGTCTCATGTCCATGACATGCAGGATTAAAACTAATGCACAAGTCAGGATATAATCTAAGCATGTAAACTGTATATGTTATAAGCCTGTACCTTATACAGAATCACCATGAATATCTCAGAAAGATTCTGTCTCATGAACAGTGTCAAGTGTCCTGGGTATAAGGTACTTGATAAGACAAGTACGAGGATGTAAAGGGTCACGAATGTCCATCTCTAGATGACAATACACAACACCGCGTACGATATTGGCACCCGACTATAATCGGACGCTAAGTAAGTCACACGATCCTAGGTTAAGCGTGCACAATAATGTAAAAGAATCAAGGAAAATATGTAACAAGATTGCAAAGTTTGGCAAGGTACACTTGCCTGTGGTCCTGGCTCCAACTGTAGCTCTGGTCTCAGTGTGATCTGCTGGTACCACTCCGGTTGCTGAAATAAATATCACCATTAGATTTAAAAAATATCAAATAGCTAGAAACGCCTGTTCTTACGTCCAATTTGGACACAAGGGCAAAAATGACATTTCCGGGCCAAAGCGGGGTCCACATGTGGGCCACTTTGCGCCGAAAAACGTGTCAGGGTCAAAGGTCTCCAAATTTGCCAAACTTAGTGTCAACAAGTCCGGAACGATGATACGAACCCAACGAAACTTCCAGAATTGGATTCCGATGAGCCGATCATAAAATCGTCCGTCAAGTGGAGCCTGTAGGGCCCACGACACGCGATCTCGTCAACGTTCTCAGATTCGAACCAAACTTGGATCACAGGACCAGCGTATCGCTACGAGTCCGATGGCGTAAGTTTCGTTTCGATCCGACGTGTGTACACAAAGTTAGGACGCGTTCCAGAACTGACGGATACGGGACGGTGTTCGCGGATACGCGTTGATTCCGGTGTGCACGCACATCCAAATCAACTTCTGCGAAATCCCGCATGTCAGTATCGACGTCACGCACGTTTCGGTAAAGACCGTGTGTGACCAAGTCGTCCCATTTGGCGGGGCGCACTCAGTTCCGGGGTGAAACAGGGTGTTAGTTTTCCTGTTTTTGGATCGCGGTTCGCGATCGCCACAGGACGCGATGCACCGAGCGGGTTGCACGGGCACCGAGAGGGTCATACAGTCTACGCGACACAACTGACAGAATCGAAAATGGGGTAACGAGGAGAGAGATATGAGTACCTGAACAGGGCTCCGGAGAAACTGCGTTTCTCGTGTCCGACACGTGTCCGGGTTAACAATGTCCTGGCTAGGGCAGCGGGTCGTGTCCGTGTCCGCTGTGCTGCGATGTCGGGGCTAGGGCTACCCTGGCTGAGCTGGGAGAGGGCGGCCGGCAGAGGGCAGCGGCTCTGGTGGTTTGTCGGCATCGTCGGCTAGGGCACTGTTGGAGGGAGTCGACTGCGGCGGGTTCTGTGGATCGGGGAAGACGAGGGACAGGGCAGAGGAAGGTCGGTTGGGCACGGCGAGGAGTGGGGAGGTCGTCGAGGTCGGGGGAGGAAGAGGGGCAAGCGGGGGTGCTCGGCTGGCTAGGGCGGAGGAGAAGAGGCGGAGGCTAGGCGGAGCTGTGAGGGGATAGTCGAGCGGGTCGACGTTTGAGGTGGAGTCGGGGGAAGGTGGTGGCCGTGTCGGTGGTGGTGGCGCTGCTACGCCGAGGTGGAGGGAAAGACGACGGTGGGGCTAGGGGAGAGGGTCTGGCCGGTTGTGCTCGGGCGGCGAGGGGAGAATGAGGTCGGGGTGAGTTGGTGATGGGTGGTTGGTGGAGCGGGAGGAGGAAGAAGATGGTGGTCGAGCTGTGAGCGGGGAGGAGATGGGCGGAGTCGAGGGAGACAGATCTAGGGTTCAGGCGTGGCCGCGGCGGGGGATCAGTAGAAAGGCGGCGACGGCGCGTTAGGGTTTCGGTTGTCTGGGCACGAACGTCGAGGGTTTTTAAGGCGGCCGGAACAGTGTTTCCGGATAGAATTATGGTTTCGGGTTTCGGTTACGGGTCCGCGGGTCGGGTTCAACATGGATCCGACCCGATCCGCTACGATGGGTTGGATTGGTTCGGTTTAGGGTAGCGGTTTGGTTTGGTTCAACCAGGTTTGGTTTATTTCAAATAAACCCGGTTTATTTCTAGGTTTAAATTGGTTTAATTTATAAATAGTTTTTAGAGCTTTAAATGGGTTTCCGGAGTCCAATAAATTTACCGAAAATTACCCTATGTCCGGTTTTCCATTTTACACCATAAAATATTATTTTCATAATATTTTAATACTATTTAACATTAATTAAAAATTATTTAATTACCAAATGCCTAGGTTTTAATTACAGAAAAATCCCGGAAAAATCCAGAAAATTATGAAAAATCTAAATTAAAATTTTTTGAAAAATCAGGGGGATTACAAAGGAAGAAGAAGGAACGCAGGGGTAACTCGCAGAGGGGGAGGGGAGCAGTGTGTGGCAGGGACGCGGGGGCGAAAGGAGGAACTACGACGGGGAGGCGGGGTGGCACGCGGCGGGGGAGGGTTGGTTGGTTGGTGGGGGGGGGGTGGGGAGGGTAGTTTAGGAATTTATTTATTTTTAACGTTAAAACTAACGTTAGGGTGACGAAGGATACCAAGTTAAAAATATTAGTTGCGGTAGGATATTAAGTTAGTACCTATCAAAGTTGAAGGTATTAAGTTGAACATTAATAGTTGAGGGTATCAAGTTGTAATTTAGCCAAAAAATAGTTCCTTGTCATTTCAGAACTCCGAAGTTGAAAGATTTGGGCCGGATGCAAATTCCACATACATTAATAAATAGAAGAAAATTCATATACGACCCATCCATCCAAATAAATAAATATACACAAAATTATCCATACGATAATAAATTTGTTTTGAAATTAGGAGAGAAGTAACAAGTTTGACAAAATTACGAATAAAGATACACATCGTCGTAGCCTATGGCGATGCATGTGCAAACACAAAAACCATAATAGGCTATAGCGACATATGTGCAAGCACAAAACTCGCCATAGTCTATGGCAAGTTTTGTGAGTTCTTTTTTTATTTTTATTTATCTTTTTTATTTTAATTTATCAATCATTGGACATAAACTATTATATTTCAAACAGCAATTCCTTACTTAAGGCAGGTTTCACATTTTCCCCCTCACATATCTTTTTCACCTATCATCCATCTTATATTACTGTCACACCCGATCCCAGATTTGGTATTTCTTGAATTTCTAGAATTTAATTTTTCTGATAATGCATTTCTGCTATATTTTATATGTTGGTTCTTGTCATTTTATTATTGTTTAATTGTTCCTGTTGTTGAGAGAGACTACCCGAGACCAATAGAATACCCATTGGCACTGTCATAGACCCGGTTTAGGATCCGCATGTAGAATGGACCCTTGGTTCGGTTCATTTTGGGTGAACCTATGACTAAACCCTCTTTTCTCCTTTCTTAGTATATATATGGTTTTTCTCTCTCATCCCTTTCTTCTTCTTCATTTTATCTCCCTCCTTCCTCCTCTCCTTCAAGCTCCCTCTAACCTTAACCCTAACCCTAACCCTAACCCTTAGGGAAGTTGCTGCGACTTGGACCGTAAGAGGTAGAGGCTAGGAGTCACCCAAGGCAAGTACCTCTTGCTCAATGGTGAAGTTATGCATTTTTGAATTTTTATATATGTTGTTGTTTTAAAAAATATATTTGATGAAAAATATTCTCCTTGAGTTGCTGATCATATTTAGTTATTAGATTTTTGGATTTTGATGTATAGATTTTTGTAGATATGAGTTTCCAGTTTAGGGTTTTTATGTGTGTTCCATGAGTTTTTCTTGGTTTTGATCTATTAAAACTTAGTGTTTTCGAAAACTAGTTGTTCCTTATTTAGAGCATTTCATTCTAGTCGAGCTTCTTGATCTGTCATTATGCCTCGAGAAGTAGAAAGAATTACAATCCCGATTCCGCCTAAAATCTCTTTTGACCCGAATTTTTTTCTCCTTATCATTCGAGAAAGAAAAAAAAATCCAGGGTAACAAACATTATCTAGAATCTCTCTTAGATTCGAAGCAGCATTATTCTTTTTCTTAACTTAAGAAGAGGAATGAGACAGACTTAGGACCTATTGAACGGAATAAGACAACAAGGATGATGAAAAGCCCGTTGCTCGAGAAAATATATTTTCTCGAGCAACGGGATTTTGTCGATAAAAAGGAATCAAATGATTCACTCATCAATTACAATGTTCAGCTGACTCGTACAGAAAGACAGACCCCTATTGATTAGTCATTCGTGCCCCATCGTTTGACTGTTGTCAACTAACCTTTTTCATGTTCAATTCTACTCTATTATTTTTTAAGTAGTTACATAATTGAATGAGAAATTTTTTTATTTCGTGCAATTTGACTTTTGTTTCACATAATTTAGAATGAAGTCGAAGTTTTCGTGCAATTTGACTTTTTTTGGTTTTTGGAGTTTCGGCCATGGCTGAACTTGCTGTTAGAGAAGATGAAGTCTTCATGCGGCCAACGAGCCATGTGGCCGAGAGTGCCATGCGGCCCGAGAGTGCCATGCGGCCCGAGAGGGTTATGCGGCCTGAACTCTTACCGCATGCTGACAGCATACGTCCATCTTGTTGGATGCATGACTACCTATTCGTCCATACTCGTTGAACGAATAAAAATTCGCTAAAGTCCAAAAGTAAGTCCATGCGGCCAGTGGGTGCATGCCTCCAGAGAGTCCATACGGCTAGTGGGTGCATGTAGCCAGTGAGTCCATACGGCCAGTGGGTGCACGCGGCCAGAAATTCTTGTGTGCATTTTGTTTTTCTTGTTGTTGTGTTCTCTCTGTAATTCCTTTTAGTGATTGTTGTTGTGTGCTTCCTTATGTCGATACAAGTTTACGTTACCAGACTTGTTTATGTACTATTTGTACAATCCTCATGACACCGTGGAAATATCTGTGTATGGAAATCCATTGCATTTGGTATCGGACAATCGAGTGTGAGTATTGCCCAATATATCGTAAGTTGCGAATATGTTAACTCGTGAAAAGCTCGTACCCGTGATCCGTCATTCTAGGAAAGTTCTCGAGTGTCCATGACTTGAGAACTTAAAATAATTTAGTAGTGAGTAAACAAGATAACATTTACCTAGATCATTGGGAGAAAAGAATATTGTGCTGCCGACTACTCCGATCCCCAAGGGCCCCATGGGGCATGGACCACCCTACTAGGCAAGGGCTCCATGACTGACCAAGTTTATGCGTGCTGAGGCACTACAAGTTATTGTTATGCATTTCTGTATATGCATTCCAGTATATGTTCCAGTTATGTTTCAGTTTCAGTTATGTTACAAGACCATTTTACGATAAGTTATGTTTACAAAAATCAGTTTTCACTTACAAAATCTCCTTATGTTTACAAAATAAGTTCAATTTTACAAACCCTCTCGTTTATAAAACCAATCTCATTTACAAAAATTCACTTATATCTTCAAAAGCCAGTTTATGCTTACTTTATGTTGTGTTATGCTATCAGTTATCTGTTTTAGTTCCTTAGCCATCATTGTTTGTGATGTGCATTATAAGTACTAGACAAGCGTACCCTTGGCCATCCGGGTTAACGACAGTGTCGGTGGTAGCGATATTCTTCAAAGCATGCATTTGTTAGTAACTAGGTTTATGATAACCCTAGTTAGTTAATTATAGCAAGCCGTAGGCATATTTGGCCGTGGAATGAATGTTTGTCTATTCTTTTAGCTCATCCCTTTAAATTTATTCTTCGGCGTGTGGTTAGGGTGCTAAGTTCTGCTCGAGTGAATGTCTGCAACCTCGATCCTTATTTGGTTTAAGGATTGTGGTTCCGATCCAGAGTAGTTCATATGCTCTCTTGTCGCTCGTCGCCTTACTTTCATTTCTGCACTTATTATCAGTTCTTCTAGTATTATTCTTGAGATGAGTACGTTGGTACCGTACAAGTCTCAATTTGCATTTATTTCTTATATGTGTCTTTTGCGTATGTTGTGATATATTTGGTCTATCACCTCGAGCTCCTTTGTGGTACTTGTTTCTTGTGGTTCTGACCCCACTGGCTTTGCATGGCCAGGTTACCCCGAAGAGAACCAAGATCCATCGTAATTCCAGCAAGATGGCCCCCACTGGTAGGACTACGGCCGAAGCTCGCGAGTGGGTTTCCTTCCTCCACCCCTCGCAGTGTTATTCATTTTTGTGGTGTTTTAGTAAGAGGCAGTGTAAGCCCCTTATTTTGAGATCACTTCTCTGACTACGATGAACATGATGTATATATTAGACCATGGCTGGTATATTAATCATGTATATTTAAACTCTACTAGTGCAATATTTTGTATTCACTAGCTTCATGATCATATGTGACATGTAATTTGGGATGTCTCTTTACTTTCATGTATGCTATACTCTTGTACTTGCGTTAGTGGATTAAGAATATAGGATATGTCGGCCTTAGGACTGACGTCATATATAGCATGCTAGAGTTCACCAATCTGTCTTCTAGACAACCTTAACACATTGTAGCTTACTTCGATATTCTGTAAGGTGCAGTTGGCCATGTCAGTCCCCGTATTTATCCAGTATTCTGGGAGCGGGACGTGACAATTACTCTCTCTCTCTTTAGTCTATCTAGAAGAAATTATCCAGAAGCTCTCTATAAATTATTCAGAAGCTCTTTCCATAAGCAATTTTACCTAAAAATTCTCTTTCTCCTACAACTCTTTATAAGCTAACTAGAAGTTCTCTAGAAGCTATTTTAATCACCTACAAACTCACATTCAGTATGGATCTAATTCTAAGTATATTATGCTCGCATGTAGGTACAACAAATGGATTATCTTACGAAAGATGTGTAACTCACCTTCTTTTAGCGAATCAGAATATTACATTACATAATTTATGAAATATTATTGCCGATCATTTTTCTATCCAATATGAATGCATAATAAGATACATTTTTTCCTCTACTTGTTTACTAATAGACGGTGAAGAAAAATGGAATTTTGTTGTTCGGAGTAACTTAGGTTCATCATGTATAAATATTTACATTATTGTAGCATTCGTTTCCAGATTTTCTATTTCTGATTTTTTTTTTGTATTTAAAATTCTCAAAAACTGGGCTTTATACTGTATTTTATATTTTTGCATATCTTGTTTATCGTAAATTCATACTTGGCTCTTTGTTTTATTGTGTAAGACTACTTTAGACCCCTAGAATATTCATTGGCATTGATATAGATCCACGCTATGACTCGTACGTAGAAACCCTTGATTTCTGTTGAAATGAGAATTTGACAGTTAGACCGTCGTTATACCGCGCTATACTGTGGGTATACCGTGGTATACTGCTAGTGACTCAATCAATGGGCAATAATAAAGTCATTATTTCGTCAAATGGACACTTTGTTTTGTTTGAACGGTTAACATTGCTTGATGGGGATATGGATCGCTGATGTGGCAAATCCAATGGCTATGATTTAATTCCCCCATTTATATAAACCTACTCTCTCTCTCTCTCTCTTGGGGTCGAGTTTAGGAGCTTGCTTTGGAGCTTGAATTTGTGCTTGACCCAAGTAGGAGCTTAGGTTTATGGCCTGGAACTACTCGAGGCAAGTACATCTTGCTCAATGTGAATGCTACTATAATTTTTCTTGTATTATTATTTTTTCTTGGTATATGGTGTATTTTTTGTCCAAAATATGTTTCTCTAAATTTTCTTCATCTTTTGTTTATGGTTTATTTGGTTTTGGCCGATGGTTTTGTGTAGATCTAGATTTCTACGTGGTATCGTATGATACAGTGGTAAAAACCCGGTACCAGTTGCGATACATAAGTTTTCTCTTGTAAACTTAGTCATAATGATGTAGGAGACCGAACCTTAGCTTTTGATTTTGAGTTTTTTGAGATCGGTACTCGATTTGGTTCCCAAAAACCTATTTTCAAGCATTTTTATGTCCCTATGCAACACAAACGGTATACCGCGATAATAATTTAATTGTTAGCACCCAGAATTATTTGTTAGAAAATTATTTGATTATCCTTCTAAATTAAGAAATTATATAAGTGATATAGCAGTTGAACATAATTTTATTTGTTCAGCTAGTTTGAACAATGAAAAAAAAAATTCTTGTAATGCTCCAAATTGTTATTGGAGATGGTACGTTGAAGCCATTGGTGAAGGCAAAACACTTGTTATTAGTACATTAGAAAGTAGACATTCTTGTCTAGGTGTATTTACAAGAGGATGTAATCCATTAGCTACTACTACATAGATTAAACAAAGATAATTGATAAAATTAAAATAACAATTTCTATAGTCCATCACACATTGTAGATGATATGTATAAAGAGCACCAAATACATATTTCATATGCTAAAGCTTGTCGAGATCGAGAGATTGCATTATCTCTGTCCTTCTCCTTCTTCTTGGCACTTGAGCACCTCTTCTTATGTTATTGTTCTTCACTTCTCTTCTTATATTCTCCTCTTTCTTTCTTTTTTTTACTCCTCTATCCCCCTCCTATTTATTGAACCTAAATGTAGGGTGGTCAGACAAAATTTGGTAACCTACCTAAAAGTCGCCAAAGCCAATGGGGAGGTTTGTACAAAGCACATACATCACCATAGCCTATATATGGCAGATTTGTGCTTGCACATACATCGTCATAAACTATGACGACTATTGTGCAAAGCGCATACTGTTATTTAAAAATAATTTCATCTCTGTATTTTAGAATCTGAAAATAAAATATAAATAAATAATTTGATCGAGACCGAAACTTGAACTTGGTTCAATGTCCTTAAGACAATATTCGTCCCGCTCAAATGCTTACGGTTTATTGGCAATTGTCTCTCAAGGTACAACGGTACTCCTCCTTCGGTAGCAGCACTTCACACCGTAGGAACTGACGAAGCAATGATGGTTTTCTCTCTCTTGGACTTAATGCTTGATGTGTGAATTTGTGTATATGTGTATTTAACACTAACATGACTCTACTTTTTATAAAGGATAAAAAGCCATAAAGTGTCAAGAGACGCACTGTTTGGAAGGGACACACCCTTCGAACAGACACCCATTGAAAAATTAATTAAAATATTTTTAATTAATTTCTCATGTCAAATTATTCGTTCACGTAGAATATATATTTCCAACACATACATCGTCATTGGTTATGGCGATGTGTATCTACATCCAAAATTTTACCAAACTTGTTACTAGGGATGGCAATTTCTCCCGAATACGACGGGGATCCGATTTTTTTTTTCTGACGGAGACGGGTTTGGGGATTTAGAAACCGGGACGGGAGCAGGGATGGGGATAAAAAAATCTTCAGTCGGGGTCGGATATAGATATAGTATTCCCCGTCCTGATAAATCATTGACCCCAATTATTTATTCTCACATATTTTAGTTGTATGGAACTATATACCTCTATTTCGAATATATTTATGGGGTTAACATTCTCTGTGTTGTTTTGGATTAATATTTTCTTTTTATTGTATTGGTATTTTTTTTTATGGAAACCAAGTTTTATTAATATATCTTGTATTTTTTTTTGGAATGAAAATAAATTTTGTAAGTTTATAATGTACAAAAAAATTGTTAACGGGGCAGGGGACGAAAAAATTCGACCTCGAAAGTATTAACGGGGCGGGAATGGGGACGAAGAGTGCATTGTTTAACGGAGACGAATATTACTAAAAAACTGAATCTGAACGAAAATGGGAACGAAGATAAGAGTGTGGCCTCCAACCCTTACCTGTCCCGTTGCCATCCCTATTTGTTACCCCTCCTTTAATATCATCAAACTTTGGCATCCCTAGGTAATTTTTGATAAATATATACAACATGTGTTATTCTATTCTTAATATATAAAACTTATTTCAATACAAATAATAAAATTAGTACAATTATATTGTATTAATTTTTTTGTGATGGTTAAAAAAATTGTGACTCCACTTGCGATAACATTTATTGAACTATTTATATCATTTTCACTCGTTATTTGTTCATAAGTCAAAACCAAACAATGATTTCATATTTATTACAACAATAGTCACAACCAATCATTCTAGTTACATCATTCTAAATAATAGATTTGTAAATGCCGAAACTATTATAAATGTAAGAAATAGAGAGGAAGACTATGTTGTAGCTGAAAATCCATCAGGGGCTTCTTTATTATCGTTTATAAATAAGGGAAGAAAATATTTAAGATTTGTGTGTATCAGGATGTGGGTTGCCGCTATTTGTGGTTATCCATAAATATATACAGTTTACAATACTCTCCCTTAATATGTCAACTTTAATCATGGTGTCATTAAAAACTTTTCTAAGAAAAAAAAATCTATTTTTGGAAAAAAATTCATAGTAAAATAAAAGAGTATAATGTATTCTTCAAGAATCCAATGTATTCTTCAAGAATATAATTCTTTAGGAATAGAAGCACGTGTGACTTACAATACCTCATCAAAAACCTTTCAAAGGAAAAACTCGATGAGGAAAAAAACATCATCGAAAGAAAAGAGTAAAATATGCAAAAATATTTTTTAGTATACATCCATTAGTATCTTCAGGATGACTGCATCTGCAAGATGCTCTCCCTCAAAAATTTATTTAAATAAAATATTATATTTGTTAGTTTTTTTAGTTTGGCCTCTAGAAATTTTAGTCTCATATTGGAAAAAAAAACTCCAAGTTTGTATTTCAATATATATATATATATATATATATATATATATATATATATATATATAAGGCTTTGCTTTATATTGACATGTGCACATCGGTGTGGTGGCCCATGTGGTTACCTTATTGGGGTATTTTTCTAGAGGGACAATGTTTAAATCCTCAAAGAAATATTTATGTTTTTTGTCACCATCTTTGGGATTTCCCTTAGGAGCCCTTAGGAGCTAAGCTCCGAAGGGGCTTAGCGACTCGAACTTGTTGGCTGTGTATATATTTTCATACACATGTGAGCAAAAGCTCAACTTCCTCCTTTTACTTTAGTCCCACATCGGTTGGACCTCTTCCCCTTTGTATGTATATATTACTTCTTCTTCATTGCTCTCTTAAGATGTTGTGTGGGGAACCCCTTGGGCCACACGCGCGCGCCGCCGCCCGACCCGGCTCGGTTCGGTTCGGTTTGGCGCGTGTAACGGGTGCGGGTAAGTGCCCACACATGCGGGCGCCGAATGCCGATCCGATTTACTCTTCGGGTTCGGGCTGGGATCCAAATTTTTTTTTGCTCCCCTTTATTTTTTGAACCGATTTGACTCATTCAAATTTTGAACGTTGGACATTTATTACTCCCTATGTCCAGGTTCATTTTTTACCTTTGAAACATGTGACAACTCCTCTCCCATAAATTTCTTTTTTCATTACTCATTAAACGCCTAGATTAATAGCATTTATTCTTTTGTCTGTAGTGAAGGCTTGGTTCTCTCCCTATATATTTGTTAAGGTTATCATCTCAATTCTTTTCTACAGAAAATTTTCCTACGTGAAATCTCTCTCTCATTCTTCTCTTGAACCACATTATGTTATCTAAATCCTTGCTCTAGGCAGAGCTAAGTTCGGTCTCTCTCTCCGAGTTGTGTGCAACGAAGAGAACCCGGTAGTCAGAAGGTTTTACCACTAGGAGATTTCGAGAAACATCTGCACATAGACCTCGGATCAACTTTTAGGGCAGTGCTTCGTGCACGACTTCCCCGGAGGCCAGTAACGCTTTTTTTCCCTTTCTTCTCTTATCAAATTTATGGAAAATATTATATATATATATATATATATATATATATATATATATATATATATATATATATATATATTAATAATAATCTAAGAGTTGATCCATTTCTGATTTATAGTTCAAATTGAGAATTGTTCTAACGTGTAAGCTGTATACAACTTCACTCTTCCGATTTTAAAATTCTTACTTACTATTTGTTGTGCATAACCAACTAATTTCATAGCACAAACTCGGCAACTATTGTCAAGTATAAATTTTTATTTAATTGCTAATATTGGCAAGCATTGTTGGGTTGGTGTAATATTTGTATGTTAACAAAACTTGTTAGTTGAGTTGCATGTCATTTTGTCTATTGTTGTTCTAAATTTCTTTAAGCAACTTTGTTTATAGATATAATTGAATTATATCATACTTCTTTAGTTGATCTGTATTATACTTCTTTAAGCAATTTTGTTATATAGATATAATTGCCTATTTTGTGATTAAATTGTCTACTTGTTATATAACAAGTTCACACCTGTTATAAAATAATACTTGGATATATTTCTACTGCAACTTAGAACAATAGAGATAGTTTTTTACAAGTAAGAAATAGCTAAAGTATAATTGTAAATCTCTTTGAGTCTGAATTCTAAAAGTAGAGATAAATTTGGGAACAAGCCGAAAGGGTCCTTCTGTCAGCCGGGTGTAAATAGCCCTAACCGACACGGTATTTAAGTGTCTTCGGACACCGCTAGCTGGAAACTTGCCCCTACAACTAACCCAAGTTAATCTACACTTGATAGACCAGAGATTTTAAGATATATTAGCAAATTCACTTGAACTATTATTCTAGATCATTGGACATTGTTATTGAGTAATTACGTATCTTTCAGTTTCAGAATTTTCTCATTAGCAACCATAACTGGCATGGATGAGACTTTTATTGCTAAACCTACAAAGTTCAACGGGATCTACTTTAAAAGATGGCAAATTCAGATAAAATTTTGGCTCACTACCTTAGGATTGATCTCGGCTATTGATGGTTCCACACCAATCACAAATAACTCTGATAACACTGAGTCTGACATAGGTGTATCCAAGTCATTTGGCTCCACTAGACCCAAGTCCCCTAAGGAAATAGACTACCATTGCTTCCATGGAATTCTAAGCGCTTTGTCTGAATCACTATATGATATATTCTTTGAATACAAAAGTGCTAAAGAACTTTGGGATGCCCTGGAAGATGAATATAGCTGTGATGATGCTGGAATTAAAAGATTCAATTTCTCCTCATTCAACAAATACTTTATGGTAGATAATAAACCTATGAATGACCAAATACATGAATTCCAAGAATACCTTAGGCATATTCAAGCCAAAGGCACTTTCTTCTCTACTGAGTATAAAATATCATGCTTAATCAAGCATCATCCTTCTTGGTCTGATGTCAAGAAAGACCTTATTCATACTCAAGGTGACCTTAACTTTGCTCAAGTCCTAAAGAAAATTAGAACAAAAGAATAAATTAGGCTAAGGTCTAACCCTAAGTCTGAGTCTAAAGATAAAGTAAACCTAGTAGAATCCCAAGGCAAACCCAAGCCTCATCATCATCATAAACCCAAAAGGAACATCTTCAAGAAGAAGCAGAACCTTCAGCCTCACCACCAAAACCATCATCACCATAAACAAAGAAACTTTGGTCAGACTCGGGATCAGAAGATTTTTTTTGTGTGTGTGGTAAAATAAACCATATGCCCACCAACTGTTTCCATAGGAAGAAGGAAGTTGTCCAGACTTCTTACAAAGGGAAACATCCAGCCAAACCAGAAGCAAACATGCTTCTCAATGGCTCTTCTAGTTCCTTCAGGTCTGTTTGCTATCAACCCTTATTCAACATTTTCTACCATTCTGACGATTGTTGGTTGGATTCTGGAGCTAATGTTCATGTTTCCTTTGATCGCTCCTATTTTTTAAACTATCAGGAATTAGGTGGAGGAGGTGTAACTCTAGGAGATGGCTCAGTGGCACAGATTATAGGAAGAGGAAGAATAGATCTAAAGATAACATCAGGGAAAACTCTGACTCTTCATGATGTGTTGCATGTGCCGTCTATCAGAAATTTTTTAGTTAGTGGGTCTCTTCTTGTAGCTTTAGGGTACAAGATTGTATGGAGGCAAATAAAGTAGTATTTTCTAATAATGACTCTTTTATTGGAAAAGGATTTGTAAGAGATGGTCTTTTTATTTTGAGTACCGTGGATAAAATTTTAGATCTTTCTTCTGTTGTTTCCAATATAGAATCTTCAAATGTGTGGCACAGTAGATTAGGTCATATGAATCTAGGTTCCCTAAGAAGGATGATGAACTTAGATCTTATTCCTAAGACTTTAATAAATGATAAACACAAGTATGAGATCTATGTTCAAACCAAACACACTAGGCTGCCTTTCAAATCTGTAGAAAGAAACTCTGATATTCTAGAGCTAGTTCATAGTGATATATGTGACTCAAATAGGGTTTTGACCCGAGGCAGTAGAAAATACTTTGTTACCTTTATAGATGATCATTCAAAGTATTGTTATACATATCTTCTCAAAACCAAAGATGAAGTTCTAGACAGATTAAGGTCTATAAATCTGAAGCTGAGAACCAGTTAGAGAGAAAGATTAAGATTCTTAGATCAGATCACGGTGGAGAGTATACATCAAATGATATGACTAATTTATGTGAAGAACACGGAATAATCCATGAGGTAACTGCTCCATATTTACTACAGTCCAACGGAGTTGCTGAAAGGAAGAATCGTACTCTGTTAGACATGGTGAATGCAATGCTCCTCAGCTCAGGTGCTCCCGATAATTTATGGGGAGAAGTATTATTATCTGCTTGTTACATCCTTAATAGGATTCCTAGTAAGTCTAATGATAAGACTCCCTATAAATTATGGAAAGGTAGAGCTCCTAGGATCCATTATCTTAAAGTTTGGGGATGTCTGGCTAAAGTAGGAATTCCTGAACCTAAAAAGAGAAAGATTGGACCTAAGACTGTAGATGTTGTATTCATAGGATATGCCCTAGATAACAATGCCAATAGATTTCTTATTACTCACTCATAAGTAAATGAAATCTCTATTAATACTATTATAAAAGCAAGAGATACAGTTTACTTTGAGAATATATATATATATATATATATATATATATATATATATATATATATATATATATATATATATATATATATATATATATATATATCATTTCAAAGATAGAATTTCTTCCTCTCCCTCCAACTCCTCTCTTGCTCCTTCCACTAGCTCTCATGTTCAAATGTCTAGTTCACAACCCGAACAAAATATAGAACCTAGAAGGAGTAAAAGAGAAAGAATTGAAAAGAACTTAGGAAAAAGTTTCTTCTCTTTTTTGATAGAGGGTGATCCATCAACTTATGAAGAAGCAATATCTTCTCCTGATGCCCCTTTTTGGAAAGAACCCATTAATAGTGAGTATAACTCCATCATGGAGAATAATACTTGGTTTCTAGCAGACCTACCTTTAGGTAGTAAACCCATAGGTTGTAAGTGAATATTCAAAAAGAAACTTAGAGCCGATGGTACTATAGAGAAATACAAGGCCATATTAGTAGCCAAATATTTTACCCAGAAAAAGTGATTAGATTATTTTGATACCTACTCACATGTAGCTAGGATCACCTCTATCAGAACCCTTCTAGCCTTAGCATCAATTCATAATATGCTAATCCATCAAATGGATGTAAAGACAGTATTTCTAAATAGGGACATAGAGGAAGAAATTTATATGGAGCAACCTGAAGGTTTCATTGCTAAAGGCCAAGAAAAAAAAGTTTACAGATTAGTTAAATCTCTTTATGGCCTAAAGCAAGCTTCCAAGCAATGGCACAACAAATTTGACATAGTCATCTCAGAATATGGTTTCGTGCCAAATGAGTATGACAAATGTATATACTCCAAAATTATAGATGAAAGTTGTGTCATCTTATGTTTGTATGTAGATAATATCCTTATTCTTGGATCATCACTGGAATTGATAATTAATACCAAGGACTATTTATCCAGCCAGTTTGATATAAAAGATTTAGGTGAAGCCAACTTGATTCTAGGCATGCAACTGTCCAAATACAAGGAGGGCTATACTTTTTCCTTAACATACTCTATCGAGAAAATGCTAATTTTTTTTGAGTATTTTGATAAGAAACATGCCCTTACTCTTTATGACAGTAGTGTTGTCCTCAAGAAGAATGAGGGTTCTTCCATGGAATAACACAGATATTCACAGATGATAGGTTCTCTCATATATATATCAAACAGGACCAGACCTGATATTACATTTGCTATTGGGAGACTAAGTAGATATACTAGTAGCCCAAATAAGTTATATTGGACAGCATTAGAAAGAGTATTTTGATATCTTAGGGGTACTCTAGATTATATGCTGTACTATACTAGACACCCTGATATCATAGAAGGTTATTTAGATGCAAACTGGGTAACTGACTCACATGATGTAAAATCCACTACTGGATATGTTTTTACTCTAGGAGGAGCTGCAATCTCCTGGGGCTCATGTAAACAAACTATCATAGCTAGGAGTACAATAGACTCCGAAATGATAGTCTTGGACACTATATGTACAGAAGCCGAATGGCTAAGAAACCTTATTATGCATATACCTATTTATATTAGTCATGTTCCTGCAATTTCTATAAACTGTGAATAATAAATATGTTATGGAACTACTAAATCATGATTATGTGAATGCTAAGATGAACAGGCATCTGCAGCTGCGCTTCAAGTCTATAAAAACATATTGGGCAAATATGTGGTTCTTGACTATATAAAGTCAGAAAAGAACCTTGCAGACCACTTGACGAAGGGTCTGTCTAGAACTTTGATCCTAGAATCATCGAGGGGGATGGGGGCCTATAAGTAAAGTCACCAGCAATGGCAACCCAACTGAGTCTGACTGGAGATCCCAAGAAGCCGGTTCAATGGGTAGGAACAAGCTGGACTTAGGTGACTTTTATGGAACACTGACCAGAGATTAAAATCTTATTACAATAATTTCCAAGTGGCTTTATATGTGTACAATGATTCCACATCCCTATGGTGACAGTGTTCTTGAGTGATATGGTTAGGATAAGTTTTAAAACTCTTAATAGGTCAAAGATGATATGCGGGGTTGACACCTATTACCAACCCTTAAGGACTTACCTATATGAGAGGTCGTGAAGGCCACGACTATGGGACAGGGCGATCCCAAACAACTCTTATAAATTTAGAATAAGTGCGCATGGCCAACCAAAAGTGCCACCCGTTAGACCCAGAACCTTTAGCGTACTATGTGTGCTATTTTTCTGAATCTGGTAAAAGAAGGCTGATTCAAGGCATAGTCCATCAAGCACTTCTTCAGACAAAGACGATAGTCACTAAGTGAGATTCAAGGTTGTAGTCCATCTCATCTATGCATAATATATATATCTGCCCATAAACTCTTCACTTTTAATTTCTTTGTCACATCTATTTCGGAACTTGACCTTTTGGGGGAGATTGTTGGCTGTGTATATATTTCCATACACATGTGAGCAAAGGCTCAACTTTTTCCTTTTACTTTAGTCTCACATCGGTTGGACCTCTTCCCCCTTGTATGTATATATTACTTCTTCTTCATTGCTCTCTTAAGATGTTGTATGGAGAACCCCTTGGGCCACACACGCGTGCCGCCACTGCCTCCCGGTCCAGCTCGGTTTGGTTTGGTTCGGTTCGGTTCGGTTTGGCGCGTGTAACAGGTGCGAGTACGTGTCCATACATGCGAGCGCCGAATGCCGATCAGATTTACTCTTCAGGTTCGGGCTGTGATCCAAAAATCTTTTTGCTCCCCTTTATTGTTTGAACCGATTTGACTCATTCAAATTTTAAATGTTGGACATTTATTACTCCCTATGTCCAGGTTCATTTTCTACCTTTTAAACATGTGACAACTCCTCTCCCACAAATTTCCTTTTTCATTACTCATTAAATGTCTGGATTAATAGCATTTATTCTTTTGTCTGTAGTGAAGGCTTGGTTATCTTCCTATATATTTGTTGAGGTTCTCATCTCAATTCTTTTCTATAGAAAATTTTCCTACGTGAAATCTCTCTCTCATTCTTCTCTCGAACCACATTCTGTTATCTAAATTCTTGCTCTTGGTAGAGCTAAGTTCGGTCTCTCTCTTCGAATTGTGTGCAACAAGGAGAACCCAGTAGTCAGGGGGTTTTACCACTAGGAGCTTCCAAGAAACGTCTGCACAAAGACCTCATATCAACTCTTAGGGCAGTGCTTCGTGCACGACTTCCCCGGAGGCTGGTAACACTTTTTTTCCTTTCTTCTCTTATCAAATTTCTGGAAAATATTATATATATATATATATATATATATATATATATATATATATATATATATTAACAATAAAACTCGGGTGCAAGTGGCGCTTGGATGACGTACTTTGCACTTTGTACGTATGCATCGGGTGCTTGTTCATGAGTTGCTGCGTGGTGCACGCAGTTTGCACGTAGGCGCATTTAAGCGTGGGCGCATTTACACGTAGACGCATTTGCACGTAGGCGTGTTTGTGCATTTGCGCGTGAGCACTCCATGCGGACGCTACGCGGCAACCGCACCATGCGTCTTATATCAAACAGTGTTCTAAAATTCGCTAAGTGGATTCAGTGCGGAGGAGGGGTGCCTAAACGTCGAACATTTTTTTCTTCTTTCCTTGTAACAGCTTATATAGTGTTATATCATAATGAAACACACTTCTTGAAGAAATCATCAACATGTATTTGATCATTATCATGATTCATGAAGACATTATCAACATTATTTCATAACCATCTAAAAAAGCATTATTTCATAATAAAACACGCTTAATAAAGAAATTACCGTATCCGTAATACAAATTTAAAATTTTGATATTCTAAATCCAAATCCAATTATAAAATCTAAACAATATATCCACAATACAACTAAGCATAAAAATATTAAAAAAAATTAAAAATTTAAACCGTCGAACAAAGTCGAACATGGTTGCACAACCGCACAAATCTGCCGAAAAGAGGAATTTTCAGTTCGGTCTACGACCGCTTAAGTCGATTTTTAGAACAGTGATATCAAGTATGGGCCTACCAAGTCCGAGCATGCTTTTATATCCTGCCTGCCATTACTCCGGCAGTCCAATACTGGGACAGTTCTTGAATTTGTCTAAAGTGCTAAAAATCTTACAAAGTTCCTACTTAATATCCTCTTCTTTGTGAACAGGGGCGGAGGGACACTATAGGTGCACTGGGCTGCAGCCCAGTGCAAAAAAAAAGAAGCTAATAATTTTTTTTTTATGTAAAGTGGTCAGTCCAGTGCAATGAAGTCAGCCCAGTACAACTGTACAAAAAAATCCGACCGGATGTTCAAGTTAGCAAATAGCAACTGTATGTTCAAAACAAAATTTTGAAGTGAGCAACTAGGGCCCGACCTCTCCAATCCAAGACTCCATCTCTCTTCCTCTCTTTCCAGACTCCCTCTTCTCTCTTCAGTGTTCTCCAACACGGAAACATCCCGACCCTGAATGATCGAGTCCCGTCGTCCCAACTTCCAGAATCTCGGCTGTAGGACAGCAGCGGGCCAGTTGGTGCTTCCCCTTTCCAGCCCGACCGCCAGGCTGCAGCAACGCAGCTTCTCCTGCTCTCGATCTCGGCTCTAGCCTCTCCCAATCTCCCTCTTGGCTCTTCAGACTTCAGCTTCTTCATCTCCTCTGGACCTCTGGTAAAATCCTAACTAACCCCCAATTTTTTTAAAATCATAACCCTAATTTTTTGTTGTTTAATTTTTTTGATCTTAAATCATTTTTTCTTGTGTATTGCTGTTAGTAGTTCCCATTAGTAGTTAGAATTCCATCCTGGATGACTTTATAATATATTATGATAGTTATATGTCAATGTATGTTGCAAAGGTCCATTTCATTCCCATAATCAGATGGTATTCTTATATGCAATATCTTCTTTCTATTGTATGATTTTTACCTGCTTATGCTTTCCAACATCTTACAAATATTTGTTCGTTTTAATAGATTGGAGACTCCATATGTCAAACTTTTAAGCATCATATTGGTCATCTCTGTTGGGGTTCTTTTAACAGATATTTTCTTATATGACAACATCTAGTTTGTGTTTGAAAATTTCTTATTATTTGTGTTGTTTGATAGTGTAATATATCTAAGGATTTAGATCTACACTAATTGTATGGTCTGGCTTTCAAAATTTTTGTTTTAATTGTGCATGCTAATTAAAGAGTTCTTTGTTGCATATCAAGTTTGTATAAGTCATAATAAGTCTCAAATTTCTTTAGAGCTGATACAGATTTAGAAAGTAAAAAATGTGGTAACTAGCACTTTTGTTATTAAAAGTTTTTCTATGTGTCTATGACACTTGATGCACCGCTAACTGGTTCAAAAAAATTAACATGTGTGGTTATGAGATGGTTCAATAAAAAATTATCAGTCAAACTTACAAGTTGTTTCTAAGTGTGGCACCGTTTCTTAAGTTTATTGTTTATGATAGATCTCGAATCATCTAATTTACAAAGGAAACTTTGTCGAATTTTTGACATAAATTTTTAGAACCTTAAGTAACTATTAGCTAGCCCACCCTATAACGAAATCCTGCCTCCGCCCCTGTTTGTGAACAAAGTTCCAATAAAAGTAGTTGTTATTGGAAAACACAAAATAAGTCGATAGTAAGAATGAGTGCCAGAATCCAAAGAGAAGTTGGCATCAGACTGCAAGACGGATTCTTTAGGACGTTGCATGCTTCTTTTGTAAAAACAACTATGCTCTTTAGTTGTAAGATTTAAGTACAATATGTGAAAATTTGTTGGATGTCTGTCAACTCTCGTCGCTTTACACTTTCCCTCCCATAACTGACCAACCTGAAATACCTTTGTGATTTTCTTCATTGTGCAGGTAGAAAATTTTGTCAACGCAATATTCACGGATTCACCACTAAGAAACGAGTGTTTATGGAGGATAGAAAGTTCAAGCTGAGAGAATCAATTATAGTTAGTTTGCTAACTAAAATATATGAAAACTGCGTGTTCGCAAGTCTAAACACTAAGAAAGGAGTGTTGATGAATCTGTTCTCTTATTGATGATTAGTAATACATATATGTATAAATTAAAAGAGAACAAGTAAAATAATTTTTATGTAATGATTGGTAGATACGTACATACACTCACTAATTAAGTTCGTGAATGACATAAGAAAAAATACGGGGTACATGTCGGAAATATTACTTTGATTTTCTGTACACAAAATAACAAAGTATTACAGTTACTTGCCTATGGAGAAGTTGCGCACTATGTACTGTCCTAAAAGATTATTCTAGGTCTATGTGCAGACTTGTTCCCTCCCCCTCCCCCCCCCCCCTCCCCCCCGTGCTATCGGCTTCTCATCACTACACACATCTTCGAGAGAGTGATCCGAACTTAGCTTTGTCCAGAAAGAACATGAAGGAGAATGAACATAGGAAGGTGGTTTGCTTTTGAAATCAAGGATCAGAGTAACAATGTGAGTATATGTAAAATAGAGTTGTGTTTTTCCAAGAAGAAAGAAGAGCTATTTAGATAGAAACACCCCAACCCATATGTGCTAATAAAGTGCCTTGTTAGAAGCCTTAAGAGTTGGCCAAGAGAAGGCTCATTCTCCACTGTTTGAGTTCCCAAGTGAACCGGTCAAAAGAGCCATGACTTGGTTTTTTATAATAATAAGTAAAAAAATGCAATAATTCTTCCCAAAAAAACTAAGTTCCGAAAAACAGAGAGAGGAATAAGAGTAGAATATATATGGGCAAGTGTATACTATGCAATAGGTGAGATGGACTGCAGCCTTGAATCTCACTTAGTGACTATATATTGTCTTTATCTGAAGAAGTATTTGATGGACTATGCATTGAATCAGACTTAGAAATTAGCACACATAGTACGCTAGAGATTTTTGGGTCTATCGGGTGTCGCTTTTGATTGGCCAGCGCACTTATTCCTTATTCATGGGAGTTGTCTGAGATTGTCTTGCCCCCATAGTCGCGACCTTCATGACATCTCATATAGGTAAGTCCTCAAAGAGTTGGTGATTGGTGTTAACCCTGCATAAATATGGTTGGACTTATTTAAGAGTTTTAAACTCATCCTAACCATATCACACTGGAACACTGTCATCATAGGGATGGATAATCTTTGTACAACTTCGTACAGCCACTTGGACATTAATTTATGAGAATTTAATCTTAGGACCAGTGTTCCATATTAGTCACCTAAGTCCATCTTGTTTCTACCCATTGAACGTGCTTCTTGGGATTTCCATTCAGACTCAGTTGGATTATCACTACTGATGACCTACTTGTGGGCTTAACCACATCCCTCTCGATGATATTAGGATTAATGTCCTAGACAGACTCTTCGTAATGAGATATGTAAAGTTTTTTTCAGACTTTATATAATCAAGAACTACAGATTTGCCTAATAGGCTCTTTATGACTTGATGTGCAGCTGCAGGTACCTGTTTATCTTAGAATTTACAGAATCATGCATTAGCAGTTCTATAGCAGATTGATTAACACAGTTTATAAAAATGACATATATATATATATATATATATATATATATATATATATATATATATATATATATATACACAATAAGATGTCTCAGCCATTCAACTTCAGCACAATCTATGTTTAAAGGCACCATTTTAGAGTCTATGATACTCCTAGCTATGAAAGCTTATCACATGGACCAATCATCTTATGAGTATATAAGTTGTTCTACAGGAGAACCCTCATTCTCTTTCCACTGCATTTTAGTGTTCTTTAGTGCTTTTATATTCGAAGAATATGTCATATAATGACTCAGATAAAATGCTTAAAACTCTGTGAAACCAATTGAAGTCTATTTCTTTAGGAGCTTTTGGCTTGACTAAGCCAGATGGTTGGGTTACTCCAAAATCATACTATGTGTCATCATAATCATTTAACATGGGTGTGATTATATCAATTACTGCTATCTGCCCAAAGGTAGTGAGTCAAAATCACATTTGGCTCTACCATCTCTTGAAGAAATAACCATTGAACTTTTCAGGCTTGGCACTAGAAGATTCTTCTTTACTAGCCCACTACTAAATATTGCGGGGTTAGCGACGCTAAAAAACGTTACTAAATTGTAAATTTACATCGCTAAAACGTATTAGCGATGTTATTAGCGACTTTTTATAAATGTCACGATCTAGCTAGTCGATGACAGGAAATATGTCGCTATACGTCGCAACTAGCGACGTATCTTAGTGACGTATGAACATCACCACTTTTTCTCTAATTAGCGACGTACTGCATTATAACGTCGGTATATGAGCGACACAAACTTGGTCGCAACCTGATATTTCTATACTTAACGACGTTTAGCAACACAGAGACGTCGCTAATATTTGTGAATGTAACGACATTTAACAACGTATTTAGTTACATCTTGATGATATAGCAGATATTGCCAAGAAAGCATATTAGCAACGATTAGAGACATATTTGCGATATCGTGGTACAGGTGTAGCGACGTTTTGATACCTATTAGTGATGTATTTATACGTCGCAAAACGTCGCTAAATATTGCTAAACGATGCTAAATTACTTAAAAAAATAAAAAATATTACATGATAGTTTATATAACAATATTCAACCTGTAGTTTATACAAATATATTCACAGTTTATAAAAATAGACCCCTACGGTGGAATATCACACATAAGCAGATTGTTAAACACTGATAAATTTAAATTTACTATCACTGTTTTGTTAAACACTGATAAATTTAAATTTACTATCACTGTTAGCCAATGTCATACAAATTCAAATATACATAAATGTCTGAAATAAATATTCTCATGTCACTAAAAGAATATATACAAAAGATCCAAAAATGTGCCAATGTCACACAAATTCCAAAAAATGGGCCAATGTTACACAAACTCACAATTATCTGTCCAACCTAGGACTAATGCTGATCAGGAGGAGGAGGAGAAAAACTGCCACACAATTGGGATACAATATAGTTCAACTGGCCATGTGAAAGCTCCACCGATGTCAAACTAGGAGACAATGTCGTCGGTGGAGTCGATATCGATGTCGGCGAACCAGGAGGACGTATCCGCTCCATTGTCGACAGTCGATCATTATATGAATCCATTACACCTATAATTCAAGTGACAGAACGTTGTGTCAATGATGCCAGATCCATAATGTCCCGTTGTGTCTCCTCGGTCATAGTCATGAGCTTCAAAAATGTCACACCCGATTCCAGATTTGGTATTTCTTGAATTTCTAGAATTTAATTTTTTCTGATAATGCGTTTCTGTTTCGAGAGAGGCTGTCCGAGACTAGTAAAATATCCATTAGCATTGCCATAGACCCATTTTAGGACTCGCATGTAGAATGGATACTTGGTTTGGTTTATTTGATTGAACACAGGACTAAACCATCTTCCTCTCCTCTTAGTATATATATATGAGTATTTTCTCTCTCCTCACTCATTTTCTCATTTCGCTCTTCTTGCTTCCTTCTTCCTCCTCTCCTTCAAGCATCCTCTAGCCAAACTCTAGCCCTAGGGAGAAGTTACTATGACTTGGACTGTGAAAGGTAGAGGCTAGGAGCCACCCAAGGCAAGTACATCTTGCTTAATGGTGAAGCTTTAATTTTTAGATTTTTATATATATTTTATTTTAAAAATATATTTGATGAAAAATATTCTCATTAAGTTGTTGATTATATTTAGTTTCTGGAGTTTTGAATTTTGATGAGTATATTTGTGTATATCTGAATTTGAAGGTTTCATGGATTCCATGTGTTTTTCGTGGTTTTGATCTACTAAAATATGGTATTTTAGCAAAATAGTTTTTATGGTGGATGAAAAGTTTCGCCGTGGTTGAACCTACTATTTTAACAAGACAAAGTTCTCATGCGGCCAATATCATATGCGGCCGAGAGTTCCATGCGGCATGGACTCTTTGTCGCATAGCCAACCAGCATGCACCCATCTTGTTGGATGCATGACTGTTTATTACACAAAGTATTCTGGAACTAATTCCTTGAACTCCTTGTGTATTCACTTGCTGAACAAAATAAGAAATTCGCTAAGTCCAAAAGAAACACCGCTGCGGCCGAGAGAGCATGCGGCAAGTGGACTTATACGGCAGAGCCCCTATGTCACACCCCAGTCCCAAAATACCGAAGGACCGGACGCGTGATAATGGCCAGCAGCACGCACTGATGGACAAACCCAATTTAATGGATCCATCGGGGCATACTTAAGCTGTAATACAACAATAAGTAGGTCCAATAATACAAGTCACAGTCTATACTAATCTCATCCACAACAGATAATCACAGATCAAATGCCATTATCAATGCAAATAAGAATAAACTAACATATCTCAATAAAAGTATCTCGGAGAACAATCCGAGAACAAGTCTGATACATCAATGCAATAGATTGGAAATAAAGTAACTAGAACAGAAATAAATGAGTATCTCAAGCCAATACTCAAGAGAAGTCCTCTGGCGCAATCTCGTCCTCGGGTGTCGGTACAGCTCCTGTATCAGCTCCTGCTGTTGTCCCGTATACCTCGGGATAGATCTCGTCTGCAAATCCTGGGGACATAATCCGGATCCAGGTCCTCAGGGGATATAACAAGGTACAGATAATACAAGCCAAAATAAATGCAGTGCAGCAAATAATAAAATAAATAGGGTAAGTATGTAACCATCTATGTGAAAATGCAAGTGAGAGCATCACGAGTACTCAGGCTGAGCCACTACAAGCTCTGTGTCTGGGAGCCGGTAGCAGTAATAATGAGTAATGGGCCAAGCTCGGGCTTCAAAGTCTTGTGCCTCACAATAATAGGGGTTTATATATATGATCAGCCTGTAGCCTATGTGTCTCTCCCCACCCCATGTAATCACACGTCTCATATCCACGATGCATCATGTCCATGTCAGGCACAATCATCTCTAATGCAGCAAGTCATAATAATATGTCATGTAACCTGTATCCTATACAGAATCACCAAGAATATCTCAGGAAGATCCTGTCTCATGAATAGTGTCAAGTGTCCTAGGTTATAGTGTACTTGATAAGACAAGTACGAGAATGCAAAGGGTCACGAATGTCCATCTCTAGATGACAATACACAACTCCGCGTGCGGGGTTGGCACCCGACTAATAATCGGACGCTAAGTAAGTCACATGGTCCTAGGTCAAGCATGCACAACAATATAAATAAATAGCAAGGAAATATGCAACAAGAACTGCAAAGTTGGCAAGGTATACTTGCAGAATGTTGTATAAATAAGTCAAGGGAATAAGTAGCAAACCTGCAGGATTTGGCAAGGTACACTTGCCCACTGATGTATAACTAAGTCAAGAAAATAAGTAGCAAAGCTGCAGGGTTTGGCAAGGTACACTTGCACAACGATGTATAAATAAGTCAAGAAAATAAGTAGCAAAACTGCAGGATTTTGCTAGGTACACTTGCACGATGATGTATAAATAAGTCAAGGAAATAAGTAGCAAAACTGCAGGGTTTGACAAGGTACACTTGCCTGGGGTTCTGGCTCCAACTGTAGCTCTGATCTCAGTGTGATTTGCAGGTACTACTCCGGTTGCTGAAATAAACATCACCATTAGATTCAAAAAATATCAAATAGCTATAAATGCCTGTCCTTGAGTCCAATTTGAACACAGGGGCAAAAATGATATTTCTGGGTCAAAGCGGGGTCCACATGTGGGCCACTTTGCACCGAAAAGCGTGTCAGGGTCAAAGGTCTCCAAATTCGTCAAAATTAGTGTCAACAAGTCAGGAACGATGATACGAACCCAACGGAACTTCCAGAATTGGATTTCGATAAGCCGATCACAAAATCGCCCGTCAAGTGGAGCTTGTGGGGCCCACGATACGCGATTTTGTCAACATTCTCAGAATTGAACCAAACTTGGGTCACAGGACCAGCGTATCGCTACGAGTCCGATGGAGCAAGTTTTATCTCGATCCGACGTGTGTACACAAAGTTACAACGTGTTCCAGAACAGGCGGATACGGGACGTTGTCGGCGGATACGCGTTGATTCCGGTGTGCACGCACATCCAAATCAACTTCTGCAAAATCCCACACATCTGTATCAACAATGCGCACATTTCAGTAAAGACCGCGTGCGACCAAGTCGTCCCGTTTGGCGGGGCGCACTCAGTTCCGGGGTAAAATAGGGCGTTGGTTTTCCTGTTTTTTGATCGCGGTTTGCGATCACCATAGGACGCGACGTACTGAGCGGGTTGCACGGGCATCGAGGGGGTCATGCGATCTACGCGACACAATTGACGGAACAGAAAATGGGGCAACGAGGAGAGAGGAAATGCTACATGAACAGGGCTCCGTAGGGTGATGATTCTTCGTGTCCTGGGTCGCCTTGACACACCGACACGGGGCTGTGCCATGTCCGGGCTGTGTCCAGGTCTAGGGCTTGATGTGTCGTGTCCGCTATGTCGGAGCTAGGGCTACGCTGGTCATCGAGGCTGCACGGGGCTGGACAGGGCTCTGCGGGTGCTGGAGATGGTGGTCGAGGGGGAGAATCTGGTCGGCGTTCAGTCGGAGAAGACAATGGCAGCGGTTCAGGCGAGGGCTGGTCGGACTTGGGTGGAGCGGGGAGAGGAAGATGGAGGTTGGGCGGAGGAGCAGGAGGTCGGGGAAGGAAGAGGGGATCGTCGTCGAGGTCTAGGTGGAGGACGGCGAGGGTGAGGCGAGGTCGTTCTGGGAGGAGGAGGAAAGTTAGGGCGGTGGAGATGGTGAGGCGAGGGGAGTCGAGCGGGGCTGGGCGGAGCAAGGCGAGTCTGGGCCGGTGGTCGAGGGGAGACGTTCGTCGGGGATGGCGAAGCTAGGGTGGCTGTGTCGTTGCAGAGGGAGGTACGGTGGAGGGGAGATTGACTGGGACGAGGGGAGGAGACGGAGCCAGGGGAAGTCGAGGTCTGGGAAGGAGGTGGCTGCGGCTGGGGTTCGACGAGGAGGCGGCTAGGGCTGCCGGAGGGGAACGGCAGGCGGGGCGTGGAAGTTGAGAAAGGCGGCGACGGCTAGGCATGGAAGTCGAGGCGCTTAAATAGGCGCGTCGCCGCGGATCGAAGTCGGATTAGGTTTAGGGTTTGGTTAGGGTTAACGGGTCCGGGTCGGGTTCGATTCGGATCCGACCCGACCCGTTAAGGCTAGGTTTGGTTCATTGAACCGGGTCTGGGTTGGTCTGGTTTATTTCAAATAAACCCGGTTTATTTAAGGGTTTAATTCAGTTTATTTATTAATAGTTTTTAGGGCTTTAAAACTGCTTCCGGAGTCCAATAAATTCACAGAAAATTACCTTATGTCCGGTTTTCTATTTTACACCATAAAATATTATTTCCATAATATTTTAATATTAACTAATAGCAATTAAAAATTATTTAATTATCAAATGCCTAGGTTTTAATTCCAGAAAATTACAGAAAATTACAGAAAATTGTGAAAAATCCAAATTAAAAATTACTGAAAATCAGGGAGCTTGCAATCTACCCCCCTTAAGAGAATTGCATCCTCGCAATCAAAGAATAAATGCTCAATAGAGATGACACTGTTGCAAACATTATTCGAAGCACATCACGATTAAAAAAATCAAGGTTGCGGGTGTAAGAATAATACAAAGGGAAAATTATTTCCATAAGCATTAAAAGTTATGCAATTTCCCGGATAAAGGAAATCTAGAAGACTACAATTTAGAAAACTAGGTTATCAATTATAAGCAAGTTCAAAATTACATAGGTTAAGGCTGAGGTCACGAACCAATAGGCACGAGATAAAACAAATCTATAAACAGATAACTACGAAAAATTATACGCATTAGCTACTCCATGGGTCTGTGCATCTTCCAAAGTCATCGCTGGAGCTTGTTCACGTCCTTGCAGTTGATTCCTCTGCTGCTGTCGAGCCTACTGGAAGAGTGTTGCTTGTGGTGCCAAGGGTGGCCTCGGCTGATTCCCTCCTGGGGCTGGTGGTCTGACTCCTTCAACTCTTGTTTGCGGTGCTTCCAATGCTGGAGAGGCTGGCCTTGGTGCTGGTAACGCTTGTTGGTTTACCCTTGGTGCTCTTTCTCGACGCTCAGGGCATTCCCTTAATAAATGCTGACTGGATCCGCAAGCTAAGCATAATTTCCTTTTTCGTCTGCACTCGTTCTCTATATGGCCTCGCCTGCAACAATATGGACAGACAGGTAGTACTTGCGGAGATGCTTCTGGTGGCTGGTGCATGTGAGACTTTTTTGCAATTTCTTCATGTGGTGCTCCGGCTGGTGCTGATGTGGCTGGTTGATGAATCGTCAATACTTTCTCTCGATGCTGAGGACAATCCTTGGCTAAGTATTGATTGGTTCCGCAAATCAAGCATAATCCTAACTTGCGTCTGCACTCCTTATTAATATGGCCTATCTTGCGACAATACTGACAGGTAGGCAGTACTTGCGGAGATGCTTCTGGCGGCTGGTGCATGGGAGAACTCTTTGCAATTTCTTTCTGTGGTGCTCCGGCAGGTGCTGATGTGGCTGGTTGATGAATCATCACTGCTTTCTCTCAACGTTCAGGGCAATCCCTTACCGAATGCTTTTTAGATCCGCAAGATAAATATCATCCCAATCTGCGTCATCATTCTTTAGCGAAATGGCCTACCTTGCCACAGTAGTGACAAGTAGGAAGGACTACTGCGAGTGGTATAGATGATCTCTGCGGTGGATTCATCTGTGGTCGCTTCGCAACTCTTTCTTGTTATACTTGGTCTGGTGCTGATGCATACGGCCGCTTCTGGCTGGACTCTATCCTTGTGTTGCACTCCATGGGTCGTGCTGTAGTAAGAACATCCTCGTCTAAGGTAGTTGCATTTGAACTGATTAACTTCCGTAATTTTGAGCTAAATCTGTCGATGAACTTCTTCGCTTGGTTTTGCTGAGCTTCTTCATGAACCTTCTGATGGGCTTGCATCATCGCGTAGAACATTCGAAATATTTGTTGTTCGTCCATAGCTTGCCCTTGTGGAACGGTAGGCATCGGTGGAGCAAACTGCATCGATGGTGGAACGTCATCTTGTTGGATTCTCAAGGCATGCTGACTTGCTTGACTGCATCGTTGAGCTGATTGACCTTTATCAACTGGTGTCACTTCATCTTCGTAGTTAACCACAATACCTTATGGTGTTCCTGGATGAGTCTCGTCGCCGGCTTATGGATTCATTTCTCTGTAACCAAAAATAAACTATAAGAGGCGTACAGAAATCAAGGCAGGATGCAAGTCAAGAATTTAATTCGAATCCGATATAGATATCAAGAACATTTCAAGCAAGTGGATGAGATCCTAAAAACTTATCCTATTCTTATTGCAGGCTTGCTCGGTCCCTAAGTTGAAACCGAACAATTTAGTCGTTGACCTGCATGGGCCACCACAAAAACTATGTCACGCCCCAGTCCCAAAATACCGAGGGACCGGACGCGTGATAATGGCCAGCAGCACGCACCGATGGACAAACCCAATTTAATGGATCCTTCGGGGCATACTTAAGCTGTAATACAATAATAAGTAGGTCCAATGATACAAGTCACAGTCTATACTAATCTCATCTACAACAGATAATCACAGATCCAATGCCAAAATCAATGCAAATAAGTATAAACTAATATATCTCAATAAAAGTGTCTCGGAGAATAATCCGAGAACAAGTCTGATACATCAATGCAATAGACTGGAAATAAAGTAACTAGAACAGAAATAAATGAGTATCTCAAGCCAATACTCAGGAGAAGTCCTCTGGCGCAATCTCGTCCTCTGGTGTCGGTACAGCTCTTGTATCAGCTCCTGCTGTTGTCCCGTATACCTCGGGATAGATCTCGTCTGCAAATCCTGGGGACATAATCCGGATCCAGGTCCTCAGGGGATATAACAAGGTACAGATAATACAAGCCAAAATAAATGCAGTACAGCAAATAATAAAATAAATAGGGTAAGTATGTAACCATCTATGTGAAAATGCAAGTGAGAGCATCACGAGTACTTAGGCTGAGCCACTACAAGCTCTGTGTCTGGGAGCCGGTAGCAGTAATAATGAGTAATGGGCCAAGCTCGGGCTTCAGAGTCTTGTGCCTCACAATAATAGGGGTTTATATATATGATCAACCTGTAGCCTGTGTGTCTCTCCCCACCCCATGTAATCACATGACTCATGGCCACGATGCATCATGTCCATGTCACGCACAATCATCTCTAATGCAGCAAGTCATAATAAGATCTAAGAATATAATATCTATGTCATGTAACCTGTATCCTATACAGAATCACCAAGAATATCTCAGGAAGATCCTGTCTCATGAATAGTGTCAAGTGTCCTGGGTTATAGTGTACTTGATAAGAAAAGTACGAGAATGCAAAGGGTCACGAATGTCCATCTCTAGATGATAATACACAACTCCGCGTGCGGGGTTGGCACCCGACTAATAATCGGACGCTAAGTAAGTCACATGGTCCTAGGTCAAGCATGCACAACAATATAAATAAATAGCAAGGAAATATGCAACAAGAACTGCAAAGTTGACAAGGTATACTTGCACAACGTTGTATAAATAAGTCAAGGGAATAAGTAGCAAAGCTGCAGGATTTGGCAAGGTACACTTGCCCACTGATGTATAACTAAGTCAAGGAAATAAGTAGCAAAGCTGCAGGGTTTGGCAAGGTACACTTGCACAACGATGTATAAATAAGTCAAGGAAATAAGTAGCAAAACTGCAGGGTTTGGCAAGGTACACTTGCACGATGATGTATAAATAAGTCAAGAAAATAAGTAGCAAAACTGCAGGGTTTGGCAAGGTACACTTGCCTGGGGTTATGGCTCCAACTGTAGCTCTGATCTCAGTGTGATTTGTAGGTACTACTCCGGTTGCTGAAATAAATATCACCATTAGATTCAGAAAATATCAAATAGCTAGAAACGCCTGTCCTTGAGTCCAATTTGGACACAGGGACAAAAATAACATTTCCGGGTCAAAGCGGGGTCCACATGTGGGCCACTTTGTACCGAAAAGCGTGTCAGGGTCAAAGGTCTCCTAATTCGTCAAACTTAGTGTCAACAAATCAGGAACGATGATACGAACCCAACGGAACTTCCAGAATTAGATTCCGATGAGCCGATCCCAAAATCGCCCATCAAGTGGAGCCTCTAGGGCCCACGATACGCAATTTTGTCAATGTTCTCAGAATCGAACCAAACTTGGGTCACAGGACCAGCGTATCGCTACGAGTCCAATGGTGTAAGTTTTATCTCGATCCGACATGTGTACACAAAGTTACAATGTGTTCTAGAACAGACGGATACATGGCGTTGTCGGCGGATACGCGTTGATTCCGGTGTGCACGCACATCCAAATCAACTTCTGTGAAATCCCACATGTCCGTATCAACGACGTACACATTTCGGTAAAGTCCGCGTGGGACCAAGTCATCCCGTTTGGCGGGGCGTACTCAGTTCCGGGGTGAAATAGGGCGTTGGTTTTCCTGTTTTTGGATCGCGATTTGCGATCACCACAGGGCGCGACGCACCGAGCGGGTTGTACGGGCATCGAGGGGGTCACGCGGTCTATACGACACAACTGACAGAACAGAAAACGGGGCAATGAGGAGAGAGGAAATGCTACCTGAACAGGGCTCCGTAGGGTGATAATTCTTCGTGTCCTGGGTCGCCTTGACACACCGATACGGGGCTGTGCCGTGTCCGGCCTGTGTCCAGTTCTAGGGCTTGATGTGTCCGTGTCCGCTGTGTCAGAGCTAGGGCTACGCTGGTCGTCGAGGCTGCGCGGGGCTGGGCAGGGCTCTGCGGGTGCTGGAGATGGTGGGCGAGGGAGAGAATCCGGTCGGCGTTCAGTCGGAGAAGACAATGGCAGCGGTTCAGGCGAGGGCTGGTCGAACTTGGGTGGAGCGGGGAGAGGAAGACGGAGGTTGGGCGGAGGAGCAGGAGGTCGGGAAAGGAAGAGGGGATCGTCGTTGAGGTCTAGGTGGAGGACGGCGAGGGTGAGGCGAGGTCGTTCTGGGAGGAGAAGGAAAGTTAGGGCGATGGAGATGGTAAGGCGAGGGGAGTCGAGCGGGGCTGGGCGGAGCAAGGCGAGTCCGGGCCAGTGGTCTAGGGGAGACATTCGTCAGGGATGGCGAAGCTAGGGTGGCTGTGTCGTTGCAGAGGGAGGTACAGCGGAGGGGAGATCGATTGGGACGAGGGGAGGAGACGGAGCCAGGGGAAGTCGAGGTCGGGGAAGGAGGTGGCTGCGGCTGGGGTTCGACGAGGAGGCGGCTAGGGCTGCCGGAGGGGAACGACAAGCGGCTAGGCACGAAAGTCGAGGCGCTTAAATAGGCGCACCGCCGCGGATCGAAGTCGGATTAGGTTTAGGGTTTGGTTAGGGTTAACGGGTCCGGGTCGGGTTCGATTCGGATCCGACCTGACCCGTTAAGGCTAGGTTTGGTTCAGTGAACCGGGTCTGGGTTGGTTTGGTTTATTTCAAATAAACCCGATTTATTTAAGGGTTTAATTCGGTTTATTTATTAATAGTTTTTAGGGCTTTAAAACTGCTTCTGGAGTCCAATAAATTCACAGAAAATTACCTTATGTCCGGTTTTCTATTTTACACCATAAAATATTATTTCCATAATATTTTAATATTAATTAACATCAATTAAAAATCATTTAATTACCAAATGCCTAGGTTTTAATTCCAAAAAATTCTAGAAAATTACAGAAAATTGTGAAAAATCCAAATTAAAAATTACTGAAAATCAGGGGGCTTACACCCTATACGCCTTTTTTTCTTTTGGACTCATAACTCTGCTTCGTCCTTGCACATCTTTTTATAATTCTTATCTTATCTCCCTGACACATTTTTATGGCATATCATATCAATCATCTTTAGTCAATTCTCTCTCTGACACGCATTTATGACCCATCACTCAGCACTTGGGTGCATGCGGCCAGCGGGTGCATGCGGTCACTTTGAGTCCATGCGGCCAATGGGCGCATGCGGTGTCACGCCCCAGTCCCAAAATACATTGGACCAGGAATACACGACACGCCAGCTACGCATTCGACCAGACTCTGGTCTGACTCAAATACGTATAAGCTGTATAATAAAGGGCACTATCTAAAAATCCCATAAATGTAAACATCTATGTCTCAATCCACAATGAACAGAAATATATGTAAAACTCCTATTTCTAAAAAACCGTATTTTTTTATAAATTAATAATTTAATTGTAGTATTAGTGGCTAATTAGGAGAAATAGATTTTTAATAATTTTTATTTTAGGTGTTGGGGCACTTAGAGGATTTATGGGACCATCAGGAATTTTTTCAGAATTTATTTCATGTAGGAGACCCCTTGAGCAGTTGCTAGCTTAACGGTGTGCATTATTATAATCTAGAATTTTTCTTATGAGTATATATATATATATATATATATATATATATATATATATATATATATATATATATATGCATATATATATTTAAATAGAAAAAAAGAGTTGTAAAAGAAAATAAAAGAAAAGAAATAAACTATTACTAATAAAAACCATTACTAATTCCTTAACTTTGCTCCTACCAATGTAAACCACCTCGACCAAAAATTTATTTTTATTAATTTAGTTAAAGAGATTAGGGTTATTTTGGTCCTAATTAGAATTTATTATATAGAGTATTAAATGTATGTGCAATGCTTTTATTATTTAGGACGTCTTACCGTTGTCCCGATGTTTAGGACACTACACTAGCTGTTACCCAGAAACAAATTCCATACACTTGGCCTAGACATACTAACCTATCATAATGAACCTTGAGCAACCCCCAGATACTGAATTTTGTGACTAATTTTAGTCGCACAAAAATTATTACAAACGTCCGTATGCAAATTAAATAAATTGCGCATTTACGTTCGTTGCCCGTTTCAATCGAAATTGAGACCCAATCTCAACCCGATTTGACCAAACCGGATCATGATAATATTGTACCTTGAGCCTACCACACTAAATGACCCTTGTCCAACCCAATTTAGACCCCCGGTATTTGTTAAATTAATTTAGAGACACCCGGTGCATTAATTATGAATTAATTAATGTGGTGACCGAACCTCATTTAAATTAGACCCAACTCCAACCCAAATCCACACACATACCCTTAAGCCTCATACAAAACACCATACGCCCTCCTAGCCCAATACAAAACATCAAACATGGTATTTTGTTACATCAAATCCCTAATTTTAGCTTTTGTGCAATTTCCTAATTGTTCAGGGGATTTTGTGCAAAATTGCAATGAGGTGCCCCCCTCTCATTGTCCCAACCCCATGAAGAAAGAACCTATATTTCTTGAACCGGTTCACCATGCATTTTTTCTCTCCATTTTCATGTACTTACATCAATTTTTGGAGGACCCATCAAGACCCTACATTTGAATTACATTTAATCCTAGCCCTCCCCTCATCATGATGGAGCCTCCTCACACAACCCTAGGCATGCTACCAGCCGGCCCTAATCCCAAGGCAGCCCCCCACTCTCTTACCTACATAAAGGATACATCACACCTCATTTATTGGCACACAAACCTAGAAATACCCATCAAAACCCTAGTTTCTAAAACCCTCACAAACCAGCCACTACCCTTGCCCATCCACCCGCAGCCTCCGTCCGGCTAGCCACCGTCTCTGGCAACCCCCGCACCGACTCTACTCCCTCCGGCGACCCTTCCCCCACCTACCACCACCGCCCTCAGCCACCTCGTCGCCCACGGCCACCCCCAGCACCCTCGTCCTCACCTGCAGCTTTACCCCCCGAACTCGAAGCCGACCACCCGAACCCTCCGTAGTCTGCCACCCTAGCTCGCCCGGCCGCCGTGCTTCACCGACGCCACCGCCGGCCTGTCCCCTCCGTTCCTGTCGCGGCTCGCCCCCAGACGACGTCGCAGCCGAGCGCCACGACCCCCGCAGCAGCCAACTGCTGCTAACCGCTACTGTTGCTGCCGGCTCTCCCGAGCGTTGCCGGAGCTCCGCCCGGCCACCCCCGCCGTCGACGAACAGCCACCAGACCCCCCTCGACCCCTCCTTCATTCCAGTGAGGTATAATTATACGAATACGGTATTTTATACCTAGTATTAGGGGCTGCATTGCATGTATACGGTTTATATACTAAATAGGTATTCTGGATTTGGGTATTTGTATATATCAGTATATTAATAAATACCTCTGCAAAAACACAGTATTTTATATGTATATGTCTGTATAATACAGTACTCTAAATATGTAAATACTGTATTTGGTATGTTTTATTATATACTAATATATATATTTATGTATATACATATATACTTGTCATTTAATACCTAGTATGTATTAATATACATTGTGTATTTAGTTTAGTATTTATATGTATATGTACTGTATTTTGTATGTTTTAGAGATACATATATATGTATAGTATATACTATATACTTATCTTTAAATACCCTACTATATATTCAATATCTTATGGGTATGCATGTATAAATATATATATATATATATATATATATATATATATATATAAATGTATGTATGTATATTTGTAAATACATTATATATTATTGTATAAGTATATGGTATATATTTAAACATATATTGTGTATATATGTATATATATAAATGTATAAACATATATGTGTATATATATATTTTATGTATATATGTGTATAATATATATGTATATGTATTAAATGCTTAGTATATATTGATATCTACTATGTATTAAATAGTATATGTTTATATATATATATATATATATATATATATATATATATATATATATATATAAATATATTGGTGTATATATAGATGTACATTTTGTGTATTGGTATAATAAATAAATACATATAAATATATATATATATAGTTTGGTGTATTTAGTATATATATAAATATATGTATTACATATATAAATATATGTATATAAATATATATATATTTGGTATATTATATATAGATATTAAATACATGGTATGTATTAGTATTATATATATGTAATTGTATACATATAAATATATATATATATTGTGTATTTAATGTATTAGTGCATAATTAATATATGTATATATATATATATATATATATATATATATATATAAATACTTGTGTATTTAGTATATTTATAGTATGTATATTAGTGTGTGAACAAATATATGTATATGTATATGTATATGTATATGTATATGTATATATATATATATATATATATATATATATATATATATATATATATATATATATATATATATATATATATATATATATATATATATATATATATATATATATATATATACCTTGTATGTATTATATAGTATATTTTAGTATATACTATATAAGGGTACATTTTTCCCATTTTGTATATTTTTACATATAAATATATATGTACTCTATGTATATATGTGTAATTGTGTATATATGTAGATATGACAGGTATTGTATTAGTTATATATGTACTATGCATAGAGGTATATAAGTGTTATACTATATAAATATATTATGGTTGTTATAAATATATATATGTATAATGAATAAATATAAATATGTCTAAATACATAATTGAATATATGTATGTACGTTATTAAATTATTTAATATAGATACATGTATAGGTGTGGTGTATGTATACCTACTCTATGTTAACATAGATAATTAAGCATAGTGTAAATTAGTGATTTATATTTATTATTATCTGTTCGTAGGCATCCGAGACGGTGCTACCTTGACTGCTGGTTCCGGAGCATTGCTTGTGCACACCAGAGTTTCAGGCAATTATACCTTGCCTTATTGATGCTGTTTAAATTCAAATATTAACTAGTTGCATATTTCAGTGTTTCAATATTAAACTGTGTGCGTCCGAGAAGACTCGGGTGCAGTCAACGAAGGCATTGACGTTAGGACTTGTGTCTGACCTAGTATCTAGTGGACCCACCTAAAGTAGAGAAGTTATCAATATGACTTCCCAAGCCTTGACACGTATCTTAGCACGTCACAGAGTGAGTTCATGTAGGGATGCGTGCTACATGATCGACTGGCCATCAACATGAGCAGCACGTGTAACGGCATTTAGCTTAGTTGTTTATTTCTGTAGCGACTTACATTATAGTATGAGGTGTCCACGTCATATTCGCGACTTATACATTGACATTGGGCGGGAAAGACAATTAGTAGGCGTATGGGACAGACATTTGGTCACCGTAGTTTCAGAGTAAACTGCGGGGCCGTGAGCCTCAGTACTACCCGGTTATGGGCCATGTGTTACCCGGTTATGGGCTCAGGTTCCCTATTATGGGCATATATGCTTGTCGATACATCAACAGAGGTTACTAGCTGCGCGCTACCATGATCGGTGATATAGTCAGCATATATTTCTGGCATTCAGTTTACAGCTAATGCCAGGTACTTAGCCTCTGGCTCGACGCTATGCTTTATACCTTTTACCTACCCATACGTACCAGGGTTGTCTTCAAAGTACATTTTACTTAGCTGGTTAGATTTCTCTTGAGTTTACACAGTATTTACTTTATGGCATGCATTTTTGTATACTTGTTACGTCCCTCTGAGGACCTGGTTCTCTTCCAGATCCGGACGAGCACTTGTACCCTGCCATCTACGGAGCAGGAGTTGAGACAGGATACCTGATTGAGGACTACGAGGCATTTCCAGGAGAGTTCCCGTGATTGAGTACGCAGCTGCATCAGACTAGAGTTTTCTAGTCTATTTATCTTACTACTTTCTGCACTTTATTTCCATTTCTGTATTTCAGTGGGTTTGTCCCCATTCAGACTTTTTCAGATGTATTATGGATATTCAGACTCTTGTATTTTATTTACCAGTATTTATTTCAGTCTTTATGATATTGTTTTCTGTGGATGAGATTAGACATTGCCTGCTATATTTTAGTATATTAGACTTGTTAGTATTTTAGGACAGCGTAGCACGTTTCGATATGATCCATTAAATTGGGATATCCTTCGGAGTCGTGTCAGCTGGCCAATGCCACGTGGCCTGGTTCTATATATTTTGGGACTGAGACGTGACATGGTTTTAGTGGCGGCCCATGCAGGTCATGATAATCGCTTGTGGTATGGTAACATGCCCAGCGAGCCTGCAATAGGATAGAAATTAATAGATCTCATTCACTTTTCGCCTTTGAACTTCCTTCGCATTTGATTAAATTAAATATCTGCATCCTGCTTGTTATTCCGTACTCTTTTAATGAAGTTCTATCTCTTACAGCGAGATGAACCTACACAGCAGACGCGAGATACTTGGTGCCATAGTACCATCAGCCCCCGCACCGAGGGAGGAGATGTCCCAGGGACCACCCAGAGAGCAGCCTCAGCCACAGGCACAGGTGATCCTCCAGGCCCCGATGATACACTGGCATCAGACCTCTCCCGACGACGGGACACAGCAGCCAGAAGGCCAGACATCCCAGACGGTCCTGATGCAGTACTTCGAGGGACAGACCTCGAGGGCTACGCCGATGCCGCAGTTCGAGAGGCCGGCATCCGAGGAGACGCCGATAAGGCAGCCAGAGGTACCACTACCACCTCCTCCACCATTTCCACCCCAGATGCCACCAACGGATGAACAACCCCAGATGTTCCAGTTCTTTCAGATGATGATGCAGGCACAGTGGCATCAGACTGAGACCCTGAGACAGGGCCTGATGGCAGTACTGGAGAAGGCACCTGCCCAAGCAACAGCACCAGCACTTGCACCTGTCCAGCCAATGGGCACTGTACGAGGCTTCCGCCAGATGGAACCGAGAACCTTCTCAGGCAAGGAGACTGCAGAAGAGATCTCAGATTGGGTCTCCAACACTGAGATGCTATTGGAGGGTTCGCAACTACACCCCGACCTCTGGATGACCGTAGTGAGGGCCCAACTCATAGGCAACGCCCATCACTGGTGGGATTCTATGGAGCGTAGCGTCGGCAGGACACAGACTTGGAAAGAATTTTTGGAGTACTTCAATGCGAAGTATTTCCCGGCTACGGTCCGGAACGCCTTGTACTTCCAGTTCTTACACCTGGAGCAAGGGAACTTGACCGTGGACGCCTACGACGCAGAGTTCAACCCTGATCCCCAATGACCTGGAGAAGGCCAGGAGATTCCACCACGGCCTTACCTTCGAGCTGCAGAGGTACACTACTACTCAGGCGAGGATCTCATACGAGGAAGTCCTATCAGAGGCGAGGATCCAGGAGGCTATTAGCAGAGGATCGAGACATTCCAGCACGACTGCACCAGCCAGAGCTCAGCCCAGAGCAGGAGGACCGATTCGCCGTCCAGGAGCGCAGACGCAACAGAATATTATGCCATATCAGCAGAGGGAGCTACCGACGTGTCACTTTTGTAGAAAGAAGGGACATGTCCAGAAAGATTGCAGAAGAAGACTAGGACTGTGCTTGAGGTGCAGATCGACCCAACATCAAGCTCAGGAGTGTTCCCAGTATAGCGATAGAGCTCGGCAGATAGTACAAATACCAGCCCCACCAACCCTAGGTATGTCCGTAGCATTGCTTCATGATTTATAGCTTATTACGTGTTATTTTAATTTTGAGGACAAAATTCTTATAAGTTGGGTAGATTGTAAACCCCCTCGACCAAAGATTTATTTTTATTAATTTAGATAAAGAGATTAGGGTTATTTTGGTCCTAATTAGAATTTATTATATAGAGTATTAAATGTATGTGCAATACTTTTATTATTTAGGATGCCTTACCGTTGTCCCGATGTTTAGGACACTACACTAGCTGTTACCTAGAAACAAATTCTATACACTTAGCCTAGACATACTAACCTATCATAATGAACCTTGAGCAACCCCCGGATACTGAATTTTGTGCCTAATTTTAGTCCCACAAAAATCGTTACAAACGTCCGTATGCAAATTAAATAAATTGCACATTTACGTTCGTTGCCCGTTCCAATCAAAATTGAGACCCAATCTCAACCCGATTTGACCAACCCGGATCATGACAATATTGTACCCTGAGCCTACCACACTAAATGACCCTTGTCCAACCCAATTTAGACCCCCGGTATTTGTTAAATTAATTTAGAGACACCCGGTGCATTAATTATAAATTAATTAATGTGGTGACCGAACCTCATTTAAATTAGACCCAACTCCAACCCAAACCCACACACATACCCTCAAGCCTCATACAAAACACCATACACCCTCCTAGCCCAATACAAAATACCAAATATGGTATTTTGTTACATCAAATCCCTAATTTCAGCTTTTGTGCAATTTTCTAATTGTTCAGGGGCTTTTGTGCAAAATTGTAATGAGGTGCCCCCCTCTCATTGGCCCAACCCCATGAAGAAAGAACCTACATTTCTTGAACCGGTTCACCATGCATTTTTCTCTCCATTTTCATGTACTTACATCAATTTTTGGAGGACCCATCAAGACCCTACATTTGAATTACATTTAATCCTAGCCCTCCTCTCATCATGATGGAGCCTCCTCACACAACCCAAGGCATGCTACCAGCTGGCCCTAATCCCAAGGCAGCCCCCCCACTCTCTCACCTACATAAAGGGTATATCACACCTCATTTATTGGCACACAAACCTAGAAATACCCTCACAAACCAGCCACTACCGCTGCCCATCCACCCGCAGCCTCCGCCCGGCCAGCTACCGTCTCCGGCAACCCCCGCACCGACTCTACTCCCTCCGGTGACCCTTCCTCCACCTACCACCACCGCCCTCAGCCACCTCGCCGCCCACGGCCACCCCCAGCACCCTCGTCCTCACCTGCAGCTTCACCCCCTCGAACTCGAAGCCGACCACCCGAACCCTTCGTAGTCCGCAACCCTAGCTCGCCCGGCCACCGTGCTTCACCGACGCCACTGCCGGCCTGTCCCCTCCGTTCCTGCCGTGGCTCGCCCCCAGAAGACGCCGCAGCCGAGCGCCACGACCCCCGCAGCAGCCAACTGCTGCTAGCCACTACTGTTGCTGCCGGCTTTCTCGAGAGTTGCCGGAGCTCCGCCCGGCCACCCCCGCCGTCGACGAACAGCCACCAGACCCCCCTCGACCCCTCCTTTATTCCAGTGAGGTATAATTATACGAATACGGTATTTTATACCTAGTATTAGGGGCTGCATTGCATGTATACGGTTTATATACTAAATAGGTATTCTGGATTTGGGTATTTGTATATATCAGTATATTAATAAATACCTCTGTATAAACACAGTATTTTATATGTATATGTCTGTATAATACAGTACTCTAAATATGTAAATACTGTATTTGGTATGTTTTATTATATACTAGATATATATATTTATGTATATACATATATACTTGTCATTTAATACCTAGTATGTATTAATATACATTGTGTATTTAGTTTAGTATTTATATGTATATGCACTGTATTTTGTATGTTTTAGAGATACATATATATGTATAGTATATACTATATACTTATCTTTAAATACCCTACTATATATTCAATATCTTATGGGTATGCATGTATAAATATATATATATATATATATATATATATATAAATGTATGTATGTATATTTGTAAATACATTATATATTATTGTATAAGTATATGTTATATATTTAAACATATATTGTGTATATATGTATATATATAAATGTATAAACATATATGTGTATATATATATATTTTATGTATATATGTGTATAATATATATGTATAGGTATTAAATGCTTAGTATATATTGATATCTACTATGTATTAAATAGTATATGTATATATATAAATATGCATATATATATATATATATATATATATATATATATATATATATATATTGTATATATATCTATATATATATGTATATATATATATATATATATATATATATATATATATATGTATATATATGTATATATATGTATATATATATATATATATGTGTGTATATATATATATATGTGTGTATATATATATATATATATATATATATATATATATATGTATATATATGTATATATATGTATATATATATATATATATATATATATATATATATATATATATATATATATATATATTGGTGTATATATAGATGTACATTTTGTGTATTGGTGTAATAAATAAATACATATAAATATATATATATAGTTTGGTGTATTTAGTATTTATATAAATATATGTATTACATATATAAATATATGTATATAAATATATATATATATATTTGGTATATTATATATAAATATTAAATACATGGTATGTATTAGTATTATATATATGTAATTGTATACATATAAATATATATATATATTGTTTATTTAATGTATTAGTGATAATTAATATATTTATATATATATATAGATATATAAATACCTGTGTATTTAGTATATTTATAGTATGTATATTAGTGTGTGAACAAATATATGTATATGTATATATATATATATACCTTGTATGTATTATATAGTATATTTTAGTATATACTATATAAGGGTACATTTTTCCCATTTTGTATATTTTTACATATAAATATATATGTACTCTATGTATATATGTGTAATTGTGTATATAGGTAGATATGACAGGTATTGCATTAGTTATATATGTACTATGCATAGAGGTATATAAGTGTTATACTATATAAATATATTTATGGTTGTTATAAATATATATATATATATATATATATATATATATATATAATGAATAAATATAAATATGTCTAAATACATAATTGAATATATGTATGTACGTTATTAAATTATTTAACGTAGATACATGTATAGGTGTGGTGTATATATACCTGCTCTATGTTAACATAGATAATTAAGCATAGTGTAAATTAGTGATTTATATTTATTGTTATCTGTTCGTAGGCATCCGAGACGGTGCTACCTTGACTGCTGGTTCCGGAGCATTGCTTGTGCACACCAGAGTTCCAGGCAAGTATACCTTGCCTTGTTGATGCTGTCTAAATTCAAATATTAGCTAGTTGCATATTTTAGTGTTTCAATATTAAACTGTGCGCGTCCGAGAAGACTAGGGTGCAGTCAACGAAGGCGTTGACGTTAGGACTTGTGTCTGACCTAGTGTATAGTGGACCCACCTAAAGTGGAGGAGTTATCAATATGACTTCCCAGGCCTTGACACGTATCTTAACACGTCACAGAGTGAGTTCATGTAGGGACACGTGCTACATGATCGACTGGCCATCAATATGAGCAGCACATGTGACGACATTTAGCTTAGTTGTTTATTTCTGTAGAGACTTGCATCATAGTATGAGGTGTCCACGTCGCATTCGTGACTTGTACATTGACATTGGGCGGGGAAGACAATTAGTAGGCGTATGGGACAGACATTTGGTCGCCGTAGTTTCAGAGTAAACTGCGGGGCCGTGAGCCTCAGTGCTACCCGGTTATGGGCAATGTGTTACCCGGTTATGGGCTCAGGTTCCCTGTTATGGACATATATGCTTGTCAATACATCCAGCAGAGGTTACTAGCTGTGCGCTATCATGATCGGTGATGTAGTCAGCATATATTTCTGGCGTTCAGTTTACAGCTAATGCCAGGTACTTAGCCTCTGGCTCGACGCTATGCTTTATACCTTTCACCTACCCATATGTACCAGGATTGTCTTCAAAGTGCATTTCACTTAGCTGGTTAGATTTTCCTTTAGTTTACACAGTATTTACTTTATGGCATGCATTTCTGTATACTTGTTACGTCCCTCTGAGGACCTGGTTCTCTTCCAGATCCGGACGAGCACTTGTACCCTACCATCTACGGAGCAGGAGTTGAGACAGGATACCTGATTGAGGACTACGAGACATTTCCAGGGGAGTTCCCGTGATTGAGTACGCAGCTGCATCAGACTAGAGTTTTCTAGTCTAGTTATCTTACTACTTTCTGCACTTTATTTTCATTTCTGTATTTTAGTGGGTTTGTCACCATTCAGACTTTTTCAGATGTATTATGGATATTCAGACTCTTGTATTTTATTTACCAGCATTTATTTCAGTCTTTATGATATTATTTTCTGTGGATGAGATTAGACATTGCCTACTATATATTAGCATATTAGACTTGTTAGTATTTTAGGAAAGCGTAGCACGCTTCGATAGGATCCATTAAATTGGAATATCCTTCGGAGTCGTGTCAGCTGGCCAATGCCATGTGGCCTGGTTCCATATATTTTGGGACTGGGGCGTGACAACCAACCACCAACACCCTTTGCTAAATAACCCGCTGAGTCCATTACTAGGAATTCCACAGCAAGTATTCCTCCTTGCCAGCAACCAACCCGCCATGCAAACGTAGCCAAGACCCCACGTTGACTCGCGCCTAAGCAAAACTGACTCATCTCTCTCCCTTTAATATATATATCTAAAACCCTAATCTAAATCATCAAATCCCCTCCTCTTTCCATCTAGACCTAGAGAGTGCCGCCACCGCAGCTGGAGAACCCCGCCAGGCCGTCCAAACAAATTCCGACGACCGTGACCCCGAGCACTGCAGATTCCCACAGCGAGGTACCTGTGTTCCGGAGTTGTTTTTCGTCGACTCGCTCAACCAAACGCCATCCCGTCTTCACCGGTATGCTCATCCCTTAACCCTCTTCCATATCTGTGTGTTAGTAGACCTCGAACAACATGTACCCATAGGCGAAAATAGCATCAAAGTTGGCGCAAACAGACCAAATTCTGGGATCACAGAAAACTACGGTGACCACCCATGTTTCAGAGTTCGTATCTCCCACCACAGAGATCTGAATTCGATGATTCTTTTTGGTATGCGTAGACCACTTGACCTAGTTTAATTTTTGTTAAATAATCCTAGATTATTAACTGTTGTAGACAGAATTAAATTCGTCACAAAATCGTGCGAACCCACTTTTTCCAGATTTCTAAAAGTTGTGAATCGGAGAGCACCCCGCCAAACGGGACCGTTCCGCCATGTACCAAGTGTACCAAACGGTGCACGCAGCGTAACCGGACACGTAAAAATTTGCAAAAACTAATTCGGACGTGTGTGCGCGCCGAAATTAGCCCGTATCCGCGGACACACCACGTATCGCAACTTTTGTGGAAGTCGCGCGCATTTTGTGCACGCTCGTCAGATTGTGACGAAACCTATGCCATGGGACTCGGGGTAACGCGCTAGTCCTGTGACCCAATTTTCACGCAATTCTGAGACAGTTGACCAAGTTGCCAATTGGTGGGCCCCACAGTTGACTTTTTGGACGAAATTGTGTTCGGCCCATCGGAATCCATATTTGGACATACCGTTGGGTTCGTATTGACATTTAGAGTTGTTTGACCTATAATTTGTTCCATTTAGAGACTGTTACCCTTGGCATATTTTTTGGTGCAAAGTGGGCCATATGTTGACCCTACTTTTACCCAAAATTATCGTTTTGCCCCTGTATCCAAATTGGACGAAAGAAAAGTGCTTTTTAGCTATTTTGCTTATTCTGGGAACGTTGGTGATATTTATTTCAGCATCCGGAGACGTTCATTCTGAGGCCGTAGCTTCTGACTCTTGGTGTTGACATCGGGACACTATATTTTGCAGCTTTCTTGCCAGGCAAGATACCTTGCCAAATTATTTACAGTATTTTGCATGCTTAGTATATTTCTGTATATTTATTGCATTTCTATTTATTTATTGTATGTGTAGTTCCTTTCAGTCATTACTATATATTAGATATGTTGACACACACACTTGACACTTAGTATCATGAGAGGACAATCATTAGGCGTATGGGCTTTTAACCACTCTGGTAAACCGTAGTCACTAGAACGCACTATGGTGGTCGTGTCCGATGGTCGCTACCCCCGAGGTATGTCAATTGATGGAGTCCTATGGTCGCTACCCCCGAGGTATGTCGGCTAATGATGTCCACTGACGAGCGTATGAGTTGTGAGGATTAGATCGAGTAGCCTACCCTTGCCCATACGTCAAAAAGTTGTCCTCATTTGTATTCTTATAGATTGTCTTGTACATCATACTTATTTATTTTCAAATATTATATATGTTCACTGTATTCAAATTGGCTTGCTTCTATGTATCTTGTTATGTCCCTCTGAGGACCTGGTCCCTTGCCAGGTATAGACAACCAGGAGTATCCGTAGGAGTACCGGCCTGGACCTGACGCATTACTTTCTGCCGAGGAGGTCTTACCTTCTGAGCATCCTTGATTACATATAGCGATGGATTCTTTTAGCTGATACACTTCTGCCATCACCTTATTTTTATATTGAAGATTTATACTCCTCTCTCATTTTAGTATTGATATAGTCATTGGTAGTGGATTTGTCTCCACTCGACTATTATTTTGGATATTCAGACTCCTTATTCTAGTTTAGTATTTCTTTCCTATGACTTGTTGTGTGGATGAGATTAGCATATCTGTGACTTGTGACATTATATATACCACATGTGAGTTTATATTCATATTACAGCGTACGTATAGGTTATGGTTTCCATATATTGGAGTTGCCATATTCATGCGGATGACATGCTTACGTGTCCTAGTCCTACGTATTTTTGGGACTGGGGCGTGACATATTTTTGTGGTGGCCCATGCAGGTCAAGTTAGCCGTTTCGGTTACATCACTGTATCGAGCGGGCCTGCACCTAGGATTAGGATTTTAGATCTCATCCACACTTGACTATAACTTACCTTCCTTCCAACATGTCCTACTTAAGTGCTTGCATCCTGCTTGATTCATGTACTCTTCTTAACCCTTCGTCCATCTCTTGCAGAGAGATGAATTTGCATAACGGGCATGCCGCCACCGGGGACAACACGTCTCTAGGGGATGACGACCAATCACCCGGAGTGACCTCAACAACACATCTTCTTCCCGGACCGGATGGACTGACTAACAATCAAATTCTATCAACTCCTTCCACGATACCCGATGGGACTTTTCCAGCTCCACTAGCACCGCAAAATGGCCAGGCACAGCTATTCCAATTCTTCGAGATGATAATACAGGAACAGAGGCAACAAGCAGCGGAGCAGAGGCTAGAATTTCTGGTAGCACTGGAGAGAATGGCTGCACTAGCCCCTATACCAACCCAGGCACTAGCTTCAGTACCACAAGCTCGGGTTGGTTCAATCAAGGACTTTGTGCAGATGGGCCCTAAGCCATATAAGGGCAATGAGAGTCCAGAGGAGACCACGAACTGGATTGCCAATACCAAGAAGTTGTTAGAGACATCACAATTACCTTCTGACCTATGGCTGATAGGAGTAAGGACTCAGTTAGAAGGCAACGCACATCACTGGTGGGAATCAATGGAGCGCCAGTTGGGTATGCGTCAGACTTGGGAATAATTCTTGGAGTGTTTTGAAAGGAAGTACTTCCCGGATACTGTAAGGGACGCATTGTACGATCAGTTCCTCCATCTGGAGCAGGGGAACAAGACGGTTGATGAGTATGATGCAGAGTTTAGCCGTCTCAGTAAGTATGGTGCTGTCCTAATACTTAATAACTTGGAGAAGGCTAAGAGGTTTCACCGTGGGCTGACTCGGGAGCTCCAGCACTACACTAGCTCACAGTCCCAGATCTTTTATGCCGAGTTATTGACAGAGGCCAGGATTCAGGAGGCCATCCGCAAAGGAAACATAATCAACAAAGAATTTATCAAGGACCAGTAAGGACACAACAATGAGGACCCATTAGACACCCTTTGACACGCCAGTAACCAAATAGTGCTGCACCATATCCAACTAAGGAACTCCATAATTGTCACTATTGTGGTAGGACAGGTCATATTTATCATGCCCCAATCTCCCGCAAGCTCAATAGTACCCGCTGAACGTGAAATCACCACGTTGCAGCTCTCCCGCGGGACAATCGTTCTCTTCGGGACGTGATGCCGTACGAGCCTGGAGTTGCGCTTGTACAAGGTGATGTTGTTAAACACCAAAGTTATCATCGAAACAACCAAGTTACAGTGGAAGTCGTTTTGTGTACCAAGCACACATCAGAGTAATACGCAGCGAAGCTCTCGATAGGGTCCAAATGAAATGCCCCGAGGCAATGCCACGAAGGCGATGCCACGAAGACGATGAAATACTCTTGCTCTTTTCTCTAGCCCACAAAGGTACTTACAGTTCATATTTCTTGTCCCGTATATCCAAGCAGTGCCACTACGCCTGCATACCTGAAATATTGCCCACAAACGTGGGTCAGTACACAGCCGTACTGGTGAGCGAGATAACCCACTCGTCTAAGCCGACACTAAGTAAAATAGTGAATGCAAGCAGTTATATGGTGATCTTTCTAGTTGAATCCTAGATTCGTTTCATGGCATATGAATGACATGTTAAGGAAAGCTGTAAAGCAGTTTACGCATGCAAGCATTCAATCTCAAACCAAACGACAAGCATTTATATAACCGACCCGAAGGATACTAGCACGCAACCCGTCCTACTCAAGTCATCGTTCGCACGATAACTTATCGAACCATTCCCAAGCCTCAAATATCCATCCTCAACCAAAGTTATATTCCCATCTTAAGTGCACACTCTTGCCGAGGCAAGGTGGCCGCGCTTACATGAAAGCGAAACCAACAAAAGAAAAGCAAGCCAACTCTTATCTATATGAAGTCACTGGCTAAGCCATACAGGACATATCTCAAGCATTACGGTGCGCCCTATCATCCCGGGAATCAAGCCCCACTGAAGGTCCCGCAATGCATCGTGGCTAGCACGAATCAATTATTTCCCTCCGGATCGATACGGTTCCAGTGCCCCGGAAAGCCGTTTCGAGGAAATACTAAGACTTGTGCACAAGTTGTCCGTGACATGCAGACACAAGTAGGTATGATGAGAGGATCGAATATTCTCGCCCCACCAAGCGATCCTAGACTCGTTCAACCGATATCCAACCAAATATCCATAACCATTCTTCCAACATATCCAACCAAGATATCCAAAACCGAACCTCAACTTATAGCCCAAGGCACCAAAATCTCAAGTGTTTCCTTAGGCAAAAGCCTCTTCTCAAAACTCTGTTTCAAGTTGAGTGCAACATTCCAACTCGAGACAAAACCCATGGCACAATGCCCCAACCATGGCATAACGCCCTCGCCGATGCAGTTGTTCGGTTTCGAACCGTAACTGCTCGCTTTGCAAGACAAAGCGACCAAGTGATACTCGTGCACGGATGCACGCTCGCTCGCCCGAATTCCCGATATTCCCATTGCCTCAATATATCATTCCAACCATCCAAGTATAATCCCAAGTATCCAACGGACTGCCTCAAATGTATAATCCAACTCTAGCTCCAACTATCCAACGCGTAAATCATTTCAAACCATAATTCTATCCAAGCCAACGACGTACACTCTATGCACACCTCAGTGTAGTGAATCCTGATGTTTCAGCCCAAGTGTTCAAGCCTTTTACGTGTTTTCCATATTATTAGGCATGAAGGAGTAGAGGAAAAGAGAAAGAGCCCACTCACAATATTTGATCCCGTTAGGCATCCTGTCCTGCCGATACGGCCAATCCCTTGAACCCATGGTCCGATGCAAGCGCGATCTACTCAACTGGTATGACCGTGCGAGCAGGCCGTGCTCTCCGAATCATCCGACCGATCGGACTAAGGAAGACGACATTATCGCTCCCATTCAGCTATCCAGTATTGTTCTGAATGAACACCTGATTTCCATTGAACCCGCTAGCCATTTGCACGTAAAACTAACTCGATTAATCCTTCTTCCCAAAATCCAACATTTCAAATGTAACCAGCATTTGATTTATTCAATCCGACTCAACATAACGCTCTGAGCGGTTGCGGGGCATTACATAATATACCACTTAGAATCAGGTTCGTCAACGAACCGTGCTGGTACTCTTTCCTATCACATGCACAATCCAATTTTATTGATCTGCTCTATGCAACTCACATATTCACGATCCTGACTCAGCATCTCGCTCTGCTGAATGCTCGTACAAATTCCTGAATTCCCATATCCTCCTTGCAGCTCAATACGAATTTCTCGTATCGCTTAGTTTTGGATCGTACACATATTTAAGGTGTCCCTAAAATACATGCATTTCAGCCGAGCTTTGCGATAGCAAAATTTGAACAAGTTACAAGGGTATCTTTATGTCCGAGGCATCCATTTGCGTTACTCCCAATTGAACCAAATCATGATTTCTATTCCAACATATTCGATCGAGCACTAGTCTCAAATATGATGATTTTCTACCGACTCAATCCGTTCGTGTTCCAACTCAATCCATCCAACTATTTCTGAATCAGCACTAGCAATATCTCCAAATATTTCTCATGCACCGAACGATCATCTCGATTGATACTACCCCATCTATGCGACTTACCCAAATATTTAAACTTTGCTTAGATCATTCAGTCCAACACCTTTTTCTTCCATCTCAATACCTCGCTGGGTGAACATCTATATTGAGGTTCGTGTGATCCACGAAGATCTCGCCGCCATGCCAAAGGGATAGTTTCGCCACGATTTCAACGTGGACACACTCACCACAATTCCTAGGTTGTGCATGGAATAGTTCTTCGCGCTGCTTCCACTGCCTCGAAGCATAGGATATCACCTTTGCCTTCTGAACGAGCACGCTTCCCAGACTAAGTTCTGAGACATCTTGTAAATCTGAGGCACGTCTGTCCTTCCAGTATTTGCAAGGATTTGATCTGAATGAGCCGCTGCTTTAACTTCATGAGCTAGTTTCACAGTCGTCAATTCATATGAATGCTATTTCCTTCCAGGGCACGATGAGTCAGAGGCGATGCCATCGATAAAAATCTGCGACTCTGAATCTCATCAGTTGACTAGGCTACTTCCACCATCGCTCCGATCTTCCGGCTGCATCTTCAGCTGAAGACTATCCCAAGGGTCTCTCGAATCCAACACTCAGTCAATAAGCCAAATCTTATTGCTCACATCTGCCCTCAATGCATTTCCAAATACGCCGCCTCAAGGGTCGTTCTATGGGTCTATCATATTCATTTTCGATCTGGCGGACAAGTTGCTAGGGTCAACTGTCCCGAAGCTACGCTCGATAATTGTAAGTCATCATGATGGACAGTTACTAAAAACTATGCTATATCTCATCTGCAAATCCGAATAAAAAATCCAACCATTCCATCCGAGCGAACTTCCGAATCCGAGAGCCGCGCTCATTGAAACCGTCTTGCATCAATCCATCGTTCTGCCCTGAATCCATCAAATTTTTGAAATTGCTATGTTCGTCTACTCTCACCATCGATTTCAATAATTCTCAAAACTCGAGACTTGCTCAAATTCATATCCGTTTGCCGCGTCCCATAATGCACATCCAACTTACTCGAGCAGTACAGTGATTTGTTCCGACGTCGCTCCCATATTTAGCTATCTTCAAAAGTTAATCCGCCACAATCTTTTGCCTTCCGTTGTTGCCACAATCCGTCCACGTCTTCCGGAGAATCCGTTTACTATTGTTGCACCATCTTGCCCAAAATTATATTTCCGCTAAACCTGAGTCAACTTCTCGAGCAGCAATATCTAAAATCTTTCAAGTTTGTGTGAATCCATCGCTTTTGTCCCTCCAAACCAATTCGTGTTTCATTGCTCAACCAACAGCTCAAATGTGTTGCCCAAAATCGTAGTTCGTGCTCGCTATTATTCGATTCACCCATCGCTCGTTCAAGCGTAAACCAACTGTTCGTTTCGATCCCGTCCATCTCTTAAGTTCAACTATACTTCTATTTGCACCAATCCGTTCTCGATATACTCAACTCAATATTCGCTTGCTTCATTTTTATTCTTTCCAACTCAGCCGACTGCACCAACCAACTTGTATTTTCGTTACCCGAGTCCGTTCAGGCAATTCCTATTGATGTCCAACCAAAAATTTTCAATGCCTTGCTCAATATGTGGTATCCCATATACCACTCCGAATCAAGTCGCTACTCGCATTATGATTTCTTGCAGAAATCTAGAATCCGTTTGAACCATCCCTTATGTGTGATCATGCCTTTTCCAATTCGAGTCTGACACAAACTCAAACAATGCCTGAATTATCCAAATATTTCCATCAATCCCGCGATGCAACTCGTGCTATATCCCGTTCTCGATACTTCCAGCTATTCCCAAACTGATTGCTACTTTCGCTACATGAGCATCCCGTGCAAACTATCCTGATATTTCCAAGCCAAACTCAAACCTGCTCAACCGATGCGCCACAGCCAAAATTCCAACTTCTATCCAACACAGTTGCTAGACGAGCAACTCGTGCAACAATTTATTCTCAACGAATATTTCTACTCACAACATGCCGCATAACCAAAATTTGAATGCCAACTAATTGATCCACTGAGGCAATCAGAATCTCCCCGAACGATAAGCCAAGCCAACCCAATCTAACGAAAGCCCATAACTTGTTGCACAAATGCAACAATACCACCGACTTGCTGCACGAATGCAACAACGCCTAACGAGGCTAAGCGATCCTACGAAAACCAACCAAGACAACACAACCAAGAATAACATGCAGCCACAACCAGCAATATATAGACTTATTGCATGAAACATCCAATGTGGCACTAAGTAGGGTCAAGAGCTAAACGACACGTGGAAGCTATTTTAGAGTTTGTGATGAAACGAAGGACCAAGTCCGAAGAAATGAACCAGGCGCTCTGATACCAATATATCACGCCCAATCTCCCGCAAGCTCAATAGTCCCCGCTGAACGTGAAATTACCACGTTGCAGCTCTCCCGCGGGACAATCGTTCTCTTCGGGACATGATACCGTACGAGCCTGGAGTTGTACTCGTACAAGGCGATGTTGTTAAACACCAAAGTTATCATCGAAACAACCAAGTTACAGCAGAAGTCGTTTTGTGTACTAAGCACACATCAGAGTAATACGCAGCGAAGCTCTCGATAGGGTCCAAATGAAATACCCCGAGGCAATGCCACGAAGGCGATGCCATGAAGACGATGAAATACTCTTGCTCTTTTCTCTAGCCCACAAAGGTACTTACAGTTCATACATCTTGTCTCGTATATCCAAGCAGCGCCACTACGCCTACGTACCTGAAATATTGCTCACAAACGTGGGTCAGTACACAGCCGTACTGGTGAGTGGGGTAACCCACTCGTCTAAGCCGACACTAAGTAAAATAGTGAATGCAAGCAGTTATATGGTGATCTTTCTAGTTGAATCCTAGATTCGTTTCATGGCATATGAATGACATGTTAAGGAAAGCTGTAAAGCAGTTTACGCATGCAAGCATTCAATCTCAAACCAAACGACAAGCATTTATATAACCGACCCGAAGGATACTAGCACGCAACCCGTCCTACTCAAGTCATCGTTCGCACGATAACTTATCGAACCATTCCCAAGCCTCAAATATTCATCCTCAACCAAAGTTATATTTCCATCTCAAGTGCACACTCTTGTCGAGGCAAGGTGGCCGCGCCTACACGAAAGCCAAACAAACAAAAGAAAAGCAAGCCAACTCTTATCTATATGAAGTCATTGGCTAAGCCATATAGGACATATCTCAAGCATTACGGCGCGCCCTATCAGCCTGGGAATTAAGCCCCGCTGAAGGTCCCGCAATGCATCATGACTAGCACGAATTAATTATTTCCCTCCGGATCTATACGGTTCCAGTGCCCCGGAAAGCCGTTTCGAGGAAATGCTAAGACTTGTGCACAAGTCGTCCGTGACATGCAGACACAAGTAGGTATGACGAGAGGATCGAACATTCTCTCCCTACCAAGCGATCCTAGACTCGTTCAACCGATATCCAACCAAATATCCATAACCATTCTTCCAACATATCCAACCAAGATATCCAAAACCGAACCTCAACTTATAGCCCAAGGCACCAAGGTCTCAAGTGTTTCCATAGGCAAAAGCTCTTCTCAAAACTCTGTTTCAAGTTGAGTGCAACATCCCAACTTGAGACAAAACCCATGGCACAATGCCCCAACCGTGGCATAACGCCCTCGCCGATGCAGTTGTCCGGTTTCGAACCGCAACTGCTCGCTTTGTAAGACAAAGCGACCAAGTGATACTCGTGCACGGATGCACGCTCGCTCGTCCAAATTCCTGATATTCCCATTGCCTCAATGTATCATTCCAACCGTCCAAGTATAATCCCAAGTATCCAACGGACTGCCTTAAATGTATAATCCAACTCTAGCTCCAACTATCCAACGCGTAAATTATTTCAAGCCACAATCCTATCCAAGCCAACGACGTACACTCTATGCACGCCTCAGTATAGTGAATCCCGATGTTTCAGCCCAAGTGTTCAAGCCTTTTACGTATTTTTCATATTATTAGTCATGAAGGAGTAAAGGAGAAAGGAAAGAGCCCACTCACAATGTTTGATCCCGTTAGGCATCATGTCCTGCCGATACGGCCAATCCCTTGAACCCGTGGTCCGATGTAAGCGCTATCTACTCAATTGGTATGACCGTGCGAGCAGGCCGTGCTCTCCGAATCATTCGACCGATCGGACTAAGGAAGACGACATTATCGCTCCCATTCAGCTATCCAGTACTGTTCTGAACGAACACCTGATTTCCATTGAACCCGCTAGCCATCTGCACGTGAAACCAACTTGATTAATCCTTCTTCCCAAAATCTAACATTTCAAATGTAACCAGCATTTGATTTATTCAATCCGACTCAGCGTAACGCTCTGAGCGGTTGCGGGGCATTACAATATTCTAAGAGACTGTCATCGTCAATTGGGGCTGTGCATGATATGTGGATCAAGTCACCATCAAGCCCGAGAATGTCCTGAACAGAACCAGGGAACTATGGCATTAGAATCAGGAACACCGCATACACTCTCAAGTATAGGAGACCAAAGGGACCCACCACTGCTTCTACAGTCTGCACAAATAGAGGGGACTAGACCCCAGTTGAACAACCAAGGACAAGGCCAAGCACTCATTATGACAAGTATGGGAGAGCAGACACAGGAAGCCGTAGATACAGGTATGACCTTTTAGTTATAATTGTCTTTGCATACTCATAACCCCAATATGACACAAGATCTTAGATGTACAAATAGATGTAGGATTATATATATGGTAGTCTAGCAGTTATGAGGATATATTTCTATTCTACCCAGATAGCATACACGCGATGCTAATGGATGACGTGAGTAGCAGTAGTAGTATTCTTCCCCTATCCTTATCTCGCCCTCTTGGGTGACTCATCTCCTCCTTTTATATTTGTTTCTTATCTCGTGCTTAACTCTTCCTATTATAGTTGTATCTTTTATGCCATTATGAATTGTTGATTTATATCAACCTTATCCCTATTTTGTTAGTTAAAACATAAATGTGTTAGTAATACTTGATAGCTAAGGATGAGTTCTTAATATATGTATATGCACTATAGCAAAATCTGTATTCCTTATTAGTTTAACCCTTAAGTAGCACCATGTAGCCTAGTAGAAATTGTTAGATCATTTGAGCTAGATCAAACCCCTAATAGTTAGTGAAGACCTTAAGTGTTTCCCTAAAAACTTAGACTATTCCTAGGAAAGAGTTGAAGGCACTTGTTACGAACTGATGACTATGACAAATCGCTGGCGAGATAGCGACAGTTGTAGCCAGACGATTATGGTAGAGTAGTCAAATTACTTGCAGCCATACTGGCCAGGTGGTGTGGCAGTATTAGACTACGATACTTGACGGTTACGAAAAAAAGTCATAGTTATGAGATTCTAGACAGGTATCCCAAGATTCTCGACCCAATAAAATATAATTGCTTTACAAATAGCTATAAAGAATGTGACTACTAGTAGAATTCTTGTAAGTTGGGTAGCGTAGACGAGTTAGAGGATGATAGAATAGTGTATGGACAATAGATGAGGAAGTGTTAGAATGGCATACCATGAGTTTTAGGAGTCCTGCTAGACACCAATATAGTATAATAGCTATAGTGATCATTATGAATATGTGTTAGTGTCAATTTCGAGGACGAAATTTTTGTAAGTTGGGTAGAATGTAAAACCCCTATTTCTAAAAAACCATATTTTTTTATAAATTAATAATTTAATTATAGTATTTAGTGGCTAATTAGGAGAAATAGATTTCTAATAATTTTTATTTTAGGTGTTGGGGCACTTAGAGGATTTATAGGACCATCAGGAATTTTTTCGAAATTTATTTCATGTAGGAGACCCCTTAAGCAGTTGCTAGCTTAACGGTGTGCATTATTATAATCTAGAATTTTTCTTATGAGTATATATATATATATATATATATATATATATATATATATATATATATATTTAAATAGAAAAAAAAGAGTTGTAAAAGAAAATAAAAGAAAAGAAATAAACTATTACTAATAAAAACCATTACTAATTCCTTAACTTTGCTCCTACCAACCACCAACACCCTTTGCTAAACAACCCGCTGAGTCCATTACTAGGAATTCCACAGCAAGTATTCCTCCTTGCCAGCAACCAACCCGCCATGCAAACGTAGCCAAGACCCCACGTTGACCCGCGCCTAAGCAAAACCGACTCCTCTCTCTCCCTTTAATATATATATATATATATATTTATTTATTTATCTCTCTAAAACCCTAATCTAAATCATCAAATCCCCTCCTCTTCCCATCTAGACCTAGAGAGCACCGCCATCGCAGCCGGAGAACCCCGCCAGGCCGTCCAAACAAATCCTGACGACCGCGACCCCGCGTACTGCAGATTCCCACAGCGAGGTACCTGTGTTCCTGAGTTGTTTTCCGTCGACTCGCTCAACCAAACGCCACCCCGTCATCACCGGTATGCTCATCCCTTAACCCTTTTCCATATCTGTGTGTTAGTAGACCTCGAACAACGTGTACCCATAGGCAAAAACAGCATCAAAGTTGGCACAAACAAACCAAATTCTGGGATCGCAGAAAACTGCGGTGACCACCCATGTTTCAGAGTTCGTATCTCCCACCACAGAGATCCGAATTTGATGATTCTTTTTGGTTTGCATAGACCAATTGACCTAGTTTAATTTTTGTTAAATAATCCTAGATTATTAACTGTTGTAGACCGAATTAAATTCGTCACAAAATCCCGTGAACCCACTTTTTCTAGATTTCCAAAAGTTGTGAATCGGAGCGCACCCCGCCAAACGGGACCGTCCCGCCATGTACCAAGTGTACCAAACGGTGCACGCAGCGTAACCGAATACGTAAAAATTTGCAAAAACTGATTCGGACGCGTGTGCGCGCCGAAATCAGCCCGTATCCACTAACACATCCCGTGTCGCAACTTTTGTGGTAGTCGCGCGCATTTTGTGCACGCTCGTCAGATTGCGGCAAAACTTACGCCATTGGACTCGTGGTAATGCGCTGGTCCTGTGACCCAATTTTCACGCAATTCTGAGACAGTTGACCAAGTCACCAATTGGCGGGCCCTACAGTTGACTTTTTGGACGAAATTGTGTTCGGCCCATCGGAATCCAAATTTGGACATACCCTTGGCTTCGTATTGACATTTAGAGTTGTTTGACCTATAATTTGTCCTATTTAGAGCCTGTTACCCTTGGCACATTTTTCGGTGCAAAGTGGGCCACACGTGGACCCCACTTTTACCCAAAATTACCGTTTTGCCCCTGTGTCCAAATTGGACGAAAGGAAAGTGCTTTGTAGCTATTTTGCTTATTCTGGGAACGTTGATGATGTTTATTTCAGCATCCGGAGACGTTCATTCTGAGATCGTAGCTTCTGACTCTTGGTGTTGACATCGGGACACTACATTTTGTAACTTTCTTACCAGGCAAGATACCTTGCCAAATTGTTTACAGTATTTTGCATGCTTAGTATATTTCTGTATATTTATTGCATTTTTATTTATTTATTGCATGTGTAGTTCCTTTCAGTCATTACTATATATTAGATATGTTGACACACACTTGACACTTAGTATCATGAGAGGACAATTATTAGGCGTATGGGCTTTTAACCACTCTGGTAAACCGTAGTCACTAGCACGCACTATGGTGGTCATGTCCGATGGTCGTTACCCCCGAGGTATGTCGATTGATGGAGTTCGAGGGTCGCTACCCCCGAGGTATGTCGGCTAATGATGTCCACTGACGAGCGTATGAGTTGTGAGGATTAGATCGAGTAGCCTACCCTTGCCCATACGTCAAAAAGTTGTCCTCATTTGTATTCATATAGATTGTCTTGTACAGCATACTTATTTATTTTTAAACATTATGCATGTTCACTGTATTCAAATTGGCTTGCTTCTATGTATCTTGTTATGTCCCTCTGAGGACCTGGTCCCTTGCCAGGTATAGACGACCAGGAGTATCCAAAGGAGTACGGGCCTGGACCTGACGCATTACTTTCTGCCGAGGAGGTCTTACCTTATGAGCATCCTTGATTACATCTAGCGATGGATTCTTTTAGCTGATACACTTCTGCCATCACCTCATTTTTATATTGGAGATTTATACTCCTCTCTCATTCTAGTATTGATATAGTCATTGGTAGTGAATTTGTCTCCACCCGACTATTATTTTGGATATTTCAGACTCCTTATTCTAGTTTAGTATTTCTTTTCTATGACTTGTTGTGTGGATGAGATTAGCATATCTGTGACTTGTGACATTATATATACCACATGTGAGTTTATATTCATATTACAGCGTACGTATAGGTTATGGTTTCCATATATTGGAGTTGCCATATCCATGCGGCTGGCATGCTTACGTGTCCTAGTCCTACGTATTTTTGGGACTGGGGCATGACAATATACAAGAAAGAGCTACATGTGCTAAAGTCGGCCGCCCAATAATACACCAACTCGAATAGACTCGAGAAGAAATATGAGTCTATAAAAACTAGGCTACAACAGCAGATGAATAATCAATATAAAATAACCATAATGCCGGTAAAAATAATGTGTGTACCTGGTACAATGCCCGCAAGAAATGCAACTCCATCAGCAACTCCAAATGCTCCGTAATCATCTATGCTGCAAAACTGGCAGGGGACCAGGTCCTCAGAGGGACGTAACATGGTACAAAAATACAGCATGCCAAGTATAACAGAAAGTACAAGTACAACGGCGGGGTAATCTAGCATAACCAACTAAGTGAGACACAATTTAAAGACAATGTTCGACGCGTGGGCTGTCCAAAATAAAATTATAGCTCCGGACACGAAAACACACGGGACGTACCGCAGCTCCGGGCAAAGAGTCACACGGGTGATACAACTACTCTAGATACATGATAACTATAGAAATAGTACATATACATATATAAGCGCGTGCAGAGGAGCCCAAACGTCTAGTAACTGTCTTCCCCTTCCTAAGCGTTTAACGATTGTGCGCTGAACCGAAACCTCTATCTAGCAGTCTCTTCGCACATAAGTAACTATCAACAAACGCGACCCTAAGGTCGTCCCAGTCTCCAATCATGATGTTAGTATCAGGATACAGGAAATTTGGCATGATAACAGTGTATGAATGTGTCCTGGAGTGACGATATACTCAGGTACGTATATCGAGGTGTTACGAACATCTAGCATTCGTTGCAAGACGTTACGACGAACATCTACACCCGGTTGTGATCCAGACGCGAAGTAACGATCTTAATCAAACACTCGCACAATGTATATAATAAAAAAATAAATATCTGGTAACTGAAATACAGGGTGGCAAGGTACACTTGCTTGCGTCCGGCTGCTGAAGATGGGGATCCGGTACAACGTCCAAGTTCGCAGGTCCCGTAGTACCTAGAGACGAGATACAAGCTCAATCAATAACTATCACGAGACTGAAATATGATGTGACACACATCTATCATATGTTCAACCTTAGTTACAAGTTACATGGTCACGAAGCTAGAGGGTTGACCAAGGTAGACTAAGGGTGTGTTACATCTGATCCAATTAAACATCTATACTATATCATCAAGCAAATCTTCCATCATACTATACTCATCACGGTGTTCATCGATATTTTATGTATGATTATTCCTCAAATTTTACCTCGGTGTGCACCGACGTTAACATGTACATTTACTGTCATCCTCGAAATAAATAAATAATTTATTTATTAAACTCTCAATTATATACAATCATCTATCATTTTCCTTAAAACTATTCCTCGATCAAATTCATTACTATTTCTCAGTTTTCAATCACTGCCTACTGGTTCGATATATCACACTATTACACAATCCATCACCTGTTCCTCCATTGTTAATCATTGTTTCAAAATTACAGTATCATTTCACAATAATTTAAAGCTGTCCATCAACAATATTCAAAATGCATATATTAATTAGGACAACACCCTAACATCTCATATAGCATTTAAATCCTAACTTCATTATATATGTCTCATTTTCAATCCTTGCATGTATATATTCCATATCCTTAATCCATGAATATTAAAACGCTCAAAACCCTAAAAAATCAACTAGCATATTAACCCTTAATTACCTATTATACAATGAACTAACCCTAAAATCTCACATTCAATAAACCACAAGATCATTAACACTAAACTAAAATACACAAAACAATATATACAAAAATATAGAGAGGGGGAGTGGTTCACCTCGGCGAGGTGGTGGCCGTCTCTGGCCGGAGGGGAGTCGGCCGGATGGTGGCAGTGGGGACTGGAGATGGTGGTGGTGGCGTTGGTGTGTGGTGGTGGTAGCGTTAGTGTGTGGTGGTGGCGTTGATGGAGGAAGTGGAGGAGGTGGTGGCGGTAATGGCGGATGGCCGAGGGGTGGTGGTCGACTGGAAGTGGCTGGGGTGGCACATCGGGTGGCGGCGTTGGTGTGTGGAGGTGGTGGTAATAGGGGATGTGGTGGTAGAGAAGTCGGCTGGAGTGGGGGGCTTGGCAGCAGTCGGAGTTGGCTCGTGGAGGCTCGGCTAAGAGTGGTGGGGAAGAAGCTGGCCAGAGCAGGGAAGCTTGGCAGCAGTCGGGGATGGCTTGGCTCGGCAGGGGTTGGTGCTCGGCCGGAGTTGGTGATTTCTTAAGGAAGAAGAAGAAGAAAAAGAAGAAAGGAAGAAGAAGAAGAAGAAGAAGAAGAAGAAGTGGACCTACGGTTGTGAGGGAAGGAGGAGAGAGAGAGGGTTATGTGCTCTAGGTTTGGGGATTAGGGCCGGCATGGGGAAGAGTGTTGTGATGGAGACATTTTATAGGGAGTTGTGTGGGGGTTGTGTGGTGTAGATGAGCCCAATTCAAATGGATGGTGAGGATTTGACATGAAGAATTTTTATTCGTAGGAGGGGGTGTTGACTAGTCAAAGAATGAGGGTGAGGCTTCTTCATTGGTCTTGACCAATGAGTTTATGACACATATTACAATATTTGCAATTAAGCCCCTTAAATTTAGGTATTTGCACAAACACATGAAATGATGCAAAATTTGTGGGAGAAATGGTGTTTGGTGTTTTGTAGGTTGAGGGGGTGTTGTGTGTTTTGCATGGGCTTAATTAAAGGGGCATTGAAATTAAATTAGGATTAAAATAGGATTAGTCAAAGTTGATATCCCTAATTTAATTAGAATAAAAATGTCATGTGCTCTTAAATTAAATGGAGGCACATGGGATCTCAATTGAGAGTGACACAAAGGTCATGAATGGTGTAGGCTTGGTGTCAGTCTTGGACCCTTTAATTGGTCCTCCTCAAGGGGTTAGTTGGTGTCTCAAAATTGATGGCAACGACACAGGTGTGCGATACATGATTAAATATGGATTTTGGTTACGAAAAATTGTGCAATTAAATTAGAGCACAAGGAAATATAATTTTGAGTGACGGAAAAGTCCAGCGCCTAAATTGGCGTGTCAAGTCAAGAGTGCAATAATCTGTTGGAAATTATGGGCTGATGTTGGGCTCCGAATATTGCAAACACGGTAGGGCGCTCCAAGGGTTTAATTAAAGACTCAGATATCTGCATCCTTAATTCTAAACCTCAAACGCCTGCTATTAAACCAAAATTTTCCAACCCAAAACCAGACTATCTATAGAAATAAATGAGGGGGTTTACATGCGGCCAAAAATTCTTCTGTGCATTTTACGTACCTTTTAATTATGTCCATTTAATAACTTCTTTTAGTGATTTTTGCTGTGTGCTTTCTTATGGCGATACAACTTTATATTACTAGACAAGTTTTGCATGTAATTCACAGGACAAGTTTATGTACGAGATTATAATCCTCACGACACTGTAGAAATATTTGTGTGAGAAAATATATTGTATTTGGCATCGGGCAATCGAGTATGAGTATTGCCCAATGTATCGCGTGTCGCGAATACGATAAATCGTGGAAAGCTCGTACTCGTGACTCGTCATTCTAGGGAAGTTCTCAAGTGTCCATGACTCGAGAACTTGAAATAATTTAGAAATGATTAAAAAATATAAGATTTACCTAGATCATTGGTAGGAAAAAATATTGCGCTACCGTCAACCCCGATCTCTAAGGGGCCCATGCAGTATGGAACAACCCTACTAGGCAAGGGCTCCCTGACTGACCAAGTTTATGCGTGCTGCGCTACTTACAAGATAAGTTTATATATAAATTTATGTTACAAGACAAGTTTATGTTTATAAAGCAAGTTTATGATCACAAGTTTAAGTTTATGCTTACAAGTTCAAATTTTTGTTATAACGAAGTAACAAGTTATGTTATAATGATGTTAATGTGTATTTAAGTTTACTCGACAAGCGTACCCTTGGTCATCCGGGTTGACTGCAGTACCAGTGGTAGCAATATTCTTCAAAGCATGCATTTATTAGTAAATAGGTTTGTGATAACCCTAATCAGTTAATTTTAGCAAGCCATAGGCATGGTTGGCCGTGAAATGAATGTTTGTCTATTCGTTAAGTTCGTTATTTTAATTCATTCTTTCGGCGCGTAGTTAGGGTGCTAAGTTCTGCTCGGGAGAAGGTATGCAACCCTGGTCCTTATTTGGTTTAAGGGTTATGGTCCCGATCCAGAGTAGTTCCTATGCCCTCTAGCCGCTCGTCGCCTTACTTTCCTTTATAGTACTTATTATCAGTTCTTTCAGTTATATTCTTGAGACAAGTACATTAGTATCGTACAAGTCTCGATCCATATTTATTTTATGTCCCTTTTCTATTATATGTTGTGATGTATTTATTCTATCACCTTGAGATCCTTTTTGGTACTTGTTGCTTTGGGTTCTGAACCCACTGGTTTTGTATGGCCAGATTATCCCGAGGAGAACCATGATTCACCGTACTTCCAGCAAGATGTCTATCACTCGTAGGACTATGGCCAGAGCTCTCGAGTGGGTTTCCTTCCTCCACCCCTCGTAGTGTTATTTTATTTTCTGGTATTTTAGCAAGAGGCAGTGTTAGCCCCTTATTTCGAGATCACTTCTCTGACTTCGGTCAAGATGATGTATATATTAGACCATGGTTGGTATATTTGATCATGTATAATTATACTATAATGGTGCAGTATTTTGTATTCACTAGCTTCATGATCATATATGGTATATAATTTGGGACGTCTTTTTACTTTCATATATGATATACTCGTGTACTTGTATTGATGGATTGAGATACTAGGATTTTTTGGCCTTAGGACTAACGTTATAGTATTCTAGAGTCCACCTATATATCTTCTAGGCAACCATTATACATTGCGGCTTACTTCGATATTCTACAAGGTGTGGTTAGTCATGTCAGTCCTCGTATTATCCAGTATTCTGGGAGAGGGGCGTGATAAATAGGTTTTGCTTGAGCGCATCAAAATGTGCTAAGATCCTCGCATCGTCCATCTGCGGCTGGGACTGAGGCTGCTGCAAAATCCTTCCCATCAACTCATCACGTAGAGACGCAATATGATGGTCAACTCTCTCCTTCTGGATTCACACCGACTCCTGGGAAGGCTTTGGGGTATGCACAGGGGCAGAGGGGGTCCTAGAGTACTATGTCGCAATATATGTGCCGTAAGATCCTATACCATAGTACGTACCCCTCTGAAGACCACCTGCGATGGTCTGCCACAGCTCGTCAGCCAATGGAAATGGGTGGGCCGGTAGCTACTAGGAAGTATCGGCCTCTCCCTTGGGAGGTTCAGTAGCAGAATCTTACGTCGACTGCTCACGGAGCCGTAGATACTCATTCTAGAACAATGAATCGCTCGATAAATATACTTGTTACTATTCACTCATTGTAAACATAAATGTTACTATCTAAGCAATTTATTACTAACTAGATGTATATTTATTTGCATATTTTCTAAGTTATATTAAAATTAAAAAATGTAAAGTAATACGTAAGTCTGCGTGGCCCTGTCATCGATGATCTGTCCGTCCTTCCAATGGGTGGCGAGGAAGATGGTCACCATGTTAGCGTCCTCATCCCTCTGGACCTGTTAAATACAAATACAAATACAAATACAAATATATATATATATATATATATATATATATATATATATATATTGTTACTAAAATTAACCATTTTATCCTACTTTGATTAAAATAATATATATATGTTCAAATACTTACCATGCGATAAAATTATTTCGTCATCGAAATCGTCCAACAATACCACTTTTCTGCCTTCTTTCTGGCCGCCTTCACATTCTCTGACTTTTTTTGTACCTGGGATCGTCGAATCTATCCCTCATCTGAGTCCAGTGCTCAGTCGTGATCCAACCTTAGATTAGTTTTCCCAAACAATCATGGTCCTTCTGATCATTAATTGCATCCCAGACTAGCTTGGTGGTGACGAAACAAAATATCTCCTCGATCACCTCGGCCTGGTGTGGTGGATAGAAATACGTGTCCTACAAGAAGTAATATATTAAATTATATAATATAAATAAATTAGATGATCAATATTAAAATCAAATATATTTTTACCTTGAAGTGCGCAAACCAAAATGCCTTCCTCTCGTCTGGAGCATCAGAGTAATTGGTCCAAGGGCCACCATAATTATACTCAAAAAGAGCCCCAGGCGTCTCTGTACCCTCGACGGACGATATCTATACAGAGATAATTATATTAATAGAAAATTATATATATATATATATATATATATATATATATATATATATATATATATATATATATATATATATATATATATATATACGTAAGAAAATGTTAACTAATTAACTTACTTTATGACGTCGGCCAAAATCTTCATCCGATGCTCGTCCGGAGGCACGCATGGAGGATCTCTCTAATACTGAGATGGCGGGGGCTGGGTCTCGTCCGTCTCCTCCACGGTCTCCATGGTAACGTCAGCAGTAGGAACAATAGACAGAGGAGTAGGCTCCGGCCTGGAACTTCTTATCCCATGAGTACTGTCATGAGGAGATGCAAGTGGTCGAAAGAGTAGAGTATTCGGAGACGATGGTCCGGATGCAGTACCAGGTACCGAAGGAGTGCTACTGCTCAGAACATGGTGTCCTCTAGATGCTCCTCTAAGTCCGAATCCTCCATATATATATATATATATATATATATATATATATATATATATATATATAATACAAACAAAATGAAAAAAAAGAAAAATAAAATAAATCTCATAGTCAAAATGGAATTGCACAATAAATAATTACTAGTACATGTCACAAGTCTAAATAGATGGTACATTCTACGTTCAAAATATATTAATAGATCCGGGGAAACACTCCGTTGAATTTTTTGGATTTTGTTTTACAAGTAAATGTCACAAGACTAAATATATTTTATTTTATCTTCAATCCTCTTATGAAAATTTATCTTCTTCATTTTTCTCGTCCTCATCTTCCTTTTTCTCCTCATCTTCATTTTCATCTACTTTCTCTTTCTCTTCGGATAATTCTACATCTTTTACACGATTAGTCGTGCAATGAGGAACTTTCGTTGAGTTCATATCTACAATATTTATTATAAGAGGTATCTCATCCTCCTGATACGTTATTTCGTCAACGTCAAAGGTATTTCTAGCTTTGGTCTTGCATACTGTTTACTTGTCCGACCTTGTTGTTCTCTATTTTGGATAAGTTGTGAAGTACACGAGCTGAGCCTGACTTGATAGGACAAATGGTTCGTAGCCTTGATATCGATGCTAGTAGTTTATATCCACAAGACCATGCTTGTCAATTTTCCAACCTTGATCTTGGATCAGATCGAACCATTCATACATGAATAACATGATCTTAGCAGGCTCTATTCCATAATTATATGTCAGTTCCACAATCTTCCGTAAGACGCCATAAAAATTATTACCTATATCGACATCTTTGTAGTTCGAAGATTTGATACACAAATATCTTTTTTTTATGGAATTGAGATATTGAAAGTTGTCTCTGATCGGAGCAGTTGTTGACTTGAACCTAAACCCATTTACACAATAGCTTGGCCAGATTTTGACGGCATAAATTGGCCCCTTAACTAGAGTTCTAATAGATTCATTCTCAAGTGTTGTGTCTGGACAATCGACCTAAATACCACAAGATAAGAAATTAAGTTCAATATTTTGTTAATTATTGTATAAAGTGCATATACAAAAAGTAATTACCGAGCTCCTTACATATGCGCTCAACCAAGAAGAAAAATGATGTCTCATTTTCTATTCTACTTTTTCATCTGTTATGTATGGTCTACTCAACATGACATCTACGTTAAATATGCTGAAAAATAACAAAACATCGGCCAATTAGTTTAATAATAATAATATATACTATTACATTGAGATTACGTAAACGTGAACGTATTAATTACTTACCCCTCGAGCTTCTTTACTTCATCCTCGTCGTAGTTGAGTAATATATAGAACTGAGCAGCCCGTAGCTCATCGTCATTCAGAAATCTCTTCTTCATTTTTCCTGAAGGCTTTCTAAATATATTGAATACTTTCAGTATTGCATCATTAGATTTTCGGTATTCGTCGTCATTTCTCGGGGCTCTCGTTCGATTAGTAGCAACATGAGACTTGAAATACATCGAACGAAAGTTTATAATCTCCTCTGGAACATATATTTCACAAATAGAACCCTCGACTCGTGCCTTATTTTTTACCTTTCTTTTTTGGTGGTTCAAATGTCGCTCGAATAGATACATCTACCGATAACCTACAGGTCCACTAACACGGGCCTCATAGGAAAGATGAATTGACAAATGTTCCATGGAGTCAAAGAATCCAGGAGGGAACACCCTCTCGAGCTTGCACAGTATTTTTGTAATGTCCTTCTCTTGCTTTTCTAGACGATCGACCAGTAATTTAGTAGAACAAAGATCTCTGAAGAATATGCTAAGCTCTGTCAATGGATCCCAAACTACCCGCGGTAAGAATTCTCGAAATGCAATTGGAATTAACCTCTCCATGAATACGTGACAATCTTGGCTCTTCATACCCGTCAGTTTATTTTCCTTTAGGTCGTCATATCGTCTTAGATTCGACACATACCCCTCTAGAAATTTTAGTCCCTGAATCCACCTACAAAGTTTCTCTTTATCTGTAACTATCACTTTCCACCATAGGAGTATTTTGATAATTTTGCATGTTGTTAAATATTTATATATATTATTTTATATTAGTGATTGCCTAGAATTATATTAGTGTTAGTTGGTGGCTAGGCAACTATAATTTGCAAGTGTTAGTTAGTGCTAATCATTGTTAGTCATGACTTTACTAATTATAATTAATTAAGTTTAGTTGTCATAAAGAGAATATTTATCTTAGTTATAGAGATTTCTTCCTTTAGTTAATTAGATTTTATTCATGACAAATAGAGAGGGGCAAACATTATATTTTGGCATGATCAAACCTTACTATAAGAGAAGTTCAATTTAGGGCTCATTTATTCATTTCATTTCACTCGTTAGCCTCATTTCCCCCAAAGCTTCTTCCTTCCCAAGAAAATCCAATTTTCTATCAATTTTGCTCAATCCACTTCCAATTCCACTCTACTACCAGAATAATACATATTAGCGACGACTAAAAACTTTGCTAATAGGTAAACTAACGTCGCTAAAATAATTTAGCAACATAATTATCGGCATTTTTACGGTGTCACGTATTTCATGGTCGCTGACAACAAAAATGTCGCTAGTTGTCGCTGTAGCAATTTATATTTGCGACGACACGATGTTGCAGAATATACGACAATTAGCGATGTGTCATCATTAAATTGCGACATAATATTTGGTCACAAAACGTTGCTATATTAGCGATATTTTGCTACAATAATGCTGACATGGCAAGTTTTGCCATGTCATCATGTTAACGACGTTTAGTGACATACTAACGATGTCCTTGGTATCAGGTAGCAACGTTTTGATACTTTTTGTGACGTAATGTACGTCGAGGAACGTCACAATAATTTGCTGAATTAAAAAAAATAGAATGCAGTTTGTAAAATATTTTCCAACAAAACTCTACCTGCAGTTATAAAAGTACAGTTTATATAAATAGACCTGGAGCAACCCTTCGTTGAATTTCCTGGGTTCGTCGACCCCTTCGGTGGACCACTCAACACCGATAAATTTTGGTGTACAGTTAATATGAATAATAAACTAAACTCACATAGAAAGAAATCTACAAAGTTACATTACACTAGATATGTCCCAAGAAATAGATAATAAATTTAAAATAAGTGTCACATGCGTTTCAGAATGGAATGAAAAGTATGAAATAAATACATCAAAGACCCAAGAATGGGCCAATACAAACAAATACACTAAAACCTGTCCAAACAAGGACTACTATTGATCAGGAGGAGCACTGCCGTGCATCTTGGATAGAAGGAACTCATACTGCTCCTGCTAAAGCATCATCGATGCCGATGGAGGAGGCAGTGATGGAGGAGGTATCGATGTCGGCGGACTAGGAGGACGTATCTGCTCCAATGCTAGCAGTCGAGTATTGTATGAATCCATAGCAGATACTATCCTCGAAGTGTTCTCCACTACCGACCAGCTCAATAAATCCTATGCCGCATGGATCCTCGCAAGTGAGTCGCTCATGGCCGTATGCGACCCCTCCAGCTCAGTCTGTCAGTGCTCCGTAGACGAGGCCAGAGTTGCCAAGCTACACTCTGTCGTCTATCCCATAGTCCTGGACTCCAAAAGGTTATGCTCTGTCGTATGGCTCAGAGTCCTGAGCTCCATAAGGCTATGCTCGAGCGAATCAAAACGAACGATGATCGTCGCATCGTCCATCTGTGGCATAGACTTTGGCCACTCCGTAATCTTTCATAGCAACTCGTCACGCATATCAGCAATCTGACGGTCAACGCTCTCTTGGGTTCGTACCGATGCCTGTGAAGGCTGAGAGGAATGCACACAGACAGAAGGGGCCCTGGATGACTGCGTCGTAACATAGGCACCGTAGGATCCCGTACCAAAGTACGTACCCCTCTAAATACCACCAACGGCTGTCATCCAAAGCTCGTCCACCGACGGAGCTGTAGAGGGCTGCAAGGAAGTACCATCCCCCTTCCTCTGTAGGTGCACTAGCAGTCGCTCGCTCACGTAGTTTATGATACCCATCCTAGAAAAGTGGTTGCTAACGTCTAAGTTACTTATTACTAACTATATAGATAGCCATTTATATATTTTCTAAGTTATATTAAAACTAACACATGATAGTAAAACGTACGTAGGTCTGCGTAGCCTTCTCATCGATGAGTTTTCTGCCCTTCCGATGTGTGGCCAGAAAGACTGTCACCATATTGGCGTCCTCACCTCTTTGTACCTGCTAAAGATTATATTATTGTTTGTTATTACAATTAAACATCTTATCCTACTTCCATTAAAATAATATATATTTAATAGAATACATACTAGATGAGGAAAATATTCTATCATGGGAATCGAGCCACCACACCACTTTTCTGCCTTCGACCTAGCCGCCTTTGCCTTCTTCGACCGTTCCTTGTACTTGGGTTCGTCGAATCTCGCCTTCATCGTAGTCCACTGCTCAGGCGTGATCCAATCGTGGATCGGTTCTCCGTCACAATCACAGACCTTCTGGTCGTTGATCGCATCACGGACCAGCTTGGCGGCGACGACAGGAAACTGCTCCTCAATCTTCTCAGCCCAATGTGGTGGATAAAAATAGGTTTTCTACAAGAAGTAAAATAGAGAGTTACATAATATGTATAAATAATCATTGTATTAAAAGTTAATATATTTTTACCTTGAAGTGGGCAAACCAAAATGTTGTCCTATCTTAAGAAGCATCCGAGTAGTTGATACAAGGCCTACCATAGTTCTGCCTCAGAAAATGCCCCAGTTCTCTCTGTACCGCCGATGGACGATATATATACAATAATAATTAAATTCATAAATATATAGATATAATTATTTGGAAAATGTTAACTATTTAACGTACTTTCTAGGCCCGTCCCATAAAATCTTCATCCTCGTCTCGCCCGGAGGCGCGCATGGAAGATCGCTCTGATCATGCGCAGACGGAGTCGACTCGACCTCCTCCATCTGCTCCTATGTCTCCATGGTGCCGTCAGCAAGAGGAGGTTGGATGGGGAGTAGTCTTAGGCATAGATCTGCTGGTCCCAGGAGTATTGCTACGTACTATCGATGGAGTCAGAGATGTGACTGGTCGGTACACTGGAGTACTCTACGACGAGGATCCAGAACCAGTAGACGGTACCAGTGGAGCACTCCGTCTAGAGGATCTACCTCCGTATGATCTTCGTTGTCCTGTCATACCTGATAATAACATATGATGATAAAACAAATATACAGGTTTATAACAGTTCATAAAAATAGACAGACCCAGAGTAACCCTTCGTTTAACTTTTTGGATACGAAAATATCACAAAAGTATATAAAATATCACAGTCACACAATAAACACAAAATAAAAGTATCACAGTCACACAATAAGCATAATATAAAAGTATCACAGTCACACAATAATAACAATAATAGTATCACAGTCACACCATAAGTCTTATCCAATTTCTCAATCTCTCAAAGAAATCCAATACGCTAGGGCAGAACCCAGTCTCTCAGATACTTCGCATAAGCAGCGTCTAGGTGATCAATCTCCGCTATAGATGTTGGGTGACTGGAACTCCTCCTCTGAGCTAGTGCCTGCCCAACAGTAGGAGGTGCCACTTCCTCCTTAACAGTCACTTCCTCCTAAACAGTAGGAGGTACCACTTCCTCCTTAACAGTAGGAGGTGCCTCTCTCAAGCGACGTGCACGTGCTTGGGTCATAGGTGCCATCTAGTAAGATAGATGAAAAAAAAGAATATAATTGATAACATATATAAATATATGTATCCATACAGTTAAAATAGATGTTTTATTCTACATTAAAAATACAGTACATGGCTAGAGTTCTAAATGGATTTTATTTTATTTTTAATCCTCTTCAGAAAATTTATCTTCTTTATTTTTCTCGTCCTCCTCTTCCTTTTCCTCCTCATCTTTACTTTTATCTACTTCATCTTCCACTTTGGATAGTTCTACCTCTTCCACACGATTAGACGTGTAATAAGAAACTTTTGTTGAGTCCACATCTACAATATTTATTACAATAGGTAGCTCATCCTCCTGATAAGCTATTTCGTTAACGACAAAGGTATTTTAGCTTTCGTCTTGCATACTACCCACCAGTCTGACCTCATTTTTCCTCGTTTAGGATAAGTTATGAAGTACACGAGCTGAGACTGACTTGATAAGACAATTAGATCATAGCCTTAATATCGAAGCCAGTAGTTTATATCCACAAGACCATGCTTGTCTATTTTCCAACCTTGATCTGGGATCGGATCGAACCAATAACACCTGAATAACACAATCTTAGCAGGCCCTGTTCCATAAATATATGTAAACTCCACAATCTCCCATAAGATGCCATAAAAATTATTGCTTGGATCGACATCTTGTAGCTCAAAGATCTGATACACAAACAACTATTTTTCGTAGAATCAAGATCCAAGAAGTTGTCTCTTATCGGGGCTTTTGTTGACTTAAATCTAAATCCATTCACACAGTAGCTTGGCCAGATTTTAACGACATAAATTGGCCCCTTGGCTAGAGTTCTAATAGACTCATTATCGAGTGTTGTGTGGGAACGATCGACCTAAATACCAAGAAAATGATATTAAGTTCAACGTTATGTGAATTATTGTGCATAGTATATACACAAAAGATCCTTACATATGCACTCAAACAAGAAGGGAAAGAACATAATGACGTCATAAATTCTACTTTTTTTGAAATATCGTACGTGTTGGTTCCTACTTCCCATAGCTGATTCAACTTATCTATCAACGGTTGCAAGTACACATTGATGTTCTTCTTCAGATTGTTCGGACCTGGAATAATGATGGTTAAGAACATACCAGAGTCTTCATGCACATCTAAGGCGGTAGGTTATACGGGGTGAGATCACATGCCAACACGAATATTGAGAGCCTGAAAGTCCAAATAGGGTAAAATCGTCGGAGGAATGCCCCAATCTTATATTACTCGAATCCAAAGCAAAATTGGGATACTCTCGATCGAAGTCCTTCCATGCTTCTTCATCAGATGGGTGATCCAACACTCCTTCAATTTGTTCTCGTCTGTGCCAACTCATATTTTTGGCACTCCTTCACCGTAAACAACCTGTACAACCGTGTCGTTAAAGGCAAGTACTACATCGAATCAGTCAAATTTCTTGCACCGACAGACCTTCCTATACTAGTTGCCTTGTAGAGATCCGCACTACAAAATTTGCACACATGTTCATCCTTATCATCTTTGTAGTACAGCATGCACTCGTTGTGACATGCATCAATTTTCTCGTATCCCATTCAGAGTAACCTCACCATCCTCTTAGACCGATAAAATTCTTTAGGTAACTTAGAACCCGCCGGCAAGATCTCTATAATCAACTCCATCAGCCGGCTGTAGTATTCTTGCGACATGTTAAAATCAGACTTTATGCCTAACAGTATTGTAACTACCACCAACCGTGAATAATCCTCATAACCAAGATAAAATATAGTTTTTACATTCTCCAGTAACTCCATGAGCTTTTTCGCATCGGCATTCGGTACCTCCCCAGCCGTATCATGATTGTCTGGATCGAAACTAGAATCTACAACGTCAAAAATTATGTTCACGCCCCCGTCGTCATAATCAGCTTAGTCGTGGACACCTATATAGGGCTCCACATAAGGCTCCGACTCCGATGCTAAAGACATAAGTTCTTTGTGTGAGGTTCACTAATAGTAATTTGACATGAAATCTCTCGAGTATAAATGACAAGTCATATCCACTTCTGAGTGATATTTTAAGTTGTGACATCTCACACACGGACACTTAATTTTGGTACCGTCTATGTACTGAGGGAACGCCTTGCCAAACTGCAGGAACTGTTCTACCCCATGTATGAATTCATCCCTCACATCGTGCATGTCATCAGGATGACAGTTGTACATCCACGAATGATGATGCATGTAGTAATTCAGATCCATTTCTAGATACTTCTAAAAATATGAATAGACATCGTTTAAGTAAATTATCCAAATATATGTAGAGATGGATACACATGTTCATCAAAGTAACAACTCCTATTGATGTGTGAGTATTCGAGTTGTGATGCGTGAGTTCCATATCGTGGTTCATGAGTATCCGTTTTATAATTCATGACTATCCAAAAACTAGTAGACATGTGGACAACTTGGATTTCAAATCCTATTAAATAGGTGTCGTCGCGTGTTCATTGTCAGTCCTTCTCTGAAAAGTAAATTTGTATCTGTAAGCCTTTTTGAGGCTTTTAGAGTTATACCAAATATTTGAAAAATCTGATATGGACACTTTGATGCGTTCTTTTTCTTTTCTATATTTTTTTGAAATTTGGTAGAACTCTAAAAGCCTCAAGAAGGTTTATATATGTAAAATTATTTTTTAGAGAAGGCCTGGCATTCACACTTGACTTCAGAGTGTCCAATATACACATAGGTCTTGATAACACTCTAGGTATTTGTGTATCATGTGGATATCACATACCATGGTACACAATCTCACATTGAAACTTTCTAATATCTTGACACTATGATATAGTTTCAAATACCCATGATACTAACTATACTTGACACTTGGTATCTTGGTACCAACATACACTATAGGCCACTCACTCTTGACACTCAACACATATTTATACCTACTTCTATAACTGTATATTTCTATACTCTTATATATGTATCTATATATATAGATTATTAATCCTCACTAGCTCACTCATCCCTCACTCAAACATATACACACCTCTCACTTGGACACTCTCATACACTTGACACACACACACACACACAAACATACACACACACACACACACACACACACACACACACACACGGAACATGTAGACTCTCATACACTTGACACACACACAAGGTACTACCCATACCCAAACATAATATCTTGACTGACTCTCATACACTTGACACACACACAAGGTACTACCCATACCCAAACATAATGTCTTGACTAAAATACATACCCAAATTTATATCAAACAACCAATATCATAGTAAGAAATTGACACTTATGATTACCTAAATATCCGAAAGTTAACCATGATCATATCCACCCCCAATCCAAATATTGGGAGGGTATGGTTGCCTTAAAGTATTAAAGAATATGTTCTTGCATATATACTTGAAATCATTGAATATGTGTGTGTGTGTGTGTGTGTGTGTGTGTGTGTGTGTCTATATATATATATATATATATATATATATATATATATATATATATATATATATATATATATATATATATATATATATATTATATATATATATATATTTTTTGGGGGAGTGATTGTCATGATCTTGAGCAAAAATTGCCAAAATCAACCACGTCAAAAATTGGTGTAGGCCTCCGGTTCGGGATTCATATTCAAGAACTCTTGTAGCTCACACTCGACCAGGCTTCCGACTCGGGATTTAGGTTCAAGAACCAGTACTAATTTGGTAAGTTTGACATGCAAATAAAGGTCATGCCGGGGATAGGCACTGTCACCGACTTCTATGTAAGATTTCACAACCTAGCTAGCTAACCACTCCTCCTCCCCTCCGTCGTGTCTGTGTCAGTGTGTTTTTGTGTTTGTGTCAATGTCAGTGTGTTTTTGTGTTTGTGTTTGTGTCAGTGTCAGTGTGTGTCAATGTTATTTTTAGAAGAATTAGGGGTTAGGGTTTACCTGAGAATGGGGGGGGGGGGCGTGTCGAAGGCGGTGGAGAGTCGGTGGGGCACGATGGAGGGGGGGAGGAGGAGCGCCTGACGGAGGAAGGAGGGACTACAGCCGTGGGTGGGTCACCGGTGGCTCGGAGGGACTGGAGTTGCGGGTGGGTCGTCGAGAGCCGGTGGGGCACGACTGAGGCGGGGGCGAGGGATGGCTGACGTCAGAGAAGGGGTTGCTGGGGGCTCAGAGGTAGTCATCCGCAACGAGGGGGGAGGAGGAGGAAAATAAAATTTTGGGGGGAAATAAAATGAAAAGTCGAACCAACGGAATCCTATATGAAAAAATTTAGCGACGTCAATACTGGATGTCGCTAACCGTCTCTAACTTTTAAATATACTGTGACACATAAGATTTGGGGTCGCTAAACGTTGTTATTATTAAATATTTAGCGAAGTGCACCAACTCCTAGTGACGTAAGCTTTCATAATGCTAACTCTAGTCACTACATGTCGCAGAATATCGCCGACAACGACATATTACAACGTCTATAAGCGAAGTTCAATAATATTAGCGATGTAATTTTTTGGAGTCGCTAAATTCGTCGCTGATTTGACTTATTTTGGTAGTGACTCATTCTTACCATCATGAAGGCCTGGAGCATTAAAGATCACAAGAAGATCCATAGGATAGGATCTTGCTAGGAGATTGTGTCCGAATTATCTCTTCTATGTCCAGATTCGGAATTCTCCAAGGAGGTTACCAAAACACTAGGTAATGCTCTCAATTTTATCAAATTTATGGTTAGGAACACCAATTGGTCATATAAGAACCTTTCTATCGTTAGATTTGACTTTAAAATAGTACATCTAGGCACTAGGAGCCCTCAATTTAGTAGATCTAAGTTGGTGTCATAATTTTGGGACTCAATTTGGTAAAAACTCCTATTGTGTCCATTGAGTGTGTATATTGTGTCATAATTAGGACTATTGATGTTTATTTAATGGTGTGGAGATGTTCTTGTATCCAAAATTGGATACGTAGAGTCCGTATCATGATACGTCATGATACGTATAAGTGAATTTGGTAAATTGGGTGTATATATGTGTTCTTTTGTCTAAAACAGCCCAAATTTATTATAGTATTCAACCTCATTTTTAGCAGTCATAGAAACTTAGAAATGCTATAACTCCTAACTTAAGACTCCGATTAATCTCCCATTTTTTTTAAAAAGACTGTATCGAAGATAACTTTCCAAATATATAAATTAATAGGCCAAATTCATTCTAGAACTTGCTGTAAAACTGTTTGAGTGTCAAGTGTCCGAAAGACGAATATGTTTCATTGTTCTCATAATTTTGGGAGATTTCGGACACAAAAATACGATCCGTTTAAAATTTCAGGAAGCTTATATGAAGGGCTACGACATACTTTAACCCTATAATTTATTGAATAGGTCTAATAGGTGCAGTATTGGTTACAAGTAGAGAACTGACTATACTACATAGGCATTTTGTGTATCCTATGAGCCTAAGTAGTATGGATATCAAGTGAGTGTATGTATCATAGGTTGTTAAGTATATATATATATATATATATATATATATATGTGTGTGTGTGTGTGTGTGTGTGTGTGTGTGTGTGTGTGTTAGTGTTGATACAAGTGGTTATCAAGTAAGCCAAGTATAGGTAAGTTATGTGTCAAGGTATTAAAGTTTGGGACAATATACTAGTGTGATACTTAGATACCATGAGGATATTGGTATCATGACATTTAAGTATCATGAGTGAGGGTAAGTGGGGCTTGAGTAAGGTATCATATTTGGTATAAAGTATTAGTATTAGAGTTAGTTGGATAAGTATCTAGGAGAATAATGTATTGGTCAAGATACTAAGATATTGGGTATTAGAACTAGGTAATGGGTAATATCAAGATGTCAAGTGCCAAGAGTAGGGTGAGTATCTTGGTTGTAAGATAAGTGTAGGTTATGGTCATGGGTTAGTATTATATGATACTCAATGTGGTACCATGGTACCATGTACAAACAAGTGAGATATATATGGGGTAAATTAGAGTGTAGTATCCTAGGATGTATTAAGGTATTTAGAATACCAAGATACCAAAATATTAGAACTAGTATGAGATAATACTAGGATACTAAGGTAAGGTTATGATATTATTTATTTGATTAAGATACCATGGTAAGGGTAGTGTCTAGCTTGGGTAATGGGTTAGGTAATAAGGTATGAGTTAAGATATTGGATATTGGCCAAGGTAATGGTATTAGCTAAGGTATTAGTCTAAAAACTAGGATACGGGGTAATATGTTAAGGTATTAGTTAAGGTAATGAGGTAATACTAAGGTAATAGCTAAGTAACGAGGTAATACTAAGGTATTGGCTAGGTATTAAGTGTTAGACTAAGTTATTGTATATATTAGTATATCTATATAGTATATATGATACTATTATATTATAACTAACTAGTATGACTTTAAAACCTAGTATTAGTAAGGTATTAACCCTAGAACTAAGGTATTGACTAATAGTTAGGGTATTTGAGATACATGCTAAGGTATTAGGCAAATATGTGATACGGGTTAAGATACCGCGATACGAGGTAAGGTAAATAGGTATAGGCCAAGGTATTGCTAGAAATTATAGGTAGAAGTATATATTAGGATAATATATGCTATGAACTTATTAGTATAACATAGAAACCTAGTATTGGTATAGTATTAACTAGTATTGACTAGTTTGACCTAGTTAGCACCTAAAAACTAAATAGTGACTTGTTAAGACATAGTATAACTTTATAAACATTGTAAATAGGTAAAATCAACCTAAACTAGAAAATAACCTAGTTTGACTTTGTTAACCTAGATTTGACCAAATACGACCTAGTTTAACTTAGTTGGACCTAGTGTTGACTTAGAGACCTAGTTTTAAGCTAGTATAGCATGTTTATGGTTCCAAAATACTATTTTGACTTGATATTTCATATTTAGGTCTTTGAGGCACTAATAATGACACTGTTTGACATTCATTGCTCTGGACCATAAATGAGTATATTCTCTGATAGTTTTCTTATATAATAGTCTTTATATTACATGTATTTAGTATTGAGATATTTGATTCTTGACACATTGATTACACGGATTGGTATACTTGGATCCCCATCATGAGATGTTATTGTTCGTGATTACTCAGTGATTACCGTATCGTTCTTCGTGATTACTCAGTGATTACTATGATATCTTCATGATTATATAGACCGTGATCATCGTGCATGATATTATAGACTGTGCATTATGATTTACGGGTTATAATGTGTCGTAATTTGGATCCGTGTACTAGTCGGGGTTAGGAGAAGTATTAGTGGATATGTGATCGTACCTTATAGCCCGTGGAGTAGTGTAGCCCGTGACAACTAGCCAATCATGCATTACAAATGTGGTTGAGCTAGTTCCCTTTATTTACAGACTGTGCTAGGCCCAAGCTGATCATAAATCTTACTAATATTTTCAGGCACTTATTATAGTTTCTTTTACTTATAGTTCTTTACAGTGATGATTCTTATTATATTGCTCTTGGTTATTTCCATTACTTGTTGTGATATTCCCTTGTCGTGATATTTACTATCTCAGTGACACTCCATCATTTATTTTTATTTCTATTACTATTTCATAGCTTTTGTCATTTATTGGAACTGTTATTGGATTGTACTTCGCTCCAATCCTGACTGGATATATTTTTTAGATAATTATTTAGAGGACTGGTGTCCTACACATTATGACCCACAGGACGGTAAGCCAGCTGAGATAGCACCCCTATTACAGGAGGATTTAGTACTAGCCTTTGATAAGGCTCAGCTAGTATTAGCAGACACTTAGCTAGTTTTCCTTATTGTATTAAATATGTCTCCAACTTGGACATTTGTCATATTATTTATATTTGAGACTATTTGTGTTTTGTTGATAGACTATTAGACTTGGATATTGGTTGTAGTTTTGACTCTTGTGATTTTTATTCTTCTATTTGATATCGTGCCATTATCTTTCTCTAGTTATTATGATTGAGTATTGATTATCATATTATTTTATCATCTTGTCCTCCGTATGAAGTTGAGATATCATTGACAGATTTTATATATTATTGTGTGAGATAATTAGATAGTATTGTTGACCTAGACATCGTTCTACCATCGATGTTGCGGTGTAGGGTGGATGTACCCACATACTCATGCCCTCTCATCGAGTGCGGGTCATGACATTATCCTCCTTGTCCAGTAAAAATTTTTCCTTAGACTGCTTATACTTCCCATTCCCTTCTTATATCAAATACAACACATGATGTTTGCATATTTTTTTTCAAGTCTAACCTGGCCTTAGGATTGTCTTTTGTCTTCCCCTTTACGTCCGTCATAATATTAATTATGTTGTCAAACACATTCTTCTCGATATACATGACATCAAGGTTATGTCTGATAAGATTGGTGCTCCAATATGACAGGTCTCAGAATATGCTCCTCTTCGTCCAGTTATGAGTGGGACCAAATCTATTACACTTGTACTCCTTAGTAGGATCTTCGATAGCACTTGGTAAATCTTTAACCTCTTTCTATATCGTCTCTCCGGGCCACCTTAGAGGTGGAATTGCCTTCTCCATAAAACCGGCACAAAAATCATTCATATTCCTCCGGAACGGATGATCCGACGGAAGAAATTGTCGATGAAAATCGAAGAAGCATGGTTTTCCTCCGTGTTTCAAGCGAAAAGCCTTAGTGCAGTCCATAAAATACGGACATGAGAGATGAACATGAGTGCTCTATCAAAATAACATGCCATAAGCCAAAAAGTCATTGATGATCCACATAAGTGTCGCCCTCATCTAAAAATTCTGCTTTTGGGAAACATCGTAGGTGTTGGCACCTACTTTCCACAACTGATTCAACTCATCTATCAACAGCTGCAAGTACACATTGATGTTCCTCTTCGAATTATTCGAACCTGGGATGATGATGGTTAAGAACATATAAGTAGTCTTCATGCACATCTAATGTGATAGGTTGTACGGAGTAATGATCATAGGACAACATGAATACCGGGAGACCGAAAGTCTGATTGGGGTAAAACCATCGGAGGAGAGCCCCAATCTTACATTATGCGAATTCGAAACAAAATTGGGATACTCTCGATTGAACTACTTCCATGCTTCTCTATCGGATCGGTTATCCAATACTTCTTCAATCTGCTCTCGCTTATGCCAACTCATGTTTTCGGCTGTCTCCTTCACCATAAACAACATCTACAACCGGGGCATCAAAGATAAGTAGTACATCAAATTGGTAGGCTTCCTTGCACCAGCAGGCCTTCATGTACCAGTTGCCTTATAGCGATCAATACCACAAAATCTACACACATCTTTATCCTTGTCGTCTTTGTAGTACAACATGCACCCGTTACGACATGCATCAATTTTCTCGTATCCCATCCAGAGCAATCTTACCATCCTTTTAGACCAGTAAAAGTCTTTAGGTAACTTAGCACCCGCCGACAAGATCTCTATAATCAACTCTATCAGTCGGTGGTAGCATTCTTGCGACATGTTAAAATCAAACTTGATGCTCAATAGTCTTGTAACCATCTCTAATGGTGAATAATTCTCACAACCAGGATATAATGGAGTCCTTGCATTCTTTAGTAACTCCATGAACTTTGCAGCATCGACATTCGGTGTGTCCTTAGCTGCATCATGATTGTTTGGATCAAAACTAGGCCCCGTAATGTCGAAAATAATTTTCACCTACCCGTCGTCGTAATTAGCGTGGTCGCGGACATCCATATACGGCTCCACATAAGGCTCCGACTCTAATGCTAAAGGCAGAAGTAGTCCGTGTGAGGTCCACTGAGAGTAATTTGGCATAAAATCCCTCAAGGATAAATGATATGTCACATCCACTTCTGGATGATATTTCAAGTAGCGATATCTCACATAGACACTTAATTTTGGGGCCCTCATATACTGAGGGAACGCCTTGGCGAACTGCAGGAACTGCTATATACCCTCTATGAATTTATTTTGTACACCGCACATGTCATCAGGATAACGGTTGTACATCCACAAACGATTCCGTAGGTAGTAATTCATATCCATTTTTAGATACTTCTATAAGATAGATACACATTGTTCAAGTATATATCGTTCAAATGGATACACACGTATGTTCATCAAAGATGAACATAAATAAAGAAGGATATGAGTGTCGTCACGTGTCTCTTGCAGGTAGTAATGCTTTCTAACACCAACTACTACTAATACTTCTCCTTGACATTCTAATATACTCTATTAGAACCTAGACTAATTCATAACATTTATACTACATTAATGGATAAGTAAAACCTTTGACTTGATTCCCTTATACATATATAGAAACCTTATTTAGGATGGTCACACCTATCATTTATCAATTAAGTTAAATTAATTGCTCCATTAACTAAGAATTGTTATTCAAAACTATGGAAAATAGCATATAAATACATATAATTATATATATATAGTTCGATAGAAGTTCGTTATTATATAAAATTTAGAATCCGTGGAGGCTCTAAAGAGGCCGAGCGTGTACGGCGCACCATGGATCGTGTATGGCCTAGCCCACCGCCGGTTGGACCCGAGCACCCCCCTCCACGGCCTAGACCGATTCATCAAGCTCGACGTCCTGGACCGCGTGTCCATGGCCCGACCACCCTATACATGTATGTGTCGTATCTGGGTATGTGTGTTGTGTCATGTCCGTGTCTGTAAGAGAGAGAGAGAGAGAGATAGGGTTAGGGTTTACGTAGAGGTGTCCGGAGCTATGGAGAGGAGGAGGAAAAGCCCGAGGTCGTCGGAGGGGAGGAGCCGCACGAGGGGAGGAACCGTACCGGAGGGGGGCGCTCGGGGGGGAGCCGTGCCGTAGGGAGCGTTCGTGGGGGGTGGGGGGGGGGGTTCAAAAATTTGGGTGAGAATGAGAGAAAATGAACCGACCAACCCTATATTAAACAATTTAGCGATGTCTCAAATAGACGTCGATAAACGTTGCAGATAAATAAAAACTTAGCAACAAAGTAAATTTTGCTAAACTTTGCAGATAAATAAAAATATAGTGATGAAAGAAATATCGTAAAATATCGCTATAAATTGAAAATTAGCGACGTTCGGCGACCTTTACCGGCATATATTTTTACAGTAGGAAATGTCGTTGCTGCATGTTGCAACAACATCACTATTTATTAAAAATATAGCGATATTCAACGGCCTATATCGACGTATATTTTTATAATAGAAATTGTTGTCGCTGAACGTCGCTAAACGTCGCAACTAGCGACGTTTAGCAGTACTTCTTATTGGAGTCGCTAATATTATAAAAAATAGCGACTTTAATAACTTGTGTCGCTAAAAAATATCGCTAATAGCGCAGATTTTGGTAGTGGCCATAGAGATAATATGACAATCTAATGTTCTGCACGAATAGTGTATTGAAATAATATGACAATCTAGATTAAAAGTTTAAATGATTTTTCAAATCAACTTTAACAAATCTTTAGTTAAAAGTGTTGATCAACTTGGGTTAGCTATAGGGGCAGATTCCCAGCTAGTGATGGTCTGCAGGTACTTAAATATCGTGTCGCTTAGGGATATTTATGCCCTTTTTGATAGAAGGACCCTTTCGGCTTGTATCCAAACTAATCTCTACTTTAAAACATAGGAAAGGAATTTACAATATCACTAAACTATTCACTTTATTAACTAGATTAAAAAATGATTCTTACTGTCACAAATTATACTTAAATAACAAAATTGAATCAGATGTTTCTAAATAGTGTATAAGTAAGCAACAAATTGTACTTGCAATGTCCCTTTGGTATACTAACAATATTGCGTTGAATATGAAGTTGTTAACAGAATATAATTAATAGAATTATACTTAACAAAAACAATTTATGTAAACATTAAGAATTTAATATTGTTTTTTACGGTAAGGATGTGTTACAAAGACTAATAAGGCTACCGTAGTGCAAACTACACACACACACACACACACACACACACACACACTGTTGTTGTTGTGTATTATTTATTTATTTATTTATTTAGTTATTTATTGTACTCATCATCTAGTTAGCATAGATGTAAAGAGGTTCAAGGTCTTATTATATCCTCAATAACTTCATTTATTTGCTCAAAAGTGCATAGTCATACTCCAACCAACTTAAGAATCAAATCTTAGGAGAGAGTGCACATGCATTTGAGTTAGTGTTTGTAAGTGTTGGAGAGGATACTTGCCTTATGCAACAATAAAAATCCTACATACTAATACATTCATTTATATGCAGTGAATAGTAAATCACTAACTTGAATTAAGCGGGATACTTCGATCCCGAATAGCGAAACCATAACATATAAGGTCCAGACTTAAAAAAATCACTCTTTCCATAAGAAACAAATTCAACTTGGTACCCTTTTAACTACCAAGCTACTTTGGGACAACAAGATTGTGTTGTGATGTTCACATTTCTATTTGGTCGCATATGTTTCCAATAGAAACACATCTTTTTATGCATAATAGAGAAACTATAGGTGCCAATAAATTTAATTATGCAAGATTCTATTTGACGAGTACCCATTGTGAGAAAGAGAGCCAAAGAGAGACGAATTATAATGGTTTTATTTTCCAAACTATGTACTATATACTGCTACATGTAATATCTAGTATAGTGCATGTATAAAATCAGTGCTACTATAAAGGAAAAAAGAGCAATTCAATGTTATTCAGCTATAAATTAGAATTTAGAAGGCAGCATACACAGACACTAGACACAGTACTCCTTTAAAGTTTAGTATATGGTAATACAATAAGGTGCTTGAATGAATAAAAATATATAAATCAACCAGTATTACATGTCAACACACTATCAAAATAAGTCAAATTAGCGACGAATTTAGCGACTCCAGAAAATGACGTCTCTAATATTATTGAACCTAGCGACGTCTATAAAAGACGTCACAATACGTCGTTATCGGCGACATTCCGCGACATGTAGCGACTAGAGTTAGCATTATAAAAGCTTACGACAGTAGGAGTCGGTGCACGTTGCTAAATGTTTAATAATAGCGATATTTCACGTTCCCAAATCTTACATGTCATAGTAAATTTAAAACGACGGTTAGCGACGTCCAGTATTGGCGTCGCTAAATTTATTCATATAGAATTCCGCTGGTTCGACTTTTTATTTCATCCCCCCTCCAAAATTTATTTTCCTCCCTCTCCCCCCATTGCTGACGACTGCCTCCGCGCCCCCGACGACCCCCTCTCTGACCTCAGCCACCCCTCGCCCCCGCCTCAGGCGTGCCCCACCGGCTCTCGGTGACTCACCCACGGCTCCAGTCCCTCCGAGCCCTCGGTGACCTACCCACGGCTCTAGTCCCTCCAATCTCCGTCAGGCGCTCCCCCCCTCAATCGTGCCCCACCGACTCGCCACTTCCTTCGACACGCCACCGCCCCCATTCTCAGATAAATCCTAACCCCTAATTCTTCTAAAAACGACATTGACATACACTGACACTGACACGAACACACACAGACACAGACACGGCAGAGGGGAGGAGTAGTGGTTAGCTAGCTAGGTTATGAAAGCTTACATAGAAGTCGGTGACAGTACTTGCCGACTTCTCCGGTACGACCTTTATTTGCATGTTGAACCTACCAAAGTAGTACTGGTTCTTGAACCTGAATCCCGAGTCGAAGGCCTGGTCGAGCATGAGCTATAAGAGTTCTTGAACATGAATCCCGAGTTGGAGGCCTACTCCAATTTTTGACGTGGTTAATTTTGGCAATATTTGCTCATTATCATGACACTCACTCCCCAGAATATATATATATATATATATATATATATATATATATATATATATATATATATATATATATATATATATATATATATATATATTAATACGTATTCAATGATTTTAAGTATATATGCAAGAACATATTCTTTAATACTTTAAGGAAATCGTACCCTCCCGATATTTGGATTGGGGTTGGATATGATCATGGTTAACTTTCGGATATTTAGGTAATCATAAGTATCGATTTCTAACTATGATATAGATTGTTTGATATAAATTTGGATATGTATTTTAGTCAAGATATTGTGTTTGGGTATGGGTAGTACCTTGTGTGTGTGTGTCAAGTGTAAGAGAGTCCATGCATTCCTTTTGTGTGTGTGTATGTGTGTGTGTGTGTGTCAAGTGTATGAGAGTGTCAAAGTGAGATGTGTGTATGTGTATATGTTTGAGTGAGGGATGAGTGAGCTAGTAAGGATTAATAATCTATATAGATAGATACGTATATAAGGGTATAGAAATAGACAGTTATAGAAGCAGGTATAAATATGTGTTGAGTGTCAAGAGTGAGTAGCCTAGAGTGTATATTGGTACCAAGATACCAAGTGTTAAGTATAGTTAGTATCATGGATATTTGAAACTATATCTTAGTGTCAAGATACTAGAGAGTTTCAATGTGAGATTGTGTACCAATGTATTTGATATCCACATGATACACAAATACCTAGAGTGTTATAAAGACCTATGTGTATATTGGACACTCCAAAGTCAAGTGTCCATGCCAACCCTTCTCTGCAAAATAAATTTATATCTGTAAGCCTTCTTGAGGCTTTTAGAGTTCTACCAATTTCTGAAAAATCATAGAAAAGTCAAAGAACACATCAAAGTGTCCATGTCAGATTTATCAAAAATATGGTATAACTCTAAAAGCCTTAAAAATGCTTACAGATAAAAATTTACTTTCAGAGAAGGGCTGACAATGAACACGTGATGACACCTATTTAGTAAGATTTGAAATCTGAGTTGTCTACATGTCTACTAGTTTTCATATAGTCACAAATTATAAAACGGATACTCTTGAACCATGATATGAATACTCATACATAACAACTCAAATACTCATGCATCAATAGGAGTTTTTACTTTGATGAACATGTGTATCCATCTTTGCATCCATTTGGATAATATACTTGAATGATATTTAATTATATTTTTAGAAGTATCTAGAAATAGATTTGAATTACTACATGCATTATCGTTCGTAGATGTACAACCGGCATCTTGATGACATGAGTGGTGTGCATGATAAATTCATACATGGGGTAGAATAGTTCCTGCAGTTCGCCAAGGCGTTTTCTTAGTACATGGACGGTACCAAAATTAAGTGTCCATGTGTGAGATATCGCAACTTAAAATATCACTCAAAAGTGGATGTGATATATCATTTATACTCGAGGGATTTCATGCCGAATTACTATCAGTGGACCTCACACGGAGAACTTGTGTCTTTAGCATCGGAGCCGGAGCCTTATATGGAGCCGTATATGGATGTCCACGACAATGCTAATTATAATGACGGGTGCGTGAATATGGTTTTCGACGCTGCTGGACCTAGTTTTGATCTAGACAATCATGATACAGCCGAGGAGGCATCGAATGATGATGCTGCAAAGTTTATGGAGTTACGGGAGAATGCAAGAACTCTGTTATATCCTGGTTGTGAGGATCATTCACTGTTGGAGGTGGTTACAAGACTATTGAGCATCAAGTATAATTTTAACATGTCGCAAGAATGCTACAACCGACTGATGGAGTTGATTATAGAGATCTTGCCGGCGGGTGGTAAGTTACCTAAAGACTTCTACCGGTTTAAGAGAATGGTGAGATCGCTCTAGATGGGATACGAGAAAATCGATGCATGTCACAACGAGTGCATGTTGTACTACAAAGATGACAAGGATGAAGATGTGTGTAGATTTCGTGGTACTGATCGCTACATGGCAACTGGTACACGAAGGTATGTCGATAAAAGGAAGCCGATCGATTCGATGCACTACTTGCCTTTAACGTTGAAGTTGCAGATGTTGTTTATGGTGAAGGAGACTGCCAAAAACATGAGTTGGCACAGAAGATAACAAATTAAAGAAGTGTTAGATCACTCATCCGATGGAGAAGCATGAAAACAATTCGAGCAAGAGTATCCCAATTTTTATTTGGATCCGCGTAATATAAGATTAGGGTTCTCCACTAACGGTTTTACCCTATTTGAACTTTTGGGCTCTCAATATTCGTGTTGGCATGTGATCGTCACCCCGCACAACCTACCGCCTTGGATGTGCATAAAGACACCGGTTATGTTCTTAATCATTATTATTTCGAGTTCGAATAATCCGAAGAGAAACATTAATGTGTACTTGCAACCGTTGATAGATGAATTGAATCAACTGTGGGAAGTAGGCGACAACACGTACGATATTTCAAAAAACAAAATTTTTAGATGAGGGCACCACTTACGTGGTCCATCAACGACTTTTGGCTTATGGCATGTTATCAGGATGGAGCACTCATGGTCGTCTCTTATGTCCATATTGTTTGGACCACACTAAGGCTTTTCGTCTGTAATACGAAGAAAAATTGTGCTTCTTCAATTGTCATCAACAATTTTTGCCATCGGATCATCTGTTCCGGAGGAACATTAATACATTTCTTGCCGACATTATGGAGAAGGCAAATCCACCTCCAAGGTTGCCCAGAGACACGATATAGGAAGAGGTTAAAGATTTACCAAGTGCTATCGAAGATCCTACTAAGGGGTACAAGTGCAATGGCTTTGATCACAATCATAACTGTACGAAGAGGAGCATACTATGAGGCACGTGTTGGTGGACCTGTCGATTATCGATGGATTTGGTCATACTCATAACTGGACGAAGAAGAGCATATTCTGGGATTTACCATATTGGAGCACCAATCTGATCAGACATAACCTTGATGTCATGCATATCGAGAAGAGTGTGTTTGACAGCATAATTAATACTGTGATGGACATAAAGGGGAAGATAAAAGACAATTCCAAGGCCAGGTTGGACTTGGAAGAAATATGCAGACGTCCTGCGTTGCAATTGATAGAGAAAGGGAATGGGAAATATAAGAAGCCTAAGGCAATTGTTTTACTGGACAAGGAAGATAAAGGAAGACTTTGTAGGTGGATTCATGGGCTAAAATTTTCAAACGGGTACGTGTCGAATCTGAGAAGATGCGTTGACCCGAAGAAGAACAAACTAACGGGTTTAAAGAGCCACGGCTGTCACGTATTCATGAAGATGTTAATTCCAATTATATTTCAGGAATTCTTACAGCAGGTAGTTTATGATCCATTGACTGAGCTTAGAATATTCTACAAAAATCTTTGTTCTACAAGGTTAGTCATCGATCGTCTAGAAAAGAAAGAGAAGGACATTGCGGTAACACTGTACAAGCTTGAAAGAGTGTTCCCTCCTGGATTCTTTGCCTCCATGGTGCATTTGCCAATTCATCTTTCTTATGAGACACGTATTGGTGGGCCTGGCAGTTATCTGTGGATGTACCCATTCGAGCGTTAACTAAACCACCTAAAGAGAAAGGTAAAAAAATAAGGCACGGGTCGAGGGTTCTATTTGTATAGCCTATGTTCTTGAGAAGATTATAAACTTTTGCTCGATGTATTTAAAGCTGCCTATTGCTACTAATAGAACAAGAGTTCCTAGAAATGAAGATGAATATCAGGAATGTAATTATGCAATACTGAAAGTATTCAATAATTTCGATAAGTCTTCGGGCAAAATGAATAAGAGATATCTGAATGACGACGAGCTAATGGCTGCTCAGGTATATATTACTCAACTGCGATGAGGATGAAGTAGAGAAGCTAGAAAGGTAAGTAATTAATACGTCAACGTTTAAGTTATCTTAATGTAATAGTATACGCTAATATTGTTACACTAATCGGACGATATTTTGTTGTTTTCATCATATTTAATAATGAGGTGAGGTCGATGAGACCATACATAACAGATTAGAAAGTAGAACATAAAATGAGACTTTATTTTCCTTCTTGGTTGAGTGCATATGTAAGAATCTTTTTTTGTATGCAATATGCACAATAATTAATATAACGTTGAACTTAATATCAGTTTTTTGGTATTTAGGTCGATCGTTCCCACACAATACTCGAGAATGAGTCTATTAGAACTCTAGCCAAGGGACCAATTTATGTCGTCAAAATCTGGCCAAGCTACTATATGAATGGGTTTAGGTTTAATTCAACAAAAGCCCCGATAAGTGACAGCTTCTTGGATCTCGATTCTACAAAAAAATAGTTGTTTCTGTATCAGATCTTCGAGATACAAAGATGTTGATCCAGGCAATAATTTCTATGGCGTCTTATGGGAGATTATGGAGTTGATATATAATTATGGAATAGAGCCTACTAAGAGTGTTATTCAGGTGTGATTGGTTTGATCCGATCCAAGATCAAGGTTGGAAAATAGATAAGCATGGTCTTGTGTATATAAACTACCGTCGTTGATATAAAGGCTATGAACCATTTGTCCAATCAAGTCAGGCTCAGCTCATGTACTTCACAACTTATTGTGTGACTGTGATACTTTTATTTTGTGTTTATTGTGTGACTGTGATATTTCATATACTTTTGTGATATTTTGTACCCAAAAAATTTAACGGAGGGTTGCTCTGGGTCTGTCTATTTTTATGAACAGTTATAAGTCTATGTATTTATTTTATCATCATATGTTATTATCAGGTATGACGACGAGGATCATACAAAGGTAGATCCTCTAGACGGAGTGCTCCTCCGGTACCGGCTACTATTTTCGGATCCTCATCGCAGAGTACTCCAATGTACCGACCAGTCACATCTCTAACTCCTTCTACAGTACGTGGCAGTACTCCTGGGACCAGCAGTTCTATGCCTGAGACTACTCTTCCGTCCATCCTTCCTCCTGCTGAAGGCACCATGGAGACAAAGGAGCAGATGGAGGAGGTTAAGCCGACTCCGTCTGCGCATGATCAGAGCAATCCTCCATGCACGCCTCCGGGCAAGATGAGGATGGAGATTTGGTAGGACGGGCCTAGCAAGTAAGTTAAATAGTTAACATTTTCAAAATAATTATATCTATATATTCATGAATTTAATTATTGTTATATAGATATCGTCCATCGGCGGTACAGAGAGCACTGAGATATTTTCTGAGACAGAACTATGGTGGGCCTTGGATCAACTACTCAGATGCTCCTGAAGATAGGAAGGCATTTTAGTTTGCCCACTTCAAGGTAAAAATATATTTAATTTTAATATCAATAATTATTTATGCATATTATGTAACTCTCTATTTTACTTCTTTTAGAAAACCTATTTTTATCCACCACAACGGGATAAGAAGATCGTGGAGTAGTTTTTTGTCGTCACCGCCAAGCTGATCCGTGAAGCGATCAACGACAAGAAGGTCCGTAATCCCGATGGAGAACCGATCCATGGTTAGATCACGCCTGAGTAGTGGACTGCGATGAAGGCAAGATTCGATGAGCCTCAGTACAAGGAACGATCGGAGAAGGCAAAGACGTCTAGGTCGAAGGCAGGAAAGTGATGTGGTGGCTCGATTCCAATGACGAAATATTTTTGTCGTTTGGTATATATTATTTTAATGCAAGTAGGATAAGATATTTAATTTTAATAACAAATAATATAATTTTTAACAGGTACAGAGGGGTGAGGATGCCAACATGGTGACAGTCTTCCTAGCCACCCATCGGAAGGACAGAAAGCTCATTGATGAGAAGGCCACACAGACCTATATACGTTTTACTATCCTGTATTAGTTTTAATAATAACTTAGAAAATATACAAATATATATATATATATATATATATATATATATATATATATATATAGTAATAATTAACTTAGACGTTAGCAACCAATTTTCTAGGATGAGTATCTTAAACTACATGAGCGGGCGACTGCTAGTGCACCTGTAAAGGGAGGGGCTAGTACTTCCTCGCACCCCTCTACAGCTCCGTCAACGGAAGAGCTCTGGATGACCATTGTTGGTGGTCTTCAGGGGGGTACATCCTACGGTACGGGATCCTACGACGCCTATGTTGCGACGTAGTCATCCAGGGCCCCCTCTGTCAGTGTTCATTCCTCGCACCCTTCGCTGGTATCGGCACGAGCCCAGGAGAGCATTGACCATCAGATTGCTGACTTGTGTGACAAGTTGCTATGGAGGATTATGAACCGACCACAGTCTGTGCCGCAGACGGATGATGCGACGTTCGCCGCACGTTTTGATTCGCTCAAGCAAAGCCTTATGGTGTCACTACCACATTCTAAAATAGGGATATTTTTGTCTTTTTATTTATTATAAGTATTTTGTATATTTTATTGCATAATATCCATATATATACATATACACACAAACACAAACACACACACACACACACACACACACACACACACACACACATATATATATATATATATATATATATATATATATATATATATATATATATAATGTTCATTAATGCATGGGTTTTTTTTTTTTTTAGAGTTTGCAACACTCTAAACTTCCCCTTAAACCATCTCTACCCTCCAATCAAACCAACACCATCTACACCCTTCAATTTCCTTCATGTAGAAACCAACCCCATCCTAAGGAGTACATGGCCAACCCTAATCCCTAGGTAATCATCACCCTCTTCTATCTCATACATAAACCCATCACTCCATTATTTTTCATCACCATCAACCCATTCTTCCACTCAAAACCGAAACCTAACCCTAAACCTTCCTTCATCTTCCTCCCCTCTAGCCACCATCCCACCGGAGTAGCCTCCACTGCAGACGATCACCCACGACTTCACAGCTCCGCCGGGACACCTCCTCCGCCGACTGCAACCACCGCAGTCTCCATCACCATCGACTTCTCCCCACGACCCTTCTTCTCCGGTCTCCAGTCGACTCCCAACCGTCGGAGCACCACCTTCCCAAGCCGACCATCCCTGAGTCATCTTCATCATCACCTCCACCCCGTTCACAGCCGACTAGACACCGCCGAACCACAACAGCCTCCTTCATCCCCTCGCCTGAGCACCCTTATACCGCCACCATCTACATCACCATCATCATCTCCATTCTCCCTTGCCGGTTTACCCCGACCCCCGAGTAGTCCCTTCTTCCTTGTTCTCCTCCTTCCACCTCCGATCATCCACCACCGGAGCACCAACACCCCGACACAACTCACCCACGACCACCTCACGACCACTCCTTCACTGGACTACACCCCCACCACCCAACAGTCAACCATCCCTGACTCCTACGCCGCGACAGTCCGTCACTGCCATACCACCACTTCACCATCATCATCGTCGTCATCACCATCTCCGGTTACCCCGAGCAGCAGCCACCCATGACAGCCTCCATACTCGATATCGACCACCCCGACTTCGTCAACACCATCACCGTCGATCTTCTTCCCGGCGAGCAGCAACAGCCATAGTGACATCACCATCTTCCCGGTATCACCCCCTCCTCGGTCACGTGCACCAAGGTTCGAACTTGCCTCCCTCTTTCATGTTGTGTATTGTATGACACTATGATGGTAAACCCTAATAACTAGTGTGTACACGTGTGCATGTGTGAGTAGTGATTAGGTTAGTATATACTTCATAGTAATTAGGTGTTAGTGCTTACTCCTTAGAAATTAAGTTGTTAGTTGTGGGTGTCATATATTTCTATATGTTGTATAGACCTAGGTGTATTAGTATAATATAAGTGGTGGGTAATACTAGGCAATGTATTAAGGTGCTATATATATATTAACGTATTTTGGTAACTCACAGCCTTGTGTACCTAACCTACTAGCTAGACCATGTGTTAGTGCTACACGAGATTTGGAGATTTGGTCATTGTGTTAAGTTAGTTAATTATCTTGCTATGCACGATATTCGAGGACATGACACCTGTGCATTTAGATGTGCACACTTGACCCTGCTAGTTGACCAGTACCACCCCTGCTTGCATTAGTTTCTAAGTACAGTTGTACTAGTGTAACTGCTAATGTTATTGTATTATATTATATAAATATAGGACCATTGGATCGTCCTGCGAGACCTCGGGAGAAGGATATTGGTATTGCCAGCTCAGGACCATATGCGAGTACATTCTCTGATAATTTCCATTAAATGATAATTTTTATATTTCAAATACTTAGAAATGTTACATCTGATTCTTGACATTGTGGTACACGGACTAGTATATAAATTGGATATGCAGTCATGAGATGTTAAATTGGTTATCGTATTGACATTGTACACGACATGGATATTAGATATTGTATATGATATATTGGATATTGATCGTGTATCGTAACGTGTCATGGTTGGATCCACAATACTAGTAGGGGGCGGAAAAATTGCTAGTGAGAAATGTGATCATATCCATATCGTACAAGTGTAAAATATTGTTAGTGTTAATCATACGCCTCACGTATGATTAGTGTCACCCCCATATTTTAGATTAGGGGTATTTTCGTCTTTTATAACTAATGTGTAAATAAATGCATAATATTTAATTATATTTAAATTTCCGTAATTTTATTTCATTGTTGGGCCTTACCGTTGCTTCAATATTTGGAGCGCTACCCCAGCCTTTGCCTGCCAAAATATTCCACATCTTTGTCCTAGACATGCCTGCCTTCTTTTCTGACCTTTGTGTAACTTATAATTATGCTTCCTTGTGCTTTATTTTAGTCACATAATTTTTGTCGCAGACATTATTATTTAATTCTTAATAAATTCAACTTTGTATCGTTGTGCGTTCCAATCGAAATTGGAGACACAATCTCGACCCATTTCGTGCAACCCAAATTAGGGTAATATTCTATTCTGAGTCTACTTCATTCATGATGCTTGTGCCCCACTTAATTTTAGTCCCATGTACTTCTAATTAATTTTAGAACACCAATTGCATTTATTTTTGATTAATTAATCCATAAACCCAAACTTGTGTAATTTTCCAACTGTTGGGCACTTTTATGCAAAAGTGCATTAAGGTGTCCACCCCGTTGGATACGACACATGAATATACTCATTTTCCCCTTCGTGTGTATTTTTTTATAATTTTTGGGAGTGTATAATACAACATCAACCTCCTTAAAACCATGGTCCTCCAAACCTTGAACCAATGCATCCGAGCCATTCATTTTGAACCCATTCAAATCCTAGCCCATTGAAATCCTACATGAGAGGCCCAATCCCAAGAGGGGTTGACTAGTCAAACCAATTCTAGGTCAAACCCATACCCTACTTGTATAAATAATCCTTTTCCCCTTTCTTTATTTTTCTATTTTCTAAACTAATAGCCATCAGCCGATTTTCCTTCCCATCCTTCCCTGTTCACCATCTCCTTCCCCGACCTTCTCCCTCAACCCATCTCCACCTTCCTTCGCCGGAAGCCCACCACGACTGCCTGCACAGCCGCTGATCCCGCGCTCGCCCCGACCGCCAGATCCCAGATGAGCCTCGCCGGAGCTGACGTCCAGAACCTGCTGCCACCCCCGTTCCTCCAGTCGATCCCGAGCCCCGGTGTCCTCGAGCCGCTGTACAGTCCTCCTCTCCCTCCGATCACCTTCCTCCGCCATTCCCTTCGATGACTCAGATCCCAAAATCCTGCTGCTCATCTCCCCGTCTGAACGAAGCCCACCATGACCGCCTCGCCAAACTCGACCTCCTCCGTCCACCTCCTTCGTCCTCCCCCGCTCGACTCCCCTGTTCTCCTCGACCCCGACTCTCCTCCTGCCGCCTGAAGCCGACGACTGCCACTACACGACCTCGACCAGGAATCCCCTCGACCGGAGACCCTCCGCTGCACCCCGCCTCGTCATCTCCTCCCCGTCCTCATCACCACAACCTCACTGGAATCACCATCATCATCATCCCCATAATCACCAACACCATCACCTTAAACATCATCTTCATCATCACCATCACCTTCACCATCATCATCGTCGCCGTAGTCGTAACCATCGTCATCGTCAACATCGCCATCATCGTCATCGTACCCGTGCGCAGGTTCGTTCCTGCCCTTCTTCATGATTATATGTACGTATTAGTATTAGTATATATATTTAGTATAATTTTAATATGTATAATTGGTATATATGTATGGTATATGTAATAGTATATGTTTAAATATATTTTGGTATATATATACTTATATATATATAGTATATCTCTCAATTAGTATATATGTACATATGTATATGTATTGTATATGTATCCCTAGTACATGTTTAGTATATATATATGTACATAGTATAAACTCTATTAAGTATATATATATCTATTATAATTATAATTAATGAATATTAATGTATATGTTAGTTGATAATATGTATATGTGTATATGTACTAGGTGACCCGAGTGTAACCACGGATACCCCGTAGTTGCATTGACCTGTGACCATGTGAATTGTAAGTTGACTGCCATATATACACTGACGTACTGGCAAGATCCGTATCATTGACTGTCTGATTGCACAGCAATTGCAGACACGACGCCCGTGCAATTTGACGCACACTTGATCCTAGTTGATCAGTGTCATACCTAGCATAGCCTTGAGTTTAGAGTATTTATAATTGTGTGTTAGTGTAATATCTGATGTAATATTGTATTGTTTAATGATGTCTATAGGATTATTGGATTATTCAGACAAGACTTCGGAATCAGGTTATTGGTATTGCCAGCAGCAGGACCCCAGGCGAGTACATTCTCTGACAGTTTCTATTATGTTAATTATCTCTATAATTCTTGTTGTATAGCATGCATGACTCTGACACTGTTGTTTACACGAGTTAGCATTATCGAGACCTATCACGAGGAGTCGTGATTTGGAATCCATCGTGCTAGCTGGGGAAAATGGGGAAATATTAGTAGCTAATGTGATCATACCCAACTTTACATGCATCATAGCTCACCCACACCTCACGTCGGTGCAGCCTGACCATTACATGCCTCATAGCTGTTACATGTGGTTAGCCTGACTATTACTCGCATCATAGCTATCCAGATGGTTAGCCTGACCTTACAAAAATGATAGCTAATCAATGTAACGAGCCTGATCAGTCCTAAGCCGATCACATGATATGCTGATATTTTATATACTTAGTTTAGATGTTCTTGACATGTATCTCTAGTATATTGATCTAGCATCTCTACATGTTTTAGTTATTGTCCTTGTACACACTTATATACTAGTTCATTGTTCTTGCGTATACTTGTATTTCTATTTTATTGCTAGATGTACATTGATGATGATATGCTTTAGTACTTCATTATTCTAGTATTCCTTTATTCCAGTATTTCTTATTGCCTGTATTCATATCTGTCTTGTATTTCTTTACATTGTGTTATAGTTTTTATCAATATATATGGAACTGCTGTTAGTGCTTGTACTTTATTCCAATCCTGACTGGATATATTTTTTTAGACTACGACTTAGAGGACTTGTTTCCAGCATACTTGGAGATTTGGATATTATTGATTGCAGGTTAGACTATTTATTGTTGTTTAGACTTGTCTTGTATTTTATTTGCTTTCTTCGATATCTCATCGTGCTTGAGTTTATATGATTGAGTATTCCGTATTATATTATGATATCCGTGTCTCCTTATGGAGTTGGATACTCATGTGAGAGTGATTAGCTAGTATTGTGACCTAGACAGCGTTCTACCGTCGATGTTGCGGCGTAGGCTGGACGTACCCACGCTCTCGTGCCCCTATACCGGGTGCGGGTCATGACAATTAGCCAGGCCATATAGCTATTGTACATGTTCCCAAGCCGATCACATATCGAAGCTACCATTTTAAACACTTAGAATAGTTACAGTCCTTTATTTCAGTTTCTTATGCTATATTACCATGTATATGATATTGTAGTTCTTTTTTTCATTTTATATATGCACTGACTATACCATATTGTCTATATTGCCTGTTCTCTTTACTATTGTCATTGCATCTATTTATTGTTCTCTCTCAGTATATAACATCATCTATTTATTGTTTTATAGTCCTTGTCAACTAATTAGAACTGTTATCGGGTTGTACTTCGCTCCAATCCTGACTGGATATATTTTTCCAGACTGCGACTTAGAGGACTGGTGTCCGACATATTATGGACCACAGGGAGAGTAGCTGCAGCCTTGGACCTTGTAGCTCAGGTGTAATTTCTGGGAGGTCTAGCCGTGATCACTAGTTATTCAGTTAGTTCTTTTTAGCAGATTATGGTACCGAATTTGGTTTCGACATATTTTGAGACTTGGATGTTATTGTTTGAGTTAGATTATTTTGTTGTTTAGACTTGTGTTGTATTTTGATTATTTCCTTTGATATTATATCGTGCTTTAGTCTGTGGTTGAGTATTTTTATATTATATTGTAATATCTGTGTCTCCTTATGGAGTTGGATATTCGTGTGAGATTGATTAGATAATATTGTGACCAAGACATCGGTCTACCGTCGATGCTGCGGCATACGCTGGACGTACCCATGTACTCGTGCCCCTATATCGGGTGCGGGTCATGACACTTTTTTAGTGGTGGCCCATGCAGGTTAGACTTCACAATTAGAGCGATATCGTGGTAGTGTAACGACTTAGTTGTACTACTATGAGCCTGTGATAGGATCTAGGATATAGCATACTAGGATGAGAGCGAATACTCAATCACAACTAGGAATATTTCCAACCTATTGATCTTGTTATCCTTATTCTTTCTGAATATTGCTTCTTTGAATATTTTGTCCTTCCTTGATGATATCGTATTCTTCTGCCTTAATGACTTCTTCTTGTTTCGAATCATCTTCAGGATACCGCCGAAGACTAGGTCCTTGGGATTGGGACTATCAGCTTCAGAGAGGTCTGCCACCTCTCGACCTGACAGACAGACATCTGGAGTTCCTCTTACATCACCTGTTCCGTGGGTTGCCCTAGCTGTGATGGAGCACCTTCCTCCACCACCGACTCCGTTTCCCGGAGGTATGTCCGTTGATGGGGCACTTGTTTTTACTTTAATTCAGGGCATGGTAGATGCCTAGAGAGTGACGACAGAAGCCCAGCGTATTCAAGATGAGGCTCAGAGGGTGCAGGCAGAGGCGCACCAGGCATAAACTGAGCTGATGAGAGAGAGAGCATGGAGAATGCTCACCAGATGGCACTACATGCAGTTGAGAGAGTTGCCCAGCAGTTTTCTGGTCAGCAGCAACAACAGAGACCAGGCACTATAGTTGACTTCAAGAGGATGGCACCTTAAGAGTTCAAGGGTATCAAAGGGATACTCTACGCTAATGACTGGTTAAAGGATATAGAAAGGAACTTGCGCTTAGCCCAGGTTCCGGAGAGCTTGAAGATCGAGGCAGCCGACAGTCAGATGTTCGATATTGCACTCACGTGGTATCGTACGGAGCCAAGACTTACTGCTCATGGACTTACTTGGGAGACTTTCAAGGAACTTTTCAAGGAGAAATTCTTTCCCGACGTGGCCCTGGGAGCTTTGGAGAGTCAGTTTCATAACTTGGTCCAAGAGAACATGTCGGTCGACGAGTACGGCACAAAATTTTATCGATTGAGTCGTTTTGCATCGTCTATTATTCGGGACCCAGGAGATCGAGCCCAGAAGTTTAGAAAGGGGCTGAAGAGGGAGATTAGGTCGTGTACTTCTGGTCGTCGTACCGCTACCTTTGAGGATATCTTAATGGATGCCCAGATTGCAGAGGAAGATCTGGATCTCAGGCCTAAGATGAGTCACGATATTTCTGGAGATACGAGTGGTAGCGTAGGACCGGCCAAGCGTCCCCATATTCAGCAGCAGCCGAGGATGTTTCAGCATCACCACCAGCAGCACGGCACCGGTTCGTGTTCAGCAGGATCAGCAGCAACCTCCGAGGCAGACACAACAGACTTGTCATTTCTGTGAGAAGCCAGGTCACCTTTGGGAGAGCTGTAGATTAAGGCTAGGACTTTGTTTGCACTGTGGCACTACGGGACATAGAGTGAGGGATTATCTTCTAGCTTCTTATCTACCCAGACAACACGCAGGTCCAAATCATAGAGATCCAGTTAGGCCACCTGTGGAACCGCAGATTGCTCAGCACCTGCGGAGCCTTTGAAGAAAGTCCCTAAGAAAGAAGTCATGAATGCTGGAACAGCAATGTACGTTTTTGATTTTCTATTCACTCATGATCGGGCCTGACCTGACCCGATCATGATATTTTACTTATAATCTGGCCTAGACTTTGTACAACATAATTCTCGATCGCAAAGATTGGAGCCACCCCAGCAGGGCAAAGCATTTGTGATGATGGTCGAGGAGACCGATACTGCAGGTGCTGGGTTAGCAGGTTTTGTTCTTCTGTTTTTTTCTGTTCCTTTCTATTTGATTGATTGATTGATTCCTTAGTACCGTAGCTTGTATCGGTGATTTTCTTGCTAGAATATAATTAGTAGTATACCCTGACAGACACTGCAATACCATGACAAAAGTGACCATAACCATGCATGTTTTTATCTAGATTGCATGTTGTATGACTGTAGGTAGGATTTTCTTAGACCTTGGTTGTTGGGGGTTTGACCGTAGTGAAGATTAATGAAGAGGTTATGACTGGACAGAGAGAGAGACAAGGTGTCTTAAATTTCGAGGACAAAATTTTTCTAAGGGGGTAGACTTGTCACTACCACATTCTAAAATAGGGGTATTTTTGTCTTTTTATTTATTATAAGTATTATGTATATTTTATTGCATGATATCTGTATATATACATCTATATATATACATATAGTGTTCATTAATGCATGGGTTAGTGGACTAGACCTAGAAACCCACTGGATAAACCCCTTGACCAGATTATAGGATTATGGATTTAATTAGTATTTTTGGGATTAATTATTGGGGTTGTAATTTATTACTGTAATTTTATTCAATTGTTGTACCTTACCGTTGTTTCAATATTTGGAGCGCTACACTAGCTTTTGCCTTTCAACAAATTTTATACCCTTGTCCTAGACGTGCCAGTCTTCCATTCTGACCTTTGTGTAACTCATAAATACCCTCTCTTGTGCTTTATTTTAGTCGCAGAGTATTCGTTACAGACGTTTATTTTTAAATCCAAACAAATCCAACTTTGCATCTTTGTCCGTTCTAATCAAAATTGAAGACACAATCTCGGCCCATTTTGTGCAACCCAAATTATGATAATATTCTACTCTGAGTTTTCTACGTCCATGATAATTATGTCCCACATAATTTTAACCCTATGTACTTTTAATTAATTTAAGAACACTAATTACACTATTTTTAACTAAATTGGTGTAAGGACCCAATCTAACCCAAAACTAGACCCAACACCAACCCAAGCCCCCACTCGCACCCTCATGGTTCATACAAAATACCACACACCCTTTTTATCCATTAAATCACACCAAACATGGTATTTTCCTCATCCAATCCCAAATCCTACTATTTGTACAATTTTCTAATTGTTGGAGGCTTTTATGCAAAATGCAATGAGGTGTCCACCTCTCATTGGACCCAATACATGAAGAAACATCACCCCCCCTCTTTGATTGGTCACATGTTATTTTCGTTTTTTTCGGAGTGTGCAACACTTTAAACTTCCCCTTAAACCATCTCCATCCTCTATTCAAACCAACACCATCTACACCCTTCAATTTCCTTCATGTAGAAACCAACCCCATCCCAAGGAGTACATGGCCGGCCCTAATCATTAGGTAATCATCACCCTCTTCTCTCTCATACATAAACCCATCACTCCATTATTTTTCATCACCATCAACCCATTCTTCCACTTAAAACCGAAACCTAACCCTAAACCTTCCTTCATCTTCCTCCCCTCCGGCCACCATCCCGCTGGAGTAGCCTCACCGCCACAGCCTTCCTCCGCTATCTTCATCATCGACCTCCACTGCAGACGATCACCCACGACTTCACAGCTCTTCCGGGATACCTCCTCCGCCGACTGCAACCACCGCATTCCCCATCACCCCTGACTTCTCCCCATGACCCTTCTTCTCCGGTCACCAGTCGACTCCCAACTGCCGGAGCACCACCTTCCCAAGCCGACCATCCCCGAGTCAACTTCATCATCACCTCCACCCCGTTCACAGCCGACTAGACAACGCCGGACCACAACATCCTCCTTTATCCCCTCGCCTGAGCACCCTTACACCGCCACCATCTACATCACCATCATCATCTCCATTCTCCCTTGTCGGATCACCCTGACCATCGAGCCGTCCCTTCTTCCATGTTCTCCTCCTCCCACCTTCGGTCATCCACTACCGGAGCACCAACACCCCGACACCAGTCACCCACGACCACCTCACGACCACTCTTTCACCGGACTACACCCCGACCACCCATCAGTCGACCATCCCCAACTCCTCTGCCGGGACAGTCCGTCATCGCCACACTACCACTTCACCATCATAATCGTCGTCATCACCATCTCCGGTCACCCCGAGAAGCGGCCACCCACGATAGCCTCCGTTCTCGACATCGACCACCCTGACTTCGTCAACACCATCACCGTCGATCTCCTTCCCGACGAACAGCAACCGCCACAGCACCATCTTTTCGGCGTCACCCCCTCCTCAGTCACGTGCACCAAGGTTCGAACTTGCCTCCATCTTTCATGTTGTGTGTTGTATGATACTGTGATGATGAAACCTAATAACTAGTGTGTACACGTGTGCATGCGTGAGTAGTGATTAGGTTAGTATATACTTCATGGGAATTAGGTGTTAGTGTTTACTCCTTAGAAATTAAGTTGTTAGTTTTGGGTGTCACATATTTCTATATGTTGTATAGACCTAGGTGTATTAGTATAATATAAGTGGTGGGTAATACTAGGCAATGTATTAAGGTGCTATATATATATTAACGTATTTTGGTAACTCACTGCCTTGTGTACCTAAACTACTAGCTAGACCATGTGTTAGTGCTACACGAGATTTGGAGATTTGGACATTGTGTTAAGTTAGTTAATTATCTTATTATGCACGATATTCGAGGACATGACACCTGTGCATTTAGACGTGCACACTTGACCCTGCTAGTTAACTAGTACCACCTCTGCTTGCATTAGTTTCTAAGTGCAGTTGTACTAGTGTAACTGCTAATGTTATTGTATTATATTATATAAATATAGGACCATTGGATCGTCCTGCAAGACCTCGGGAGCAGGATATTGGTATTACCAGCTCAGGACCACAGTCGAGTACATTCTCTGATAATTTCTATTAATTGATAATTTTTATATTTCAAATACTTAGAAATGTTACATCTGATTCTTGACACTGTGGTACACGGACTAGTATATAGATTGGATCTGCAGTCATGAGATGTTACATTGGTTAACGTATTGACATTGTACATGACATTGATATTAGACATTGTACATGATATATTGGACATTGATCGTGTATCATAATGTGTCATGGTTGGATCCACTGTACTAGTTGGGGGCGAGAAAATTGCTAGTGAGAAATGTGATCATATCCCTATCGTACAAGTATAAAATATTGTTAGTGTTAATCATATGCCTCACGTATGATTAGCCATGCCATATAGCTATTGTATATGTTCTCAAGCCGATCACATATCGAAGCTACCATTTCAAACACTTAGAATAGTTACAGTCCTTCATTTCAGTTTATTATGCTACATTACCATGTATATGATATTGTAGTTCTTTCTCTTCATTTCATATATGCACTGACTATACCATATTGTCTATATTGCCTGTTCACTTTACTATTGCCATTGCATCTATTTATTGTTCTCTCTCAGTATATAGCATCATCTATTTATTGTTTTGTAGTCCTTGTCAACTAATTGGAACTTTTATTGGGTTATACTTCACTCCAATCCTGACTGGATATATATTTCCAAACTGCAACTTAGAGGACTGGTGTCCGACATATTATGGACCACAGGGAGTGTAGCTACAGCCTTGGACCTTGTAGCTCAGGTATAATTTCTGGGAGGTCTAGCCGGGATCACTAGCTATTCAGTTAGTTTCTTTTAGCATATTATGGTACCGAATTTATTTCCGGCATATTTTAAGACTTGGATGTTATTGTTTGTGTTAGATTATTTTGTTGTTTAGACATGTGTTGTATTTCGATTATTTTCTTCGATATCTTATCGTACTTTAGTTCTGTGGTTGAGTATTTTCATATTATATTGTAATATATGTCTCCTTATGGAGTTGGATATTCGTGTGAGATTGATTAGATAGTATTGTGACATAGATAGCGTTCTACCGCCGATGCTGCGGCGTAGGTTGGACGTACCAGCGTACTCGTGCCCCTATATCGGGTGCGGGTCGTAACATATAGAGTTCAAGACTTTGAGCCAAACGATTGAGCATAACCTTATGGAGCTCAGGACTATGGGCCAGACGACATAGCGCAGCTTGGCAACTCTGGCTGCGTCTATGGAGCGCAGACAGACGGAGCTAGAGGGGTCGCATACGGCCACGAGCGACTCACTTGCGAGGATCCATGCGGCGCAGGATTTATTGAGCCGGTCGGTGGCAGAGAACACTTCGAGGGTGGTATCTGCCATGGATTCATACAATGCTCAACTGCTAGCATTAGAGCAGATACGTCCTCCTGGTCCGCCGGCATTGACACCGCCTCCATCACAGCCTCCTCCATCGGCATCGTTGACGCTTTCACAGGAGCAATATGAGTTCTTCTATCCCAGATACGCGACGGTGCTCCTCCTGATCAGTAGTAGTCCTTGTTTGGACATGTTTTAGTGTGTTTATGCGTATTGGCCCATTCTTGGGTCTTTGATGTATTTATTTCATACTTTTTATTACATTCTGAGACGCATGTGATACTTATTTTAAATTTATTTATCTACTTCTTGGAACATATTTAGTGTAATGTAACTTTGAAGATTTCTTTCTATGCGATTTAGTTTATTATTCATATTAGCTATACACCAAATTTACCGGTGTTGAGTGTTCTACCGAAGGGGTCGACGAACACAGAGAATTCAACGGAGGGTTGCTCCGGGTCTATTTATATAAACTGTGATTTTATAACTGCAGGTAGAGTTTTGTTGGAAAATATTTTTCAAACTGTTTTCTATTTTTTTAATTCTTTTTAATTTAGCGACATATTGCGACATTCCGCGATGTACATTTATGTCGCTAAAAAGTATCGGAATGTCGCTACCTGATACCAAGGACGTCGCTAGTATGTCGCTAAACTCCGCTAACATGCTGACATGGCAAAACTTGCCATGTCAGCATTATTGTAGCAAAATGTCCCTCATAATGTCGCTAATGTAGCAACATTTTGTGACCAAATATTACGTCGCCATTTAACGACGATATGTCGCTAATCGTCGTATATTCTGCAACATCGTGTCGTCGCAAATATACGTCGCTACAGCGAAGACAAGCGACATTTTTGTTGTCAGCGACCATGAAATACGTGACACCGTAAAAACATTGCTACTTACGTCGCTAAATTATTTTAGCGACGTTAGTTTACCTATTAGCAACATTTTTAGGCGTCGCTAATATGTGTTATTCTGGTAGTGACACTACCATGTAACGAAACCAAATCGATTCTTGCAGTGAGCATGATACTCAGATCACATGAAAAGATACATAAAGTTTCGAAGCCATACAAACAATACTTCAATTGATTCTAGCATCCTTTAGAGGGAAAATAAAATTCAAATCAACTCAATATCATAAAAGCATTTCTATTATTTGCACACGTTTGGATCAATATCATAGCTCCTTTTCAAACTACCTTAACTGCTACATGTTTTCCATCTTCCTTCTTAGAGGGGTTTAATTTGATGCCAGATTTAGGTTAATAGTCAGTACACAAAAAAAATGGCCATAATTTTCGCATAATTGCAATAAACACCAAGATCATTTAAGAGGAAAATTAATATAACTTCAAGATACAGAAATTAATATAACTTCAAGATAGAGAGATAATGAAGAACAAAATGACACTGGCCAAAGTGCACCGCATGCTAGCTAAAGCAAAAATAACATTTCTAAGAGGAAAGAAAACCAGATTATGCATGGTGGTAATGACAATAAAGATTTTATTTTGTTTTTGTTTTTGTTTTTTGGTCTTGTTCGGATAGGATTTATGTGGACAAATAAAGTTTATGCATTTGGAGATCCGAACCTACGAGCTCAAATCCGGTCCGAATCTAATTTGGGTGCAACTGGTTGGGTCCAACTCCAGTCTAGGTTCTCAGTTCCAAACAAGAAAACCAGAAGAATATACTCGGTTTGATAAACAAATACTACAGCAGTTAGGAGAAAAGGACATAGCAAAGTCTTAATAATATATATACAGTCTCATGGATCCATCTAACAGAACTAGCTAGATTTACTTGTCAATTCAAAAATGAGGAACACACATCTCATGGATCCAAGCAATCCTTCTAACAGAGCATAAAAATGTACATAGAATATGTTCTTATTTAACACAGAATGTCATGAACCTTATATCCAAGTAATCCGTCTCACAGAGCATAAAAAAGAGCAGCACACGTCTCAATAGGCTAAATTGTTTTATGTTCTTAGAAACCATTTGCTTAGCAAAGAAAGTTATTCTATTTAACACACAAAATATGTCCAATATATATTTACAGTCTCTAAAGCCATTTGTTTTCTAAAAAAAAGAATAAGATGTTATTTTAACCTATTAATCTCTTAGATTGTTGGTACCTTGATTTCCTGTACACAAAATAATTAACAAAGTGCTAGAGTTACCCGCCTCTGGGGAAGTCGTGCACTACGCACTACCCTAAAAGATTGTTCTAGGTCTATGTGCAGACTTGTTCTCGAATCCTCATAGAGATAAAATTTTCGTGCTACCGACTTCTCGTTACTGCACACAGCTTCGAAAGAGTGACCTGAAATTAGCTTTGTCTAGAAAGAATACGAAGAAAAATGAACGTAGGAAGGTAGTTTGCTTTTGAGATCAAGGATTAGAGTAACAGTGTGGGTATGTAATATAGAGTTGTGTTTTTCTAAGAAGAAAGAAGAGCTCTTTAAATACGACACCCCAACCTATATGTGCTAATAAAGTGCCTTGTTAGAAGCCTTAAGAGCCGTTCAAGAGAGGATCATTCTCCGTGAACCAGCCAAAGAGCCATGACTTGATTTTTTATAATAGTAAGTCAAAAAATGCAACAGTACAGTCCTATGCTAATCTTCTTCATCCTCTTCTTCTTCTTCCGTTGGCAGCGGGGAGATGCTATGTCCGTCCGCGGAGCCAGTGGTGATTGGTGGGGTTTGCACCATAGTTATTTCTGACATAAATGATGCTATCTCCAATGATGAAGGGAGAATGCATTGGTGATGTATGTGCTTAGAGAAAGACCTTTGCTCCTAGTCGTGTTCGCATATGTACATCGTGTGAGTGCTTAATGGACAATGGATTTTCGATGAGTGTCTGATCATCTTGAAGAGTTTGGGAGCCATCGATATCTTTATAATGGGATCTCCTTACTACGGCGCGATGTGGGTTCAATTTTCACATCTCCCGCTCCAATATTGGAATGCATCGATTCTTAGTAAACTTGCTAGTGTAGTAGGCTCTCCGAAGGAAAATATATTTGACCATATATTTGAAAAAGATTGACTTTAATTTTTGACCATATTTTTGAAGAAGAACAAATCTTTGATAAGGTGGAGATATATGAAAAAAGATATATTTGACCATATCTTTTAAAGAAGATTGACTTTGACCTTTGACCAAATCTTGGACAAGAATAATATTAGATTCCTAAACCTACATAATATTGGATTCCTATTCCTACATAATGTTGGATTTCTTTGTATAGACATATGGCATGCTATATAAAGGGGCCAAAGATTTCTCCAAGAATATCTCAAGAGTGCTCATGTAAGTTGTTGAATAAGTTCAACACAAGAGTATCTTTCAAATTGTGCTCAATGATTGTTGAATAAGTTCGACATAAGGGAGCAAAATTTTTTTTTTTTTGAATAAGTTCAACAAAATAAATTTCAGAGAGAGTTTTTGTACAGAGTTCTTGAGAGCAAGAGAGCAATTGTAATTCTTTTTCCTTCTTCATAATGGAATTGAATCACTCTCGTTTGTGGAAGTAGACATCTTGGCCGAACCACGTAAATTCTTGCTTTGTGGTTGTGAACTTTTTCTGAGGTGTTTCTCTAATTTTCTTGGATCTATTTTCGTTGTGCGCCCAACAATTGGTATTAGAGCTTTGGAGTTATCAGAGAAAGTTAATTGAGTATATTCTTGAGGTGGCTCTGTCAAGCAAGATTGGAAAGTACAAAATTGAGAATTTTAATGGAAAGAATGATTTTGGCTTTGGGAAAAGCCAGATGAATGACATCCGCATATCTCAAAAGCTTTACAAGGCTTTACGTGAAAAGTTGAAAAAGCCCGCTGACATGATCGATAATGATTGGGATGGCATGGATCTCGAAGCATGTGTCGCTATTCGTCTATGTTTGGAAAAAGATATCGTCTACTCTGTGAAGGACGAAACCACCGCCGCTGGGCTCTGGCTAAAGTTGGAATCACTCTATATGACGAAAAATCTTACCAACCGACTTTAGATGTTAAGGTCGCTCTACAGACTGATGGTGGAGGAAGGTACGTCAATTCGAGATCATATTTCTAAATTCAATCGAATTATTTTTGACCTAAATAATGTTGACATATATGAAGATGATGATCGTTTGGCACTAATCCTATTATTTTCTTTGCCCGATTCCTATGAGAATCTTATTCAAACATTACTATACATGAAGGACTCAATTTCCATAGAAGAAGCTACAAGTACCTTATTGCCGAAGGTTGGGTTCTAATGGCAAAAACGGTAGAGACCAGGCCCAAGGTTTGATGGCAAGAGGGAGGACAAATGATAAAGCATCTTCCAACAAAATGTCAAGATCCAAGTCCAAGATACCTATTGAGAAGGTAAAGTACTCCAACTGTAATGAGAAAGGACATCATGCAAATAAGTGTACTTGTCCAAAGAAGAAGAACAAGAAAAAGGGGAATAAGACAGAAAGAGAAGGTGATGAAGCAAAGTGCGTTTCGGAAGCCGGCAGTGACGGAGTATATTTTTTGGTGGCACATGACAACATGAGTGACCGTTGGATTCTCGATTCTGGATGCTCCTACCATTTGTGCCCAAAAAGGGAGTAGTTTTCTTCCTACAAGGTGACAGATGATGGTTCCGTGTTGTTGGACAACAATAACACATGTCGAGCTGTTGAAATTGGGTCTATCAATGTAAAGATGCATGATGGAATTGTGCGAACTTTGGCCAATGTCAGACATGTTTTCGACCTTAAATTTTTTTTTATTTCTCTTGGTATGCTTGACTCTAATGGTAACAAGTTTGTTGTCGAGGGTGGAGTCTTGCAAGTTATTCGTAGTTCTTTGGTGACGATGAAAGGTCACCGATATGGTAACCTTTATATATTATTGGGAAGCACTGTGACTGGGACTTTAGCAGTCAGTACATCGAATTCGTCTGATTGGCATATGCAGCTTGGGCATATGAGTAAGAAGGGCCTGATCTTACTAAGAAAGCAGGGGTTACTGAAGAACTTGAAGAAGCAAAGTATGAATTTCAGTGAGCATTGTGTTTATGGCAAGTAATACAGGGTGAACTTCAGTACAAACAAGCAAAAGACATGAGGTATTCTCGACTATGTGCATACAGTATTGGGACCTAGCAAGATTCCTTCCAAGAAAGGAGCACAGTACTATGTTATTTTTATTGATGATTATACACGTTATGTTTGGCTGTATTTCATCAAAACCAATAATTAAGTGTTCGAAAAGTTCAAGCAGTGGAAAGCGATGGTAGAGAATAGAACATGCAAAAATATAAAGACATTGAGGTCTAATAATGGTAATGAATATACCTATAGACCTTTCAAAGATTTCTGTGCTAAAGAAGGCATCGTGCGATATTGGACTGTCAGAAATATGCCGTAGCAGAATGGGTTAGCAGAGAGGATGAGCAACACCAGCAGGAAGAGAAAAACCAGCAGCAAGATTCTTTGGCTACTACTAGGCCAAGGAGACCGGTCAATCCAGTATACATGTATGGATTTGATGAACCGGCCAAGCACTATGGACAATTGAATATGGTGGCATATGCACTGCCAGTAGAGGATTACGATCCTATCACCTTCAAATAGGCTATCAAAGATACTAGCAGCGAGAGATGGATGGTAGTTATGCAGGAAGAGATTGAGTCCTCCACAAGAACTGTACATGGAATTTGATTTCATTGCCCAAGACCAAACAAGCTATATGATGGAAGTGGGTGTATAAGAACAATGATGCTTCTCCACAGTCAGGTGGAGAAGTGTTGCTTGAGAGCCCTTAGGGGCGGGATTGACGAGTGGTTGATTTGGTAAATCTGTACGATTAAAAAGTGTGTTAGATCAGTTTTATGATAAAACCTTTTCAAGATGGATATATAAAGGAAAATATATTTGACCATATATTTTAAGAAGATTGACTTTGATCTTTGAACATATCTTGAAGAAGAAAAAAATCTTTGACAAGGTAGAGATATGAAGAAAGATATATTTGACCATATCTTTTGAAGAAGATTGATTTTGACCTTTGACCAAATCTTTGACAAGAATAATATTGTATTATTCCTGAGGCTTAATCAAAGATGGTAGAATAAGAAGTTGAAGTCGAGATCAGGAGATCACACAAAAGTTCCCTCAATGATATACCTCGATCCAAAGAAGAACTATATAAAAAATATAATATAGTAGCTGATTACAACTCCTTCTTCATCACAGAATTCAAGAACCAAAAATACCTTCTTTCTTGCAAATACAGTTATATTTGGGACATAACGTTTACAACTAGAAGAAAAGAAGGGAAGATAGAATAAAAAATTATTCTTATTAGGGTGGTGAAGACTACTGTTGCTCAAAGCAAGATTCGTCCTCTATCGATGATCTGCTCCCAGGAGCCAGCAAGTTCACAAGAGAGAACTTCTAGAATGCTCGTAATCACCTCTTTGTGTGACTCGAACAGACTCCTTTGGACTCCTCTTTCTCAATATTTGGTGTCTCAAAAGAAAATGAGCGCATGAGCACAACAAAAGCGCACAAGTGGCTTGCGATTATGCTGACGTGCTAAGTGCAAAGCACGCCAACAAAGCGCTACTTTGTTCCCTTGAGCCCGAGTCCGAGTCTGAGTTCGAGTCCGAGTCTGAGTCGCTAAGCCCCTTTGGGGCTTAGATCCTATGGAATAATATCCAAGAGCATGACAAAAAGCTTAAAAGCTTTCATTGAGGAGTTAATTATTTTTTCTCCTAATAAAATACCCCCACATGGCACCCATGTGCCTCACCACACCCCATGTGCACACTTCAACACATATAAAGTATTATATTGAGATGCCAACTTGGTGGTATAGCCAATGCGGGACTATCTTTACCAATCCAAAGGCAAAAATACCAACAATCCCCCACATATCTCAATATATGGGTTGAGCGTTCCCCACAGTGACTGTCCATCATGCATTAGGATAGATGTCGCTTCAACTTGAATCTTCCTGCATGGGTCAAATAATAGTACTATACAAGAATAGACTAAACCTTGAATTATGCACCATAGCTGCAATTCTTTTCACTCACATAATGACATCAGTTGTGATTCCGGTTGCATAGTAAAGGCCCTGTGCATGCCTGATTTCGGTGTATGCATCTTGGGCGTCTATAAGTTTACCCTTAAAAGATGACATATGCCTCTTTCCATACACTCTAGGTGAGTTCTTTTAAAGAGTCCTTGGCATGAAGCCTTGCGCTTCCTTGTGGTGCTACTCCGCTATGACATGGCCCAAAGCTGAGGTCCCACCTCATTGTTGTGTCATCCATTGTAGCATGAGGTCCCAGCCTCTTTGTAGTGTCAAACTACCCAGCATGAAGCCTAGTGCTTCCTTGCGATGTTACACCACTGTGACATGGCTCGCGTAGTCAAGGCTTTACCCTCTCTAGGTACCTCTTGGTGGTGTTACACTACTGTAAAATAAAGACACCGGACTCTTTTTAGTGATGTCTACCACTCTTTATTTTATAGCATTAGGCCACTTTCCTATATGCGGTGCTATGTCGCTGTGATATGGCTCGTGAAGCCGAGGCATTACCCTATCGAGGAACCTCATGGTGGTGTCACCTACTGTAGCATGGAGTTCTCTGCTCCTTTGTAGTGATATGGTACCGTGCTTCCTGTAAAGCACGTCAGACATTCTAAATGTCCTAGAACTTATTAAGGCGTCTAAGCCATCCTCCTATAGGATCTTGTTCTACTCAAAGAACAGATAGTAGACAACAGTGGTTCTGGGTCCATAACCCCTCAATGTTTCAAAGGACTAGCCACTGTTCCTAATATTCTCCCAGTCAATGATCTTTCTTTGAACCAAAATCTAGATACATAGTAGATTTTTCTTTGAACTAATAGCATAAAACTTTATGGTAGAATTACAAAGACAAAATATCAAAAGTCATCCAAGCCCATTTATCTTGTGTCCTTGACTATATACGGTGTTACGCCACTATGACATAGCCTAAAGCTGAGGCTTTATCTTATCAAGGTACCTCATGTGGTATTGCCACTGTAACATGGAGTACTACGCAGATGGCGCTTGAGATCGTATATGAACGGATCCGGCAGACCCTCCTGACTTCGATCATCAACTACTGTAATGATGGTATCTGTGATGCGCTCATGTAGTATCATGAACGGACCCGCTAGAATCACCTAGCTCCGAACATTAACTGCTACCATGATGCCATCCTTGATGCGCTCATATAATACCATATGCCTTAGTCTCACAGATCTCTTCTAACCATTGAAGAGAAAAATTTGATGCCACTGCTGCAGTCGCCTGGTTGTCGCAGTAAATCAATACCGCCAAATATGCGCACCAACTACTGAAAGATCATACATGAGCTTCTGAAGCCACTCTGCTTCATTCGCTGCAGCCACCAGTGCATAGTACTCAGATTCCATCGAGGAATGAGAGAGCATTGTCTGCTTCTTTGACTTCCACGATATACCAGATCCACCCATGGAGAAGGCATATCCTCTTGAAAACCTTTCGCTCTCTACTTTTGAATACCAGCTTGTATCACTGAAGCCTTCCACTACTGTCGGATATCCGCTGTAGTACAATACATAATTTTGAGTCCTTTTGAGATATCTCATTACTCTCTTTATAGCTTTATAGTGCTCAATACCTGAATTACTCGTGAATCGACTCAGCATACCTAAGACGAAAGTTATGTCAGGTCTTGTGGGAGTTGTTGCATACATCAAACTCCCGATGACGCTTGAATACTCCAACTGCCTGACACTTTCTTTCAGATTTGGCTTCAGCTTCTTGTTACACCTGTAAGGTGTATCGATCCCTAGAAGATCCTGATATCCATAGCGTGTGAGCATTTTTTTAATATAATGAGACTGTGATATTGCAACTCCAGTGCCCATCCGGATGACCTTGATCCCCAAGATCACATCAACTCCCCAAGTCCTTCATACTAAACTTGGATGAGAGAAACTTCTTTCTCTCAGTGAAATATGCTCGATCCGTGCCCTGGATCAACATATCGTCCACAGATAGACAAACGATGACTCCTCTTCCGTCAGCAAACTTTGTGTCAACATACTTGTTCGTCTCACTGACTTTGTACCCGTTTGATCTTATAACTTTATCAAACTTCTCATGCCATATCTTGGGAACTTGCTTCAGACCATATAATGATTTTACTAACTTGTAGACTTTGTCGTCAAGGCCCTTGATGATGAATTCTTCTGGTTGTTGCATGTAAATCTCTTCGGTCAATTCACCATTCAGGAATAATGTTTTTACATCCATTTGATGTATAACCAGCTTATGGAAAGAACCTATAGCAATCAACATCCTGATGGTTGTTATTCGCACTACTGGAGCATATGTGTCAAAGTATTCGATCCCCTGCTTCTGAGAAAATCCCTTGGCTACCATCCTTGCCTTGAACTTGTCAACAGTTTCATTGGCCTTCATCTTCTTCTTGAAGATCCATTTGCATCTGATTGGTTTAGCTCCTTCAGGCAGATCGACCAACACCAAATTATTATTGGAGGTTATTCAGCCATGTTATGCCCCAGTCCCAAAATATCGAGGGACTAGACACGTGGCAATGGCCAGCAGCACACACCGATGGACAAACCCAATTTAATGGACCCATCAGGATATACTTAAGCTGTAGTATAACAAATAAGGTCTAATATACTAATCTCATCCACATAAATGAATACAACAATGTCAGAGTATAAAGCAAGATCAATCTCAATAAAATATAAACTTGGGGAATAACCCGATAATGAGTCTGATACAATAGTCAAGATACAAGAATAAAGATAACAACAGCAAATACTGAGTATGGATAAAGCATATACTCAGAAGATATCCTCGGAGATCACTCGTCTTCTGGATCTGGTACTGCTCCAATGTCTGCTCCTGTTCCTGCTCCTGCTAATGCTCCTGTCCCGTATACCTCAGGATAGATCTCGTCTGCTAATCCTGGGGACATAATCCGGATCCAAGTCTTCAGGGGATATAGCAAGGTACAAGAATAACGCATGCCAAAAATAATGTAGTGCAGCAATAAATGAAACAATAGGGTAAACTATATAACCAGCTAAGTGATATGCAATATGAGAGCATTAATCATACTCAGGCTGAGACTACTATAGGCTCTGTGTCGGGGAAACCCATAGCAGTATTAGTATTACAACTCCAGTATATGCCAAAGCAAGTAGTATTACGACTCCAGTATATGTGCCAAAGCACCCCCAGATAACAATATATATATAATATAATCAGCCTTTGATATGGTAATACTCTCCCCACCCAATGTAATCATACGTCTCATGTCCACGACGTCTCATGTCCATGTCACGAAGGATCATGACCTCTAACTGATGCAATAAGTCATAATTATAGCTAAGCACATGCAATATATATGTCCTGAATCATGTAACCTATACAGAATTACCATGAATATCTCAGAAAGATTATGTCTCATGAATAGTATCAAGTGTCCTGGGTTATGACGTACTTGATGAGGCAAGCACGAGAATATATAGGGTCTCGATATCCATGTCTAGGTGACGTTACACAACTCTGCGTACAGTGTTGACACCCGAATATTATTCGGACGTTAAGTAATGTCACAGGTCCTAGGTTAAGCGTATACATCATATAAATAAATCAAGATAACAATATGAAGCAGGTACTGCAAGTTTTGGCATGGTACACTTGCTTGGGGTTCTGGCTCCAACTGTAGCTCTGGTATCCGCGAGATTTATAGGTACTCCTCCGGTTGCTGAAATAGACATTACCATCAGATTTAGAAGATATCAAATAGCTAGAATTGCCTGTCCTTGAGTTCAATTTAGACACAGGGACAAAAGCGACAGTTTCTGGTCAAAGCGGGGTCCACATATGGCCCGCTTCGCACCGAAAAATGTGTCAGACACAATATTCTCCATATTCATCAAAATTAGTGTCCACAAGTCCAGAACGACGATATAAACCCAACGGAATATCCAGAACTGGATTCCGATGAGCCAATCACAAAATCGTCCGTCAAGTGGAGCCGTGGGGCCCACGATACGCGATTTTGTCAACGTTCTCAGAATCGAACCAAACTTGGGTCACAGGACCAGCGTATTGCTACGAGTCCGATGGCGCAAGTTTTGTTTTGATATGACGTGCGTACACGAAGTTATAACGAGTTCCAGAACATGGCTGATACGGGCGTTGTCGAGAGATACGCGTTGATTCCGGTGTGCACGCACATCCAAATCAATTTTCGTAAAATCTTACACGTCCATATTAATGGTGCGCACCTTTTGGTGAAGTTTGCACACGACCAAGTCGTCCCGTTTAGTGGGGCACACTCAGTTCCGGGGAAAAATAGGGTGAATATTTTCCTGATTTTGGATCGCAGTTCACGATCGCTACAGGACGCAACACACCGAGCGGGTTGCTCGGGTATCGAGTGGGTCACGCAGGATTCACGTCACAGCAGAAGGAACGGGAAATGGGGCAGCGAGGAAAGAAAAATGGCTACCTGAACAGGGCTACGAAAAGACTGGAAAATATGCTCTCGCGAGGCGGCTAGGGTTAGGGTTTGCTCGCCGGAGCTGCTGCGGTCGTCACGACAGAGGAGGTGGCTGCTCGTCGGGGTCGTCGTGGCGGCTGGGGCCTGGAGCTGGAGGCGGCATGCTGGAGGAGCTCGTCGGTAGGGGAGGCGTAGGGGAACTCGAGTCGATATGCCGGCTCTGGTCGAGGTGCAGCGGAGGCGGTCGGAGCTCTGGCGGGTGAAGGCGGGGAGGCTCGGGCGGTGGCTAGGGCAAGGGGCTGCTACGGGGGAAGGAGGAGTCTCGGGTGGAGGTGAGGTGGGTGACAGTGGCGGAGAAGGGGGGTTTTATAGGTGGAGGCCGACGGTTACGGGCGGAGGTGAAGGGTTAGGGTCGGGCGGCGTTGGGCGATTGCAGAGGCAAAGCGGCAGCCGGGATCGCGGCGGCAGGCGAAGAGTCATCGGCAGGTTACGATGGAGGGCGGCAGAGCCGAATCGCCACGGTCGGGCTGCTACGGGTACTGTAGCTCAAATGAAACGGGTCGGGTCGGGTTGCTACGGGTCGGATCAGCTAGAGGGTCTGGATCCGACCCGCTAGGGTTGGTTTAGACAGGGTTTGGTTTAAGTTGGTTTGGTTAAACCGGTTGGTTTGGTTCAGAAATAAATCGGATTTATTTGGGTTTTTATTAGTTTATTAAATAACTAGTTTTTAGGTCTTTAAAAACATTTTCGGGATCCAATAAATTCCAGGAAAATTATCCTATATCTAATATTTTATTTTACACCAAAAAATATTATTTTTATAATATTTTAATATTTAATAAAATATTTAAATTTATTTAATTCCAAATTATCTTGATTTTTAATTAGTTAAAAATTACAGAAAATTCCAGAAAATTGTGAAATTTGATTTTTAAAAATCCTGAAAAATCAGGAGGTTTACAATCTACCCCCTTAAGAGAATTGCGTCCTCGCAATCAAAGAATAACCGGTCAACAGAGATTACACGGTTGCAAGCATTGTTCAAAGTACATCACTGTCAAGATTCATGATTCAGGAGATTCAAAGGATGAGGGTTTAAGCAAAAACACATAGGAAATGAAAACATCATTTTCCTAAGCAATGGAAGTTATGCAATTTTCAGAGTAAAGGAAAGCAAGAAAACTACAGTTTAGAAAACTAGGTTATCAATAAGTTCAAAATTACTAGGTTATTATTAACAAGTTCAAAATACCAGGTTTAGGGCTAAGGTCACGAACCAACAGGCACGAGCTAAAGCAATACTAGAATAGATAGCTACGAATAACTTACGTGCATTATCTACTCCATGAGTCTGCGCGACCTCCAAGGTCATCGCGAAAGCTTGTCCGCATCTTTGCGGTGGATCCATTACTCTGTATCCAAAATAAACAATAAGAGGCACACAGGAATCAAGGTAGGATGCAAGTCAATAAATTAATTCGAATCCGATATAGATATCAAGAACGATTCAAGCAAGTGGATGAGATCCTAAAACTTATCATATTCTTTATTGCAGGCTTGCTCGGTCCCTAAGTTGAAACCGAAGCAATTTAGTCGTAGACCTGCATGGGCCACCACAAAAACTATGTCACGTCCTAGTCCCAAAATATCGAGGGACTAGACACGTGGTAATGGCCAGCAGCACACACCGATGGACAAACCCAATTTAATGGACCCATCATGATGTACTTAAGTTGTAGTACAACAAATAAGGTCTAATATACTAATCTCATCCACAGAGATGAATACAATAATGTCAGAGTATAAAGCAAGATCAATCTCAATAAAACATAAACTCGGGGAACAACCCGATAATGAGTCTGATACAATAGTCAAGATACAAGAATAAAGATAACAACAGTAAATACTGAGTATGGATAAAGCACATACTCAGAAGATATCCTCGGAGATCACTCGTCTTTTGTATCTGGTACTACTCCTGTGTCTGCTTCTGTTCCTGCTCCTGCTAATGCTCCTGTCCCGTATACCTCGGGATAGATCTCGTCTGCTAATCCGGGGGACATAATTCGGATCCAGGTCCTCAGGGGACATAGCAAGGTAAAAGGATAACTCATGCCAAAAATAATGTAGTGCAGCAATAAATGAAACAATAGGGTAAACTATATAACTAGCTAAGTGATATTTAATATAAGAGCATTAATCATACTTAGGCTGAGACTACTATAGGCTCTGTGTCAGGGAAACCCATAGCAGTATTAGTATTATGACTCCAGTATATGCCAAAGCAAGTAGTATTACGACTCCAGTATATGTGCCAAAGCACCTCCAGATAACAATATATATAATATAATCAGCCTTTGATATGGTAATACTCTTTCCACCCAATATAATCATACGTCTCATGTCTACGACGTCTCATGTCTATGTCACGCAGGATCATGACCTCTAACTGATACAATAAGTCATAATTATAGCTAAGCACATGCAATATATATGTCCCGAATCATGTAACCTATACATAATTACCATGAATATCTCAGGAAGATTCTATCTCATGAATAGTATCAAGTGTCCTGGGTTATGACGTACTTGATGAGGCAAGCACGAGAATGTATAGGGTCTCGATATCCATGTCTAAGTGACGTTACACAACTCTGCGTACAGTGTTGACACCCAAATATTATTCGGATGCTAAGTAATGTCACATGGTCCTAGGTTAAGCATGTACATCATATAAATAAATCAAGATAATAATATGAAGCAGGTACTGCAAGTTTTGGCAAGGTACACTTGCCTGGAGTTCTGGCTCCAACTATAGCTCTGGTATTCGCGAAATTTGCAGGTACTCCTCCGATTGCTAAAATAGACATTACCATCAGATTCAGAAGATATCAAATAGCTAGAATTGCCTGTCCTTGAGTCCAATTTGGACACAGGGGCAAAAACGACAGTTTCTGGTCAAAGCGGGGTCCACATGTGGCTCGCTTCGCACCAAAAAAATATGTCAGAGACAATATTCTCCAAATTCGTCAAACTTAGTGTCCACAAGTCCAGAACGATGATACAAACCCAACAAAATATCCAGAACTGGATTTCGATGAGCCGATCACAAAATTGCCCGTCAAGTGGAGCCGTGGGGCCCACGATACGTAATTTTGTCAACGTTCTCAGAATCGAACCAAACTTGGGTCACAGGACCAGCGTATTGCTACGAGTTCGATGGTATAAGTTTCGTTTTGATACAACGTGCGTACACGAAGTTACAATGAGTTCCAGAACAGGGCCGATATAGGCGTTGTTGACGGATACGCGTTGATTTCGGTGTGCACGCACATCCAAATCATTTTTTGTGAAATCTCACACGTCCGTATTAACAGCGCGTACCTTTCGGTGAAGTCCGCATACGACCAAGTCGTCCCGTTTAGCGGGGCGCACTCAGTTCCGGGAAAAATATGGTAAATATTTTTTTGATTTTGGATCGCAGTTCATGATCGCCACAGGATGCGACACACCGAGCGGGTTGCTCGGGTATCGAGAGGGTCATGCAGGGTTTGCGTCACAGCAGACGGAACGGGAAACGGGGCAGCGAGGAGAGAAATGGCTACCTGAACAGGGCTCCGAAAAGACTGAAAAGTATGCCCTCGCGAGGCGGCTAGGGTTAGGGTTTGCTCGCCGGAGCTGCTGCGGTCGTCACGACGGAGGAGGTGGCTGCTCGTCGGGGTCGTGGTGGTGGCTAGGGCCTGGAGCTGGAGGCGGCGTGCTGGAGGAGCTCGTTGGCAGGGGAGGCGCAGGGGAACTCGAGTCGATATGTCGTCTCTGGTTGAGGTACAGCGGAGGCGGCCGGAGCTATGGCGGGTGAAGGCGGGGAGGCTCGGGCGGTGGCTAGGCAAGGGGCTGCTACGGGGGAAGGCAGAGTCTCGGGTGGAGGTGACGGTGGGTGACAGTGGCGGAGAAGGGGTTTTTATAGGTAGAGGCCGGCGGTTACGGGCGGAGGTGAAGGGTTAGGGTCGGGCGGCGCTGGGCGGTTGCGGAGGAGAAGATGCGGCCGGGATCGCAGCGACAGGCGAAGAGTCATCGGCGGGTTACGGCGGAGGGCGGCAGAGCCGAATCGCCGCGGTCGGGCTGCTACGGGTACTGTAGCTCAAAAGAAATGGGTCGGGTCGGGTTGCTAAGGGTTGGATCGGCTAGCGGGTCTGGATCGGCTAGCGGGTCTAGATCAGACCCGCTAGGGTTGGTTTAAACAGGGTTTGGTTTAAGTTGGTTTGGTTAAACCGGTTGGTTTGGTTCAGAAATAAACCAGATTTATTTGGATTTTTATTGGTTTACTAAATAACTAGTTTTTAGGTCTTTAAAAATATTTTTGGGGTCCAATAAATTCCAAAAAAATTACCCTATGTCTAATATTTTATTTTACACCCAGAAATATTATTTTTACAATATTTTAATATTTAAGAAAACATTTAAATTTATTTAATTCTAAATTACCTTGATTTTTAATTAGTTAAAAATTACAGAAAATTCCAGAAAATTATGAAATTTAATTTTTAAAAATCCTAAAAAATTAGGGGGTTTACAAGTCATACTCATCATTTATAGCCTTCCTCCAGAAGACAGCGTATCTGGTCTTCATCGCCTGATCATAGGTAAGAGGATCTGCTTTCGCATGATAGGTGAAGAAATCATCTCCGAAGTCCTTCTGTCTCCTAACCCGCTTAGACACCAGTTGCAAGCTCTGGTTCAAACGCTGCCTCTAGAATGGCAACTTCTTCTTGGACTACTTCTTTATTGGAAGCGTTAGCCTCCTGTGTACTCACACTATTCTCCAGAATGTCTACGAAAATAATGTTCTTGTTCCTTGCAAATTTATCTTTCAATGAATTCTGCGTCACGATATTTCGATGATATAAATTGACCCAATATCAAGGAACCTCCGAGCATTACTCTTCTCAGCATGTCCTAGGAAGATTGTCTTCGTAGTCCTCTTTCCTAGATTCTGAATCTTCAAGTCTGGAAGCTTCACATACGCCAGACACCCCCATACTCGAATGACATCTAACTTTGAACTAATGTTTATAAAGAGTAACATCGGAAGTTGCAAACAACACTCTGTTCAGAATGAACGTAGCCGTTAGCGCAGCTTCTCCCAAGAAGTAGTTTGGAAGACCCACAGTTAACAGTATTGACTTTATCATCTCTGTCAATATTCTGTTCTTTCGTTTAGCTACTCCTTTTGATTGAGGAGAATTCGGAGCAGTCGTCTCATTGATAAATCTATGTTCTTTGCAGAACGATACAAATTTAATGGACCTATACTCTCCATCTCGATCACTTCTGAGTCTCTTGAGTTATTTTTCTTTTTGACGTTCAGTCTCAGCCCTGAACTCCTTGAACTTATCGAATGCTTCGTCTTTCATCTTGAGTAGATAGACGAACGCGTACTTTGAGTACTCGTCGATGAAGGTAATAAAATACTTCATCATGGCCTTTGTGAAGAACTATTTGAAGTCGCAGATATCTGAGTGTTCCAACTCCAGAAAATTTGTACTTCGATTTACCCGTTTGAAAGATTTTTTTATAATATTTGTCTCCACATAGACCTCACACTTCTCCACCTTCTTACCCCAATATTTGAAGATAATCCACAAACTAGATATCTTGAGGTACAAAGTACATATCCTAGTCTTGGAGTCCCACAACTCTTGTAATGATACTCTACTCACAAGCAAAAGCTTGAACATCTATATGATACTGAGTCAGCTGCTTGACCCTTATTCTGTGACTTGGAGTCCTACAAGTCTTGGAGTCCCACAAGTCTTGTTTCAAAGTATTTTTTCTGCCAAGATATCACCATCTGGCAACCATGGATGTTCACCCTCAAGTCTGCAACAGACTTTATGAGATTAGTTCCTTGGTAATTACTGGTACTTTGCTATACGTACTTCTTTGACTATAACTTTTTGAAGTCCAAAACTATTGTCCTAATCTCCAGATCCTCTGCTTGACCCTTATTCTCTATCGAGATATTCGGCTCTCATACCCTAGATCCAGAATACTGGAGAGCGGAGGAATGACTCAGCCAAACACACCTTGTGGAATATCGAAGCAATCCGTAATGTGTTAAGGTTATCTAGAGACAAAGGGGTGCATACTATAATCAAGTCTTCTAGGGTCAAGAACTTCTATATCTCAATTATTCAAACAAGTAGCAATAACAAAGAATATTTTAGAATAAGCAGTAAGGCATCCCCAACGCCGCATCAGAATATTCTAGAGATCTAGCAAATACAAGTGATATGCCAGATACACAATCAAAAATATATATGACAGTGAGTTAGCTGCAGTCTAAATATATTAGATGTCATATAGGAAACTAGTGTCCAGATTATCTAGCTAACAGGTGTCAGTTGACTAAACGCCTAAAAGATTATAGTTTACGAAAGACGAGCAGTGAATAAAGGGACCTACTCATGACCCTCAGCAGCCATCCTTCTGGTGCGTGCCATCAGTGAGGGAGAGATACGCTTGATCCTCAAGTGCTGGCTCTAAACATGAACATGCAAAACCAGTGGGGTCAGACCCCAAATAGCAAGTACCACAAAGGAAGCAAGAAAGAAGAAACAAAACCAGTTCTATAGCATGATATGCTTAACCAACAATCAATGGCATATGTCCCATCCATGATATGACACGATATTCCTTCACCAAACAAGGACAGGAAGTGCCACATTACATCAAGATAGAACACGTCTCTTGATTATGGTCAAGCAAGAATAACTCTGCGTCATAGTTTCAGTCCACAGGCTATCGTAACACAATAGCGCAACCCAACAACCCAACAAGGACATGAGTTGAACTATCATGCCACGACATTCTATGTCCCTAATTCTACTCAACAGAAGGCACAATATATAAGCATGGATACAATATTAAGTAAAATAATATATTGATAATAAGTAGCTTTGATCCGTGTCCCGTTGTAACACAACAACGCAACTCAACAACCAAACAAAGACATTAGTTAAACTTTTATGCTGCAATGGTCCACTTCTCTAACTAAAATATATTTAATGGCCAAACATGTGTTACAGCTTGATATGTGATCTCTGAGTTATCTCAGTAATGCAATATATAAGTATTCTCAGATCATGCCATAATCGAGTAGGGCTAGCTGGACCAATGATATACAAGCAAGAATATATAATGTACCAGTCCCTTGCAAGGGCCCTGAGCAAATTTAATGATCAGTAGCAGTTCCAGGCTTTCTATAGGAAAGACACTGGCTCAGCTTATAAATAATTCAGATATTGTACTCCACTAGTGCGGATGATATACAGTATCCGTGGTGGCCAGCCTTTACTCCTAGCTAACTTAGGGTGGTTCGACATGCACAATCTCGAGATACCGTTCCCTCCCAATGCTCTATAAATTAAGCTGTCTAGTTAACCCTAGGTGATTTAGAATCTTATACCGTGGTCACATAAACATTCCTTCCTAAATATCATACTTTAAGTATGGGCACTCTTGATACGAATCCACATTGTCTCTTAAAGTTAAATGTAGATTCACCCAAGTATGATGCAACAATCAATACTATCTAGCCAAGACTAAAGTCGCTGTCCAACTATCAGATTCATGCAAGAAAATAATTACAAATATCATGTAGCAAGTGTATGTAGCATGACAGCTCACTATATATCGAGTATCTCTTTTGGTGTGATCAAGTGTATCAGTACGGATGCAATAGTCAAGGCAGGAACTAGTTCTATTATCAAGGTTGTGGACAAGTCAACAAGTAGTAAGTTATTCAGGATAGGACAAGCAAATGATGGTCACAATAATTTGTCACTTTATTATATCGATAGATAAAATAAGATCTGATCCACAATCCTTAAACAAAATAAGGACCGAGATTGCAGATCCCCCCTCGAGTTGAACTATGTCCCTTATTTTGTCCAACGTATAATAAGATGATCCAGGAAAAGTAGCCTAATCAGCGAGTAAGTACATATAGGGCCATATCTACAGGCTCATGCTAGGTGTGTAATCATTTAGCACGTAGTCACATCTGGGTCAAATAATCCATTTCTAAGTTAACACCTAGCATCACAATCATTTAACCAAACATGTGTCAAAGTGAGTAAGAAATAATAGGCGCATAGGAGCAAAGGCGCATAGCAATGTGCCGCATAAGGTCAAGGCCGCATAGATGGAGCAAAATCCACTCTTCGGGAAACATGTGATATGACAAACAGTAAATGCAAGTCAAGTCAAGTCAGAAAAGTGACTGATATCACACGTGATAAAAGTGTGTCAGAAAAAAAGATAAATTATAAAAAGTCGTGCCAAGTCAGTCAGAAGTTATGCGTCCAGAAGGGGAGGGACGCATAGCTCTTGGCCGCATAGACAACGAGGCCGCATGCTCCTCTGGACCGCATGAATACTTGGCCGCATGAAATATTTTTGGACTTAGTAAAATTTCATTCGTTCAAGTTCATGCATTTGGCCAAGGACGCATGGAAAATTCAGTTATGCGTCCAACAAGGTTGGCCGTATGCTGACTCGAGACGAGAATTTCATGCCGCATAGTACTTCGTGTCGCATAGCACTCCTTCGTCTCCACCAAACAGCAGCTTTTCGGCCATGGCCAAAAGCCCAGAAATAAGATTTTGTTTCTTCCATAAAAACCTGAAATAATACCCAAATCCAGCAAAGTAAAGTTCTAAACTACTCAAAATTAAGTGCTCATCAACAAATAATAATAAGTTTTTGATAACATTAAGTTTTAAGAGATAAAAATCCAAGAACATTCAAGAATACATAGAAAATCCTTAAAGTTAAAACTTAGATCTACACTAATCCATCCACTAAATCCAAAAATACCAAGTTCTAAATGCATGAAGAATCATATATGGAACATAATAGAACAAAATATAAATGGTTTCTCCATTTCTTGTAAGATGTACTTGCCTATGGAGGGGGAGAGAAAAACTTAAGAAAAAGAATAGAAGAGAGAAAAATGAAAGAAGAGAGAGAGAGAGAGAGAGAGAGTAAAGTTAGGTTATATATGGAGGATTTGAGGTTTGGACCATGGGTTCAACTCATGATATAACCAAACCAAATAAATAACCTAAGAGCTAAGTGAACCAAAGAATGAGTCTAGTCTCTCTACAACATATAACTACGCTAGCAAAAAAATAATTATGCTCCAAATACGTATATTGGGAACGACGGAGAGTGACATCTGCCTTCTTCAGTATAAAACCCCTAATTTTTAAACCCGTATTAATCTTTTTAATTAATTATTAATTGAATTATAGTAATTATGAGCTAATTAGAGGAAATAGAATTAATTTATTTTTATTTTAAGTGATGGTGAATTTAGAGGATTTATGGAGCAATTATAAATTTTTCTTAATTTATTCCATGTAGGAATCCTGTGGATAGCTAATAGAATAATGGTATGCACTATTATAATTTCTAAAATTTTCTATGTATATATATATATATATATATATATATATATATATATATATATATATATATATATAGTTTATTCTAAAAGAATTAGAAAAGAAAAAGAAAGAAAAAGAGAAATAAAAACAAAACAAAACCTTAATGAATCTTAACCCAAACCCCCCTGAGCAAACCTACCCGCAACCCTAACCTAGACCCGCTAATAAACAAGCAACAACGGCAACAACTTCCTAACTCACCTGCGCGTAGCCTATTCTTCCCCACCGTGGTTTATATATATATATATATATATATATATATATATATATATATATATATACCATATCATCTTCCACAACCCTAATCCTAATATCTATACTCCAAACTCAACCTCCTGCGACCACCGACCCTCAGCTGCGACCGCCGCTAGCCTGACGCCGACCACCGCCGACCACCAGCGTCCGCCATCCGCTGGCGTGACCGCGCACAACCCCGCGGCAGATTTCTGAACTGCAGCGTACCTCTGTTCAAGTCCCGATTTCTGCTTCCTCGCTCGACCAAACTTGCCCCGTCTTCACCGGTATGATTCTCACCTATCCCTCTCTAAATTCCATAGATTAGTTTCCATCGTGCAGCACGTAAACCTAGGTAAAAATTGACACCAAGTCGAGGAAAAACTATGATATTTAATCTCAGAAAATCTGTTACAACCACCCTTATTTACGGACTCGTATCTCCCACCACAGAGATCAGAATTGAGTTTTTCTTCTTGCTATGCGAAGACCACCTAACCTAGATTATTTTTTGTTTATTATATTATTTTATTTGATGCTGTATGTAGAATTAAATTAGGTTAAAAATTACTACAATCCCGTTTTTCTAACTTCCAAAACTTATGATACGGAGCGCGCCCCGCCAAACGGGACTGCCCCGTCATGTACCAAGTGTACCAAAAGGTGTACACGGTATACTCAGACGTGTAGGATTTCGCGAAAACTGATTTGGACACGTGTGTGCATCAGAATCATCCCGTATCCGATAAAAATTTCCGTATCACAATTTTTACAAAATACTGCGCCATTTAGTGTACGCTCGTCAGAACACAACGAAACTTGCGCCATTGGATTCATGGTATCACGCTGGTCCTGTGACCCAAGTTTCATGCGATTCTGATACAGTTGACTAAGTCGCCTATTGGCGGGCCCTACGATTGACTTTTTGGGCGAATTTGTGTACGACTCACCGGAATCCAAAATTGGACGTACCGTTGAGTTAGTATTGACGTTTAGAATTGGTTTGACCTATAATTTATCCTATTTAGAGACCTTTACCCCTGACACGCTTTTCGGTGCAAGGTGGCCCACATGTGGAGCCCATTTTGACCCAAAATTACCGTTTTGTCCCTGTGTCCAAATTGGACGAAAGGGTAGTATTTTCCAGCTATTTTGCTTATCCTGAGAACGTTGGTGATGTTTATTTCAGTATCCGGAGACGTTCATTCTGAGACCGCAGTTTCTACTCCTATGTGCGTGATATCTGGACGTTTACATTTTGCAGCTTCTTGCTAGGCAAGATACCTTGCAAAATTATTTATAGTACTTTGTATGCTTATTATATTTCTGTATATTTATTGTATTTCTGTATATTCATTGCATGTGTAGTTCTTTCAGTCATTACTATATATTAGATATATTGACACACACATGACACTTAGTATCATGAGTGGACAATCAGTAGGCGTATGGGCTTTAACCACTCTGGTGAACCGTAGTAACTAGCACGCACTATGGTAGTCGTGTACGATGGTCGCTACCCCCACGATATGTCGATTGATGGAGTCACGAGGGTCCCTACCCCCGCGGTATGTCGGCTGATAATGTTCTAGACGGGTGTGTGAGTTGTGAGGCTTAGATCGAGTAGCCTACCCTTGCCCATACGTCGAAAAGTTATCCTCATTTGCATTCATATAGATTTTCTTATACATCGTACTTATATATTTTCAAATATTATGCATGTTTACTGTATTCAAATTGGCTTGCTTCTATGTATCTTGTTACGTCCCTCTGAGGACCTGGTCCCTTGCCAGGTATAGACGATCAGGAGTATCCGCAGGAGTACGGGCCTGGACCTGATGCATTACTTTCTGCATAGGAGGCCTTACCTTCTGAGCATCGTTGATTATCTCTAGCGATGGATCTTCTTAGCTGATACACTTATGCCATCACCTTATTTTATATTGGAGATTTTACTCTTCTCTCTCATTTTACTTTTGATATAGTCATTGGTAGTAAATTTGTCTCCACCCGACTATTATTTTGGATATTTTAGACTCATTATTCTAGTTTAATTATTTCTTTTCTATGACTTATTGTGTGGATGAGATTAGTATTTCTGCGATTAGTGATAATATATATACCATATGTGAGTTATTATTTATATTGCAGCGTACGTGTGTATTATGGTATCCATATATTGGAGTTGACATATACATACGGCTGGTATGCTTACGTGTTCCTAGTCCTACGTATTTTGGAATTGGGACGTGACATGTTTTTGTGGTGGCCCATGCATGTCGAGAGCATATTGTCTCGGTTACGTCACTGTACCGAGCAAGCCTGCGTATAGGATTAGAATATAAGATCTCATCCACTTATTTATCACCTCCCTTGATTTCGTTTCGCATTCTCATTTGATTGCTTGTATTGCATCTTGCTTGATCCCTTCTCAACGTCAATATTCTCTCGTGCTTGATAGAGGTTAGGAAGGTGACTTGTACTAGGTATATACACTCTAGTATTCAATAACACTATTAGTTAAATTATTGTAAGTTGGATAGTATGCCTCATAACCTAGTAACACATTGTCTTATTGACTCATTAATGACGTATAATTGAATGACACCAACTATAGACTTGCATAAGAAGATAGTGTTTATATAGACTATAGAACTTTAGTGTTTATCCAGACTATAGAACTTAGAGGCTCATACACCCATTTGGTTGACTTTAGACTTAGACAAGAAACTTAGTATGGCAACTGTAGAGGCACAACATCGATCTTCTTGGTGAACTTAAATTATTCTGTACCTCCCTCCATCATAATCAAGCGTACTCATATTTTTACTACCTCGACTTATGCTGCTATTATAGCCTAGTTTTGCAAGCTTATTCTTTTATTGAGCTTGTTCATGACATATGTATTATTGGGGGCCCACACTAATACATTATCTAAATCAGAATCGGTGTATTATGGTCTGATCAACCATAGTGCACTTGGTTCGCTCTTTGTATCACTACTTCATATGGATTACGATATAGTTGACTCAACTTGTTAGACGGATATACTTGCCCTCTAGACTGGTCAGAGCATATCATGTCAGGTACATAACTGTTCTGATATGAACATGCAAATATGAATTTACCCAAAATAAGATTTTAATCCACAACTGCCTTGGCAACTCCCTCTCAAATTCTCTAATCCCTTTTGATTCCGTACTCGTATTCTATCACCTCCTCCTTGAACTCTTTATTGTTGTTTTCTGTCTTCCCCTATTTCGAAAAGATGAACATTCGTGCATAGTATAAGTTTGATACACGGAGAGTACTAGATATACCCCATAGGCCAAGCACTCAGGATGACAAACAAGAAAGCGCAGGCACGAGAAGTCGTAGATACAGGTACGACCTTTAGTTATATGTGTCATTCAAACTCATAACCCTATTGTGACACGAGATCTTAGGTGCATAGTAGACGTAGAATTATATAAGGTAGCTTAGCAGTTATGAGGATGTATTAATATTCTACCCAGATGGCATACACACAATGCCAATAGATGGCACGCACAGTAGTAGTAGTATTCTCTTCCTACCACCATCTCGCCCTCTTGGGTGGCTCATCTCCTCTTCTCTATCCATTCCGTATCTCGTGCTTAACTCTTCCTATCATAGTCGTATCCTTTCATGCCATCATGAATTATTTGAATTACTTCAACCTGACCCTTGTATTGTTAGTTAAAACATAAATGGTTTAGTAAATGATTAATAACTAAAAGATAAGTTCATAACGATAACCCTTATGTAAATGCACTATAGCAATATCTGTATTCTTTTATTAATTTAACCCTTAAGTAGCATCATTTAGTCCAATAGGAATCTGTTAGATTGTTGAATTAGTTCATACTTCTAATAGTTTTAAAAAGTTAGTCAAGACCTTAACTGTTGCCAAAAAAAAAAAAAACCTAGACTATGCTTAGGAAAGAGTTGAAGGCTTGTTGCGAACTGATAACTATGACAAACCGCTGGCAAAGTAGCAACAGCTGCAGCTAGACCATTATAGTAGAGTAGTCAAAGTATTTGCAAACATATTGGTCAGGTGGCATGGCAGTATTAGACTACGATACTTGACGGTTACAAAAAAAAAATCACGGTGGTGAGATTCAAGACAAGTACCCCAAGATTCTCGACCCAATAAATATATTCATCTTACAACTTAGACAATAGCCTCAAGAGACTGTAACTACTAGCAGAACTCTTGTAAGTTGGGTAGTGTAGATGAGTTAGAAATAGAATAATGTATGGACAATAAATGAGAAAGTGTTAGAATGGCAGAGCAGGACTTTTAGGAAGCACTGCTAGACAATAATGAAGTATAATAACTATAGTAATTTATTATGAATATGGGTTATTGTCAATTTCGAGGACAAATTTTTTATAAGTTGGATAGAATATAAAACCCCTAATTTTTAAACCCGTATTAATCTTTTTAATTGAATTATAGTAATTATGAGCTAATTAGAGGAAATAGAATTTATTTAATTTTTATTTTAGGTGATGGTGCATTTAGAGGATTTATGGAGCAATTATAAATTTTTCTTAATTTATTCCATGTAGGAGACCTTGTGGACAGCTGATAGAATAATGGTATGCACTATTATAATTTCTAGAATTTTCTATGTATATATATATATATATATATATATATATATATATATATATAGTTTATTCTAAAAGAATTAGAAAAGAAAAAGAAAGAAAAAGAGAAAAGAAATAAGAAAAAGAGAAATAAAAACAAAACCTTAATGAATCTAAACCCAAAACCCCCCTTAGCAAACCTACCCGCAACCCAAACCTAGACCAGCTAATAAACAAGCAGCAACTTCCTTAATCACCCGCGCGTAGCCTATTCTTCCCCACCGCGGTTTATATATATATATATATATATATACATATATATACCATATCATCTCCCACAACCCTAACCCTAATATCTATACTCCAAACTCAACCCCCTGTGACCGCCAACCCTCAGCTGCGACCGTCGCTAGCCCGACGCCGACCACCACCGACCACCAGCGTCCGCCATCCGCTCACGTGACCGCGCACAACCCCGTACCAGATTTCTGAACTGCAGCGTACCTGTGTTCAAGCCCCAATTTTTGCTTCCTCGCTCGACCAAACTCGACCCCGTCTTCACTGTTATGATCCCCATCTATCCCTCTCTAAATCCCGTAATTAGTTTTTATCGTGCAGTGCGCAAACCTAGGTAAAAATTGATGCCAAGTCGAGGAAAAACCACGACATTTAATCTCAAAAAATCGGTTGCAACCACCCTTGTTTACGGACTCGTATCTCCCACCACAGAGATCCGAATTAAGTTTTTCTTCTTGCTATGCGAAGACTACCTAACCTAGATTATTTTTTGTTTATTATATTATTTTATTTGATGCTGTATATAGAATTAAATTAGGTTAAAAATCACTAAAAACCCGTTTTTCCAACTTCCAAAACTTGTGATACAGAGCGCGTCTCGCCAAACGGGACCACCCCGTCGTGTACCAAGTATACCAAAAGGTGCGCACTGTATATCCAGACATGTGGGCTTTCACGAAAACTGATTTGGACGCGTGTGCGCGTCAGAATCACCCCGTATCCGTAAAAAGTTCTCGTATCGCAATTTTTGTAAAACATCGCGCCATTTAGTGTATGCTCGTCAGAACGCAACGAAACTTACGCCATTGGATTCGTGGTATCACACTGGTCCTGTGACCCAAGTTTTACGCGATTCTGAGATAGTTGACCAAGTCGCCTATTGGCGGGCCCTATGGTTGACTTTTTGGGCGAATTTGTGTACGACTCACCGGAATCCAAAATTGGACGTACCGTTGAGTTCGTATTGACGTTTATAATTGGTTTGACCTATAATTTATCCTATTTAGAGACCTTTATCCCTGACACGCTTTTTGGTGCAAGGTGGCCCATATGTGGAGCCCGCTTTGATCCGAAATTACCATTTTTTTCTTGTGTCCAAATTGGATGAAAGGGTAGTATTTTTTAGCTATTTTGCTTATCCTGGGAATGTTGGTGATGTTTATTTCATCATCCGAAGACGTTCATTCTGAGGCCGCAGTTTCTACTCCTTTGTGCGTGATATCTGGACATTTACACTTTGCAGCTTCTTGCCAGGCAAGATACCTTACCAAATTATTTATAGTAATTTACATGCTTATTATATTTCTGTATATTCATTGTATTTCTGTATATTTATTGCATGTGTATTTCTTTCAGTCATTACTATATATTAGATATGTTGACACACATATGACACTTAGTATCATGAGAGGACAATCAGTAGGCGTACGGGCTTTAACTACTCTGGTAAACCATAGTAACTAGCACGCACTATGGTAGTCGTGTTCGATGGTCGCTACCCTCGCGGTATGTCGATTGATGGAGTCATGAGGGTCGCTACCCCCGCGTTATGTCGGCTTATGATGTTCTAGACGGGTATGTGAGTTATGAGGCTTAGATCGAATAGCCTACCCTTGCCCATACGTCAAAAAGTTGTCCTCATTTGCATTTATATAGATTGTCTTGTACAGCGTACTTATATATTTTCAAATATTATGCATGTTTATTGTATTCAAATTGGCTTGCTTCTATGTATCTTGTTACGTCCCTCTGAGGACCTGGTCCCTTGCCAGGTATAGACGATCAGGAGTATCCGCAGGAGTACGGGCCTGGACCTGACGCATTACTTTCTGTCGATGAGGTCTTACCTTCTGAGCATCGTTGATTATCTCTAGCGATGGATCTTCTTAGCTGATACACTTATGCCATCACCTTATTTTATATTGGAGATTTTACTCTTCTCTCTCATTTTAGTTTTGATATAGTCATTGGTAGTGGATTTGTCTCTACCCGACTATTATTTTGGATATTTCAGACTCATTATTCTAGTTTAGTTATTTTTTTTCTATGACTTATTGTGTGGATGAGATTAGTATTTTTGCGATTGGTGATAATATATATACCACATGTGAGTTATTATTCATATTACAGCGTACGTGTGTATTATGGTATCCATATATTGGAGATGCCATATACATATGGTTGGCATGCTTACGTGTTCCTAGTCCTACATATTTTGGGACTGGGGCGTGACATCAGTGATAGGCTTGACCTCGGTGAACTACTTTTTCTATAGCTCCCGTGGCTTGATGCACTAGTGTATATTCACCAGTCAGCAACCATGCCAGATGACTTAACCTGCACAATCATAGCAATCAAGTTAAGTAATCAAAGTAACCAAGTTAGGCTTTACCTTGCTATTTTGGTTTAAAATTGGATCTGCAATCTTCATTCTCATGATCCTTTATGCTTGAAGAGACATGCGCCAAGGTACTCATAGCCCTATGCACATAACCCAGTCGCACATAGACCTTGCTTAGAGCTAGCCACATAGACGCTTCCATGCGCCAAGTTCTTCCATGCACCAAAAGAACGCCATGCGCAGTGACTACACTGCACTGAGCCCTCCATACGTATTGAGTGCCCTGCACCGAGACTTCTTATGTGCCAAGTTCTTCCATGTTCTAATTGTTGCCATGCGTAGATGTATAATGCCAATCTATCTTCGGCAACCACAGTAGACTTCTCCACACAACTACTAGCTTCATACATCTCTATGCGCCAACTTGCATCAGATGTTGACTTCCTTTGTCTTGGAATATGTGTCTCCAGCAACGCCAAATCAAGTTCATTTTCATCCGTAGGAACGGTAGATCCTGGATCTCTCTACCCACGTCCAACATTTGATAGAGGACTCCTTCCTCATCCAAATGATTGAAGTGTAGCCCGTCAATCATCTCAAGTTTGTAAAAATTTGTGTTGAGAAGACTTGCACAGTTGTTCTCCATCTTACTCGGATCTTGCTTTGGGATTATTATTCCCGAGGCTTAATCAAAGATGGTAGAACAAGAAGTTGAAGTCGAGATCAAGAGTTCACACAAAAGTTCCCTCACTGATATACCTCGATCCAACGAAGAACTATATAAAAAATATAATATAGTAGCTGATTACAACTCCTTCATCACATAATTCAAGAACCAAAAATACGTTCTTTCTTCCAAACGCGGTTGCATTTGGGACAGAACATTTACAACTAGAAAAAAAGATGAAGATAGAATAAAAAATTATTCTTGCTGGTATGGTGAAGACCACCGTTGCTCAAAGCAAGATTCGTCCTCTATCGACGATCTCTTTCCAGGAGCCAGCAAGTTTACAAGAGAACTTCTGTAACGCTTGTAGTCACCTCTTTGTGTCACTCGAACGGACTCCTTTGGACTCCTATTTCTCAATATTTGGTGTCTCAAAAGGAGGGAAGAGGGCTCTTTATATAGGGAATGATGGAAGTCCATCCTCCTCTTCTTTTCGATATGGGACTAAAAAGCCAATATACAAAATTGATATCCTCCAATCGCAGCCCAATGCATAGCCCGCTCAGCGCCCATTCAGCACCCGCTCAGCGCCCGTCCAGCACCCTCTCATCGCCCGCTTATGCAACACGTGCATGTAACCTGAGCATAAAACCCAATCACGAGCGCAATAAAAGCGCAAGGTGCGCGACAGATGCTGATGTGCTAACTGCGCCAACAAAGTGCCACTTTGCGCCATTGAGTCCGAGTCCGAGTCTGAGTCGCTTAGCCCCTTTGGGGCTTAGCTCCTATGGAATAATATCCAAGAGCATGACAAAAAGCTTAAAAGCTTTTAGTGAGGAGTTAATCTTTTTTTTTCTCCTAATAAAACACCCCCACATGGCACCCATGTGCCCCACCACACCCCATGTGCACACCTCAACACATACAAAGTATTATATTGAGATACTCACTTGGTAGTGTAGCCAATGTGGGACGATCTTTACTAGTCCCAAGGCAAAAACACCAACATATTGGATTCCTAAGCCTACATAATATTGGATTTCTATTCTTACATAATGTTGGATTTCTATGTATAGACATATGGCATGCTATATAAAGGGGCCAAAGATTTCTCCAAGAGTATCTCAAGTGTGCTCATGTAAGTTTTTGAATAAGTTCAATACAAGAGTATCTCTCAAATTGTGCTCAATGATTGTTGAATAAGTTCGACATAAGAGAGCAAAAAAAAAAAATTGTTGAATAAGTTCAACAAATTGTTTTGAGAGAATTTTTTTGTAGAGAGTTCTTGAGAGCAAGAAAGCAATTGTAATTCTTTTTCCTTCTTCATAGTGGAATTGAATCACTCTCGTCCGTGGAAGTAGACACGTTGGTCGAACCACGTAAATCCTACTATTTGTGGTTGTAAACTCTCTAAGGTGCTTCTCTTATTTTCTTGGATCTTCTCTGATTTTCTTGGATCCATTTCCGATGTGCGTCCAACACTCCCCCTTGTGGATGGACACAACAATGGCTTGGCGTAGGAGACTTGTGTTTGCACAACTACTGGTGGAGATTACCTTGCAAAGATCTTCCCTTAGTGATTCCAGTCCAACTTCCTAATGAAAGCAAGTTTGATCAGCCTATTTCGTTCGAGTGGATGCCGCCTATGTGCGCTTCCTGACGGTACATCGTGTTAGATTTATTTGCCTTATGATTCAATAAAAGCAACTCCTTTCTTTTAGTCCCACATGGGAAAGGAGAAGTCATTCTCCTTTCCATATATTGCTTTACCCCTCTTAGTGGGTAAGTGGGCCTTGTAGGGGATGGGCTAGATCTCATCAAACCCGCGAGCGGGTGCGCGATTTAATGCGCGGTTTTACGCGTTTATTATTCGCGCACTTAGCACTTTGCACGCTTGCGCGCCGCGGAACGGACACGGGTAAAAAGGTAATTTCCTAACTTATTTTATTTTATTTTTTATTTTCCGTTGATTTGGTCTGGTGGGTTACTGGTCTTCCGCGGAACCGTTCTCACGTAATCCCGTTACGGAAAGAGTGGGATAGGTTACGTGAGACATATATCCAGGATCGTGATTCTGAGATCTGTAGAACAGAATCAGTTTTTCCTTCTCTCTCTCTCTCTCTCTCTGTTCGGAACGAAAGAACGATCCTACAGAGACGAAAAAGAAGAGAAAAACACCAGAACCTTAATTCCTCCAAAAATTCCTCCGTCAAATCTTTCTTCTTCGGGCAAAGTTGTGATCGTTCGTGGGATTCGCCACCGGGTGCACGGTGAAGTGAATCGAAGGATTCGTTGTATCTCGGGGATAGATCGCCAGGAACCCACTGCACTGTTCGTGGGGCAAAATTCTATTCTAAGGACAACGTGTAACGTGCCTCGAATCCTATACTATTTCTTGTTTTAATTTTACTTCTTCCTATTTGCATTATTTAGGAATTTAACCAACAATCTTAGAATAGAACTTTCGTAGCTTCTGTCCACTTTCTATTTTCTGGTTGAAAAATTCCTATCTACATGATGAACACCGTAGAAGAACTGAACACGAACATTCATAACTCCTCCAAACCGGAGAAGTTTGATGGCCTGAATTTTAAGAGATGGCAGCGTAGGATGACCTACTGGCTAACCTGTTTGAAACTGGTTAAGGTTCTCAAAGAACCGGAAATCCAACCTGGATTACACGAACCTGCCAGGACCTACGAATTAGAGTCCTACAACGAGACAGACTTTATCTGTCACGGTAAAATTCTCAGTTGTCTTTCTGACACCCTCTATGATATATACTGCACTACCTCTACTTCCAGAGAGCTTTGGGAAGCTCTCGATAAAAAATACTCCAATGAAGGAGCGGGTTCTGAGATTTACATTGTTGACAGATTTTTAGAATTTAAAATGGTAGATGAGAAGTCTGTTGTTGAACAGACTAATACCCTTCAAACAATCATACACGAGATGTCTCAGAAAGACATGCCATTTGCTGATAAATTTCTAATTGCTGCCTTCATTAATAAACTTCCCCCTTCGTGGAAGGAATTTGGTTTAAAACTTAAACATAATAAGGAACCCATGTCTTTAGATGACCTGTTTGTGTCCTTCCGCATTGAGGAAGAAGGTAGAACTAGAGACAAGGAACCTATTAGTACTGAATTCGAGACAAAGTTACACATTGTTGAAACCAAGGGAAAGCCTAAGGGCCAACCCTATCAACAGAGGAACAACCCCCAAAACAGAAACCCTGCAAAGAAACAGTTTCTTAAGCCAAGAGCTGCGATTGGGAAAGACAACAGAACTAAGCGGGAATGTTACAACTGTGGTAAGCCTGGTCACTTTGCTAGGCAATGCCGCCACAGGAAGAAGGGTCAGGGATTTCAGAATCCTGATCGTCGAACTCCTGCAGACTCTACTGTTGTTCCACAGGCTCATGTTATCATAGCCGGGACCGAATCTATCGGTACCGATGATCAGAGGTTTGTAACCGTATGTTCTGTTTTTGAGTCATCGTATCAGCCTACTGACTGGTGGGTTGATACAGGGGCAAATGTCCATGTATGCCCTAATATTGATTCTTTTTCCTCCTACCGACAGGTTGAGGAAGGCGAATCAGTAGCTATGGGAAACTCGAGTGCTGCCAGAGTGCATGGAAAGGGAAGAGTGAACCTCAAGTTGTCTTCGGGCAAGATTCTCCCTTTGCATAATGTGCAGCACGTACCGGACGTAAACAAGAACTTAATTTCTGGTTATTTGCTAAATAAACATGGTTACAAACTGGTTTTTGAGTCTGATCGAGTTGTAATCTCCCTGAACGGTAACTTTATTGGGAAAGGATATGTATGTGGGGGTCTGTTTAAACTTTCTGTGGACATGCCTTGCAGTACATTAAATTCATGTTTAAATAATATTGCATCTACTTCTACTTCTGATTCAAATGCTCTCTTTTATAATACTGATAGTTGTGATATTTGGCATGGTCGTTTGGGACATGTCAATTTTAACTCTTTAAAGAGAATGTCTAAGTTACAATTGATTCCTAAGATTGACATGAGCAGGAATGGAAAATGTGAGATTTGTACACAAGCCAAACAGCCCAGAAAATCCTTTCATTCCGTTGAAAGGAGTTTTCAGCTATTGGAGCTTATTCACAGCGATATCTGTGAATTGAACGGTATTCTCACTCGTGGTGGTAAACGGTATTTTATTACATTTATAGATGATTATTCAAAATACTGCCATGTTTACTTGCTTAGAACTAAAAATGAAGCTTTCAGTAAGTTTGTATCTTTTAAAGCTGAAGTTGAAAACCAACTTGAGAAGAAAATTAAAATTCTTAGGTCTGATCGTGGGGGTGAATACACCTCTGCCGAGTTTGACTCCTTTTGTGAATTGTATGGTATTATACATGAGATAACTGCTCCTTATGCTCCTCAACAGAATGGGGTAGCAGAAAGGAAAAATAGAATATTTCTTGATATGATTAATGCTATGTTAGGTAGCTCTGGTTTATCTGATTATTTATGGGGGGAAGCCCTTCTTTCTGCTTGTCATATTTTAAATAAAGTTCCTTTCAAAAAGACTGATAAGACCCCTTATGAACTTTGGAGAGGTAGAAAGCCATCTTTGAAATATTTCAAAGTGTGGGGGTGCCTTGCTAAAGTTTCTGTCCCTCCTACCAAGAAAAGAAAATTGGGACCAAAGACCGTAGACTGTGTATTTTTGGGATATGCCAAAAATAGTACTGCTTATAGATTTCTTGTAATTAAGAGTGAGGTAAATGGTATTGATGCTAACACGGTTATGGAATCTAGGGATGCTACATTTTTTGAAAATATGTTTCCATTGAAAAATAGAATATCTAGCTCTTCTATTTCTACACAAGTCCCTGTAGTAACCTCTAGTTCACAACCAGAGGAGATTACCCCAGCAGAACCCAGGAGAAGTAAAAGAACAAGACGAGAACCAAACCTAGGTGAAGGTTTTTTCACCTACCTCGTTGAAGAGGATCCTATATCTTATCAAGGGGCTATGTCCTCAGTCGATTCCTTATTTTGGAAAGAGGCCATAAATAGTGAAATGGATTCTATTATATCAAATAGAACTTGGGATTTGGTTAACCTTCCTGCAGGTTGCAAACCAATAGGTTGCAAATGGATATTCAGAAAGAAGTTAAGACCTGATGGGTCTATTGAGAAATTCAAAGCCAGGTTAGTGGCTAAAGGGTTCAAACAAAGAGAAGGGGTAGACTTTTTTGACACTTACTCTCCTGTTACAAGAATTGCTACAATTAGAATGTTAATAGCCATTGCATCCGTTCATAAACTGTTTATTCATCAAATGGATGTAAAAACTGCATTTCTGAATGGAGATTTACAGGAAGAGATCTATATGGAACAACCTGAAGGGTTTGTTGTTCCAGGTCAAGAACACAAGGTATGTAAACTAATTAAATCTCTCTATGGGCTGAAACAAGCGCCAAAGCAATGGCATGATAAATTTGACAAGGTAATTCTATCATATGGTTTTGCTATTAATGATTCTGATAAATGTGTATATAGCAAAACTATTGGTAGCTCTTGTGTAATATTATGCCTGTATGTTGATGACATTCTTATTTTTGGTACTGACATGGATATTATTTATGATATCAAATCATTTCTGTCTCAAAATTTTGATATGAAAGATTTAGGACCTGCTGATGTAATTTTAGGACTTAAATTAAGTCGCACTTCTGAGGGAATTGGTATCTCCCAATCTCACTATATAGAAAAGGTTCTAAAAAGATTTAACTATTTTGATTCTAAACCTGTAAGTACTCCATATGATGCAAGTATCAGGTTGAAGAAGAATAAAGGAGACAGTGTGGCTCAGTTGAAGTATTCTCAACAAATCGGATGCCTGAACTATATTGCTAATCGTACCAGACCTGATATTTCTTACGCAGTAGGAAAGCTTAGTCGGTATACTAGCAATCCGAATAGTTCACATTGGACTGCCTTGGAACGGGTAATGAGATACCTAAAGGGCACGATATCCCATGGATTATTCTATGGAGGATACCCATCTGTATTAGAAGGGTATACTGATGCAAACTGGATCTCCGATACAGATGAGACCAAAGCCACAAGTGGATATGTATTCACATTGGGTGGAGCTGCTGTTGCGTGGAACTCTACCAGGCAGACCTGTATTTCCAGATCTACTATGGAGGCAGAATTTATAGCTCTTGACCTCACCAGTGAGGAAGCTGACTGGCTTAGGAATCTGGTAACAGATATTCCTCTGTGGAGCAAACCAGTTCATGCTATCCCTGTACACTGTGACAGCCAAGCTGCAATAGCAAAGGCTCAAAGGACAAGTTATAATGGAAAATCCAGACATATACGTCTGAGGTACAATCGGGTGAAGCAATTGCGATCCAGTGGAGTAATTGCAATTGACTTTGTCAGATCAAAGAACAATCTAGCAGATCCTCTAACTAAAGGGCTCTCAAGGAGACTTGTGTTGGAGACGGCAAGAGGAATGGGGTTAAAGCCCATAAATTGAGTCACCTCAAAGGCAACCCAACCTTTGATTGGAAGCACCAAGAAAAGGTTCAATGGGTAACAACAAAATTGATGTGTGACTGTAAACACTATATGATAGTAATTGTAAAGAACCATTCCTCTAATGTATAGTGTTGATCTGCAATAAATAAAAGGGTGATTGTAAAATCTCAATGAATCTGTGGCTTGTAAAGCAGGGTATATAAATTGCAGAATACCTAGAAAGATTCACCTATTTAAGAGTGAAAGTGGGGCCGCTTTCTATGGGAACTCGGGCTGTTCTCTAGAGCTCTTAAGAAAACGAGATAGCACATGGCCGAAAAGTGCACAACTGTTGATACGATCAAATGACTACAATGTGTTTGTGTGTATGTTGAGTCTGTACAAGTAAGATCCTAAGTTCAAGACTTAAGTCACTTTGGGTCTGTATAGATAAGATATATAACACTAAGGGTAGGTTCAAGTCCGGAAGACACCTTCCCCTGATACACAGTGTGATTGCCCATATCTTGTTTTCCTTCCTATATGTCCTATCGTGCGATACCTTCCTTTTTCTCTTATTGAATCATGTGGGGGATTGTTAGATTTATTTGCCTTATGATTCAATAAAAGCAACTCCTTTCTTTTAGTCCCACATGGGAAAGGAGAAGTCATTCTCCTTTCCATATATTGCTTTACCCCTCTTAGTGGGTAAGTGGGCCTTGTAGGGGATGGGCTAGATCTCATCAAACCCGCGAGCGGGTGCGCGATTTAATGCGCGGTTTTACGCGTTTATTATTCGCGCACTTAGCACTTTGCACGCTTGCGCGCCGCGGAACGGACACGGGTAAAAAGGTAATTTCCTAACTTATTTTATTTTATTTTTTATTTTCCGTTGATTTGGTCTGGTGGGTTACTGGTCTTCCGCGGAACCGTTCTCACGTAATCCCGTTACGGAAAGAGTGGGATAGGTTACGTGAGACATATATCCAGGATCGTGATTCTGAGATCTGTAGAACAGAATCAGTTTTTCCTTCTCTCTCTCTCTCTCTCTCTGTTCGGAACGAAAGAACGATCCTACAGAGACGAAAAAGAAGAGAAAAACACCAGAACCTTAATTCCTCCAAAAATTCCTCCGTCAATTCTTTCTTCTTCGGGCAAAGTTGTGATCGTTCGTGGGATTCGCCACCGGGTGCACGGTGAAGTGAATCGAAGGATTCGTTGTATCTCGGGGATAGATCGCCAGGAACCCACTGCACTGTTCGTGGGGCGAAATTCTATTCTAAGGACAACGTGTAACGTGCCTCGAATCCTATACTATTTCTTGTTTTAATTTTACTTCTTCCTATTTGCATTATTTAGGAATTTAACCAACACATCGAGCACACCGAGTCAGGTTGCCTTGACCTGACGGAGGAGGCCCTACGAGAAGAAGTCATGGAAGTCCTTCGAGAGTCATCTACGACGTACGCTACTTCGTCCCAAGGGATAGTTCCATATGCTGTTGTGAAGTATGTTCATTTGGTCCCAAGGGATAGTTCCATATGCTGTTGTAAAGTATGTCCATTTGCCTACGGTTTCGCTTCCTAGACATGTTCCAACTAGCCTTCCCGATAATGATAGTCTGGGATGAGCTGATCACAGAGCTGACCCATCATTAATTCGCTCAATTTGCCTAATTCTTCAGGCAAGGATGTGTTGGTTTCTGATCAAGCTCTGGATAACCTAGTATACTAGGGAAGGAGAGTTGATCCTGCCAAATGATTAGTGTGCCAAAAAGTTAAGAGAGAGAGAGAGATATTATGAGGATTATTGCAACCATTACCTATTTATGAGTTGAAGTGGAAAGATATTACTACGGATTTCATGTCAGGGTTGCCAATAACACCTAGTGGAAAGGATACAATATGAGCCATAGTGGATAGTTCGGCAAAATGAGCATACTTTTATTGAAATTAATTTACACCCGTAATTCAGCTGGCTTATATATTATTTAGGGTCAGCGCTAAACAACAACAAAAGTTCGAGGCCTTGTTCCGATTGAAATTTGCAAGAACAAGTACATAAATTGTCAGGTTTTCGAATTCTAAGAAGTATCGCTTTCCAGAATATGCAGGCACAGCATACCCGTGCCAAAGCCTGTATAGTATCCAGGTTGTATTTTTGGCTAGCAGGATCCGAGCACGATAACACCCCAATACCAAGCAAAGAAAGGAATGTAAAAACAATATCTTGTCTCAACGAATATCAAGAAACATAGTCTAACGAATATGAAGAATCGTACTGAGTACTTTGAGAATGCCAACTGATGTGATGCTGCACAGACTGTCCTTGATTTATACTCTAGTAAAGTTGCAAAGCGTCACGAACAGCCTAGTTTCAAGCATTATATATATATATTTATTTATTTATTAATATGACACATTTTCTTTCTCTTATCAGGATCATATCCAATGTACATGCTATCAATTTATTGCTAGACAGAACTCTGTTGGGCAATATAACTAGAATTAGAAATTCAGAATGACATCAGAACTATAATGAGAGAACAACCAAGTATCACTTTGGTAATGTCACCAAAGGCCAATAAATGATTTCCACAGTATGATACTCGAAGTGTACCAACAGATTACATTTTATTGCTGATGGATGAATCATCACTTAGAAGCATGATAAAAAGCTCCAGGGCGATCAAGCGACAACCTGACGGAAGAGTGACTTTCGGATCTGCAGAAAAAATAAGGCAGAAAAAAGGTCGAATGCGCAGGTTGAATGGCAAATAAATTCCTAAGATGGAGAATAGACAAGAAAATGACTTTTAATTAATAGAAAGACAATTTTCATACTCAATTAGAAGTCCAAGTACATGTGAGTCAATAGAAATGGCATCATGTTTTAGCAACCAGATAGACAAAAGGAACTGTTGTGCTAAAGATAAATAGATCCTTGACATCATGTTGTGCTATATATAATTTTCATTATAGCCAAAGAATAAAAAGTCGATCATGTAGCAGTAGAAAAATACACACCTCTGGCAGACGTGCGTCAAGTGTGTTTTCACAAACAATCTTTCCATCGAGAGAAGCCAGGACAACACCTCCAGAGCTGAATCGTTCAAAATTACCATCAACAACATTTACTTGTATTGTTTTATATTCTAAAAGAGAGCATACAACATTTTCTAAACCTATGCAAAATAAGAGAAAGTTCTGGTGCTAATACAAGTGACAGAATATTTGAACATGGCTTTTGGGGTTTATAGCACAAGTTCTGATTAATACACAATTAAAGATTATAAGGTGACAACCTATAACAGATCCATCACCAAAGCTAACAAAATCAGTACATGTCTTGTTATTTACATCTTTATGTGGCCCTTGAATTTAAATCCAAAACCATTAGTATGACTGATACTGAACAGTATCACATAAAAGATTACCAATGTCAGCAGTATCAATATTGGAATCGGTTTCAGTTCCTTTTATAGTATCAACATCAACGGTTTCATCAGTTTCACACTTTCGGAGTTCTTCAATTTCCAAAGCTAAAAAAATTATTATTACTATTTAAAAACTAGAAAACTATTTGATATACTAAGGCATAATTATTGCTTTTTCTAGTGAACTTTGAATGGAAATATTAAGATGAATGAATGTTGTGAATCTTCATAATATACAACTTCAACAAATGTTGCAGTGTGTTGATAAGAAATCTGATCAACACGTAGTATGCTAATCTTCGACACGACATCACGACCAAATCATTGTGTCCCCACTTTATTAACCCATATTTTTGTCCTTTTTTAAAAAAAATTTCTTTGCTGAATTTTAACCGGGAAAGAGAGTCACAAAGTTGGCATTGGCCTGTCACGACCCGCACCCGATATAGGGGCACGAGTGCGTGGGTACGTCCAGCCTACGCTGCAGCATCGACGGTAGAACACTGTCTGGTCACAATACTATCTAATCAATCTCACACGAGTATCCAACTCCATAAGGAGACACAAATATCACAATATAATATGTAAATACTTAATCACAGAACTAAACCACGATAAAATATCGAAAAAAATAAACGAAATACAACACAAGTCTAAACAACAAAAATAGTCTAACTCAAACAATAACATCCAAGTCTCAAAGTATGCCGGAAACAAATCCGGTACCATAAACTGCTGAAAGAAACTAACTGAATAACTAGTGATCCCGGCTAGACCTCCCGGAATCACACATGAGCTACAAGGTCCAAGGCTGCAGCTTCTCTCCCTATGGTCCATAATATGTCGGACACCAGTCCTCTAAGTCGCAGTCTGAAAAAATATTTTCAGTCATGATTGGATCAAAGTACAACCCAATAACAGTTTCAATTAATTGACAAGGACTATAAAACAATAAATACATGATGCTATATACTGAGAGAAAATAATAAATAGATGCAATGGCAAATAGTAAAGAGAACAGGCAATAGGCAATATGGTACAGTCAGTGCATATATGAAATGAAGAGAAAGAGCTACAATATCATATACGGGGTGATGTAGTATATGAACTGAAATGGAGAACTGTAACTATTCTAAGTGTTTTAAATAGTAGTTTCAAAATATGATCGGCTTGGAAACTTGTACGATAGCTATATGGCCTGGCTAATCATACGTGAGGTGTATGATTAACACTAACAATATTTTACACTTGTACGATAGGGTTATGATCACATCTATCACTAGCAATCCCCCCCAACTAGTACAGTGGATCCAACCATGACACGTCATGATATACGATCAATGTCCAATATATCATGTACAATGTCTAATATCAATGTCGTGTACAATGTCAATACGATAACCAATGTAATATCTCATGACTGCAGATCCAATTTATATACTAGTCTGTGTAGTACAGTGTCAAGAATCAGATATAATATTTCTAAATACTTGAATTATAGAAATTATCAAATAACGAAAATTATCAGAGAATATACTCGTCTGTGGTCCTGAGAGGACAATACCAATATCATGATCCCGAAGTCTCGCAGAATGATCCAATGGTCCTATATTTATAATATAATAATAATATAACATCAGCCATTACACTAGCACACATATAAACATAATTACTCTAAACTCAGAGACAACACTAGGGGTGATACTTGTCAACTAACAGGGTCAAGTGTGCGTCTAACTGCACGGGTGTCATGTACTCAAATGTTGTGCATAACAAGACAGTCAACTCACTAACACATGTCTAAAGATCTAAATCCCGTGTAACACCAACACATGTCTAAGCCAGTACGTTAGTGTAAACAAGACAGTCAATTCACTAATATTCAGGGTCACATAGTCATATGCAAATACGGGATACCCACTACTAACACTTAAGGCCATACAACATATATATATATATTACAGTCATACCTAGTACTAGCAATCAATTTCTAAGGAATATATATATATTATACGCATACACGCACGCACACGCATACTAGTTATTAGGTTCACCGACACGGGTCTTGCAATCACATCAACTAAACTGTCATAAAGCAATATGCTAATCCCTAATAGCATTCACACATGCACATACACACAACATGAAAGAAAGGCGAGGTCGAACCTGTGCGTGCACGTGAACGAGGGGGTGTCGCTGACCAGAGACAGTGTTCGGACTCCGGCGAGGGTGGCCGCGTGGTCGACTGTGCACGGCGGTCGACGGGATTTTTAAGGTCGGGGTGACTCGCTGCTGTCGGAGGAGTCCGATGTGGGGAAGTCGCTGCTGTGGAGTCGGGGGAAAGGCTCAGGCGAGGGCTGCTGTGGGCGGTGCTCCGCGGTGAGGGGGTCGGCTTCTTTGGTGGAGGTTGATGGCGGGGTATTGGCGATCGAGATTGGATGGTGTAGATGATGATGATGGTGATGGTGGAAGGAGGCGTCGGTGGCGAGCGGTGCAGTCCGGGGAGACTCTGGTGAGGTGATGGGTCAGGTGATGGCGTGGCCGGGGTTGCTGTCGAGGTCGACAGTGAGGGAAAGTCGGTGGCGATGTCAGTCCCGGTGGAGTGGAGGAGAACAGGCGGTTTAGTCGGCGGGATGGGTCTTGACGAAGGGGCTGTGAAGTTTAATGGTGGTGGTGGTGGTGGAGATCCAGGCCGTTGGGAACGGGTGGACTAGACGGAGAAGATGAAGGAGGAGGACGGTGGTGTTGACTCAGGGAGATGATCACGATCGATCGGTGGGATAGAGTCAGGAAGTCGGCGGTTGTGGCGCTTCCGGGGTCTCGGCGGGGATGGCATTCAGGGGTCGGGGAATGATATATGCAGGAAGGAGGCAGGGGAGTCGGTGATGATGGTGTGGATGGTGGTGTGGGTATAGCTGATGATGGGGAATTTGGAAGACTGGCAGCGGGGATGGCCTTGGCTCCGGCGGTCGCGGTATAGGCAGTTGGCAGGGAGGGAGGTCCGGCGGTCTGAAGGTGGTGATGCGGCGTAACAGTAGAGGGGGAAGGTGTAGTCGGCTAGAATTAGGTTTAGGGTTTTGATATTTTGTGATGGTGATAAAAATATGGAGGAAAAAGTATATATATATATATAGGAAGAAAAGTGTGATGACTACCTAGGGAATTGGGCCGCCCAAGTACATCCTTGGGGTTGGGGTTATTGTTTTTACATACAAGAATTTGAATGGCTAGGATGGTGTTGGGTTGAAAGGAGGGCTAAGATGGTTAGGGGTAAGGTGTTTGAGTGTTGCACACTCCAAAACAAAGGAAATTCATACATGTGACCGATCAATGAAGAAAATGGATGCTTCTACATGTGTTGGGTCCAATGGGATGTGGACACATTACTACAATTTTGCATAAAAGTCTGCAACAATTGGTAAATTGCACAAAAGTGGGAATTTGGATTGAATGAGGGAAAACACCATGTTTGGTGTGATGTAGTGGTTAAAAAGGGTGTGTGGTGTCTAGTATGAACCTTGAGGGTGTTAATGGGGGTTTGGCTTGGTGTTGGATCTAGCTTTGGGTTAAGTTGTGTCCTTACACCAATTTAATTAAATTTAATGTAATTGGTGTTCTAAAATTAATTGGAAGTACATAGGGTTAAAATTAGGTGGGACACAAATGTCATGGACGTAGAAGACTCAGAATAGAATATTGTCATAATTTGGGTTGCACCAAATGGGTCAAGATTGTCTCCAATTTCGATTGGAATGCACAAAGATGCAAACTTGGATTTATTTGGTATTAAAAACAAACGTCTGCAACGAATATTATGCGACTAAAATGAAGTATAAGAGAGGGTATTTATGAGTTATACAAATATCAGAATGGAAGACTGACACGTATAGGACAAGGGTGTAAAATTTGTTGGAAGGCAAAAGTTAGTGTAGCGCTCCAAATATCGAAGCAACGGTAAGGTACAACAATTAAATAAAAATCACAGTAATAAAATATAACCTTAATAATTAATCCCGAAAATTACTAATTAAACCCATAATCCTATATTTTTGTCAGGGGTTCATCTAGTGGGCTTCTAGGTCTAGTCTACTAACTCATGCATTAAAGAACACTATATATATATATATATATATATAATATATATATATATATATATATATATATATATATATATATACACACACATATCATGTAGTTATTTAAAAATAAATATATACAATATTTATAATAAATAAAAAGACAAAAATAACCCTATTTTAGGATGTGGTAGTGACAAGTCTACCCCTCTTAGAAAAATTTTGCCCTCGAAATTTAAAATCCTCAATAGTTGTGTAAAACCCCTAATCCTAAAAACTGTATTTACCCTTAATTAATTATTAATTTAATGATAGTAATTTTGAGCTAATTAGGAAAAATATATTTTATTTAATTTCTATTTTAGGTGTTTGTGCATTTAGGGGATTTATGGAGCCGGTATAAATTTTTCCTAATTTATTCCATATAGGAGACCCCGTGGACAGTTGCTAGCCTAATGGTATGCAAAAATAAAAAATTTAGAATTTTTTCCATGTATATATATATATATATATATATATATATATATATATATATATATATATATATATATAGTTATTAGAAAAGAGAAAAAAAGAAAAAGAAAGAAATATAAAATTCCCTTAATGGATCTCTAACCCTCCTAATGGATCCAAATCACTTGAACCATACCCGCTATTTAGACCCAAACCCGGCCGCTCAAGATAAGAGCACAACAGCAGAAGCTGCGCCTCCCCACCCCTCCCCGCGCATGTATCGACCCAACTCACGTTCTCTTACCTATATATATATCCTCTTTCATAAAACCCTAACCCTAATTATTTCTTCCCATCTAAACCCCACCTAACCACCGTCCGACCGCCCAGCCGGCCGCCCCCAGACCGCCAGAACCGCCGTACGAAGACCGCGACTCCGCGCGAACCGCAAACTGCAGTTTTGAACATCAATCTTCCTGTGTTCACAACGCGGTTTCCGTCACCTCGCTGAACCAAACTCGATCCCGTCTTCACCGGTACGTTCACCACTTAACCCCCTTCCATATATGTATGATAGTTGATCTCGAACAGCGCATAACCCTAGGCGAAAACAACGTCCAAGTTGACGGAAAAAGATAACTTTTGGGTATCACAGAAAACTGCGGTAAACTTCCTATGTTCCCGGATTCGTATCTCCCACCACAGAGATCCGAATTTGATTTTTCTTTTTGGTATGCGGAGACCACTTGACCTAGTTTAATTTCTATTAATTATATTAATTTGTTGACTGCTGTATGTAGAATTAAATTCGTTAGAAAATTCTAAAAACACACTTTTTTAGATTTCTAAAAATTATGAAACGGAGCGTGCCCCGCCAAATAGGACCGCCCTGTCATGTACCAAGTCTACCAAAGGGTGCACGCAGCATACCCGGACATGTGAGATTTCACGAAAACTGATTTGGACTCGTGTGCGCGTCGAAATCAGCCCGTATCCGCAGCAAATCTTCCTTGTCGTAACTTTTACGAAAGCCCTATGCATTTTGTACACGCTCGTCAGATTACGATGAAACTTATGCCATTGGACTCGTGGTATCACGCTGGTCCTGTGACCCAATTTTCACACAATTCTGAGATAGTTGACCAAGTCGCCAATTGGCGGGCCCCACGGTTGGCTTTTTGGGCGAAATTATGTTCGGCTCACCGGAATACACATTTGGACATACCGTTGAGTTCGTGCTAACATTTAGAGTATGTTTAACCTATAATTTTACCCATTTAGAGACCTTTACCCTTGGCACACTTTTTGATGCAAAGTGGGCCACACGTGGACCCCACTTTGACTCAAAATTATCGTTTGCCCCTGTGTCCAAATTAGACGAAAGGAAAGTATTTTTTAGCTATTTTGCTTATTCTGGGAACGATGGTGATGTTTATTTCAGCATCCGAAGACGTTCATTTTGAGGCCATAGTTTCTGATCCTGTGTGTTTGACATTTGGACGTTACATTTTGCAGCTTCTTGCTAGAAAAGTATACCTTGCCATTGTACTGTTATTCATATTCCATATGTTGCATGCATCTTTATTTTCTGTCTTTAGTTTATATATTTTAACTGTTATATAAGATGCGTGCGACAGTCGTCGCGATATATTTTTATTTATGTATTTGCATCGACCTTGTTTATGAGACTACCCCATTATCATGTAGCATCATTAGGTTTATTGGCCGTGACACAGTTGTTACACGAGTGTGAGTCTTATATAGATCACGGACTTGCGTGCATGGTTTGGCCTCCTGTACGTGTGGGCCGTGCGTTAGGGATGACTGCTGATAGAAACTTTGTATGCTAGAAGACTTAGCAGTTATTAGAGGTCCATGGACATAGCGTATTGTAGTACGGTGGTCCAATATTTGCCTTTGTTTGGTTGCAGGATTGGGATAGGATACTAAAGATAGGCTATGAACCAAATTGTGTCATGGATGTGACATGCTTAGAGCATGGGGTGGGGAGAACAACAAGTACCGTATTTTGGCTCATTTGTACTTTTTCTATTGTGCGCCCGGATTTTCCGCCGGAGATACGGGTGGTGATGACCACTATATATTATATATTATCAGGCGGCCTCTGGCGTTCAAAAGACGACATACTTTTTAGGCCCCTGGATCTCCAAGAGAACCATGCCAATCCCAGTTTTCAGCCAGATAGCCCACTTGGGGAAATTTGTTCTTAAACTGCATTCACTTAGACGGTTAGGTAACCCCATTGGATATTTATTTCAGTACTATATTGGCATGCTTTTATGTACCTTGTTATGTCCCTCTGAGGACCTGGCCCTTCCAGGTGTATCTGTTCTTGAGTATTCGCAGGAGCGCAGATTCGGATGGTTACATATGTTTCGAGGATGTCTTCTCTTCGAGACCATGATTGTTAGCTGGTATTCTTATATTGTGTTTGTTGTGGTGTACTTATATTGTATTTACTCTTATATTCGAATTGGTAGTGGATTTGTTTCCATCCAACTATCATCCTTAGATACTTTGTAGTGAGATCTAGTTTCATAGATATTGGTTATTTAATTATATTTGATTTGCGTGGATGAGATTTAGATTATACCCTGTGACTTGTGATAGATTTATACCACTTGTGGATTTGATATTCATATTATAACGTACGTATGGATTTGGTTTCCATATATTGGAGTTGCCATATCCATGCGGCTGGCATGCTTACGTGTCCTAGTCCTACATATTTTTGGGACTGGAGCGTGACATATTTTTAGTGGTGGCCCATGCAGGTCGAGAGCATATTGTCTCGGTTATATTACCGTACCGAACAAGCCTGCACCTAGGAATAGAATATAGGATCTCATCCACAATTGACTATGATTCGCTCTCCGTCTAATCCATTCTATTTGAATAATTGTATCATGCTTGATTCCTGTGCTTCGCTAATAGTTCCTTGAGTATAGCCTTCCCCTAGAACATTGGAACCCTTGTTGTTAGAACAATAATTAGGGTAATAATCCTACCAAGAATACAACTCGAGTATTGACACATCATTAAGTTTATAATATCTAGTGAACCCTAGAATTCCTTACCTATAGATTGATCGACCATTATCCCTTGACATAGTTATGAAGGACTTAAGAGTAGTATAGATACTACTAGAGTTAGTTAGAAGTTTGGCCATATTGTTTGACCCTGGTATTGAGGAACCACTAGAAACCCAAGGTTAAACCTTAGAACTAAACCTAACCTTTATAGTGAGATAGTGTTATAGAACTATAAATCTAGCTCCTTGCCTTATCATTAAGCAGACAGTACCTTAGGAAGCCAAGAGGAATAAATATAATATTTTCTTGATCATACCTCAAACGCAGAGATTAGCATACCACCCTTCCTTAGGAAACCATGACATTATCTAGAGTCTTTCTATTTAGCTTTATGACTTGTTCCTCTGAACCCTTAGCTCTCGCTATTAGTGCGACGACTGATTTTTTCCTCTTATCTTTCAACTCGTGCCACCTGACACTTCTGATAGTAGGCCAAGTGATTTTATTCTGTGTAAAGGACATATAGTTGCTAGGATTATAGTTGTTAATGTTAAATTTTAAATTTCTGTGCTTGGTAGTTAGAACCTGATAGTTGAGTTGTTCATTTAGACTGTGATGATTATCCTTTAGTTGTAGATCACGTAATTATACCCCTACCTCGATACGAGTTATATTTCCATTCCCTTGAGGCTAGTAACTTTTCCATTCTTGCTATTGACACTTGTTCCATGAGCACTATGACTAAGACTTAAGATGACCAATACCTATATAATGCAATAGGAGACCTTAATGAGTACCAAGATCTTTCCTCATATACCCTAACAAGAGTTCTACTTTATTTACAAGGACTCGGTTATTCTGAAGAATCCCCTCAAGATAATTATAATATTAGTTATTGTTATAAGTTGGGTAGTATACCTCACAACATAGTATCACATAGTCTTTTGCCCTATTATTGAAGTGTAACTGATGACATTACATGTATGCTAGCATAAGACGATGATGTTTATTCAGACTGTAGAATTTAGAGGCCCATACCCTATTTTGGTCGACTAGCAACTTCGACAAGGAGTTGGTATGACAACTGTAGAGATTATGGAGTCTTATTTCTTTTGTGAACTTAAATTATTTTGTAACATCTCTCATCATAATCTAGCGTACTTATATTTTCTGTACTACCTTGACTTATGCTGCTATTATAGCCTAGTTTTTGCAAGCTTATTCTTTTATCGAGCTTGTTCATGACATGTGTTTTATTGGGGCCTGATCAACCACACTAATACATTTTAGAATCAGTGTATTACGGTCTGATCAACCATAGTGTGCTTGATTCGCCCTTCATAATAATACTTTACGTAGATTGAGATATATAGTTGACTAGTAGACACATGTACTTGCCCTCTAGATATGGCTGAGCATATCGTATCGGTTACATAACTGTACTAATACGAGCATACGAACAAGGAATTACCAAATAAGATTTCAATCCACAACTGCCTTGACAATTCCCATTGGAATTCATTAAACGCCTTGATCCCCATACTTCTATTCTATTAACTTTCCCTTGAACCCTTCATCATTGTTTTCCGTCTTCCCTTATTTCGGAAAGACAAAACCTCGTGCTTGGTATAAGTTTGATATACAGATAGTACTAGATATACCCATAGGCCAATCGCATTATTTGGTGACTATCTTTTATAATTGATTAAGGGCATATCATATACGATATAATTGGTGTTAAAGTTTGAGGATTGAATAACAGGAGTAAATAAATTGAGGAATATTTTTCTTAAATGTAAGAGCCTTATGTGATAGATGGATAAATTTAAGTTGGGTAGAAGTCGTATTGTTAATTTGAGATAAAATTTTTTTAGATTGTGATCACGTAGGATTAGATTGAGAGATTAAGTCATTTTAAACGTGGAGAATTTTAGAAGAAGGAGTTAGATGATGAGTATTTAATGAATTTTGAAATCTTGATATGTCGGACCAAATATTTATACTTTAAGTACATGATTTAAATTTTGAATATTGAAGGTAAATCATCAATTTGAAATTTGAGGATAAATATAGAATTTCAGACTTGAACATTGGTGGATTGAATTTAAAATTTTTACAATTTGATGATTTGAATTAAGAATTAAAATTTGATTGTTGGATTACCTATTTGAAATATTGAGGATGTGAATTTAATTTAAAATTTTGAAGAGTACAAAAATTCATAAGTAAAAATAGGAATAATATTGGACTAGAATTGTTTTCTAGGGGAGATTATGATAGTTGGAGATCGTGATGTAAAATTTATATGCGTATTTAATTCTTGAAGATGTTATGTGGATTTAATTTAAATTTAGATATTGATAATTTGAAAAAGTGAGAAGAGATTACAATATGTTAAATTTTGATTAAACAGAGGTTACCTTAATTTTGAAAGTGATTGCGATGGATTTGAATAGATTTTAAATTTTGGAAGAGATTGCGACTGACTTGCCTTATGTACATGAAGGATTAACAAATTATGCCTTATTTTAATTTTGATGACGAGATTGTTTTTAAGTTGGCTAGATTGTAAATCCCTCACCCAAAATTAGACCTACTTGGCTTAGATAGTGAGACTAAGGCTAGTTTGAATCCAAATAGAAATAGAACACGATATTTTTTATTTAATTTTACAACATTGTATCACTTAGCGCACCTTACCGTTGCTTCGATAATTGGAGCACTACGCTAGCCATCGCCTTCCTACAAATTTCATACCCATGTCCTAGACATGTCCGCCTTCTATTCTGACCCTTGTATAACTTATAATTAAGCTTCCTTGTGCTACATTTTAGTCGCACAACATTCGTCGCGAACGTTATTTCGTAATTATAAAATAATTCTAACTTGTATCCTTGTGCGTTACAATCAAAATTAGAGACACAATCTTGACCCATTTTGTACGACCCAAATTTTGATAATATTCTATCCGAAGCCCTTTAGGTCCATGCCACTTTTACCCCACCTAATTTTAATCCCATGTATTTTAATTAATTCAAGAATACCTTGCGCATTAATTTTAATTAATTTAATCCAATTTCTATCTTTGTGAAAATTTTTAATTGTTGGACGCTTTTATGCAAAAGTGCATTAAGGTGTCCACATCATTGGACATGACACTTGGAGAAACCTATTTTTCGTTCATGTGATTTTTCCATGAATTTTCGAAATGTGCTACGCGCAACATCGCCCACTCATTTAAACCTAGCCTTGCATTTTAAACAATGCAAATCTTATATCGTCCTTGACTTTTTATCGTGGCTTAGTTTTAATTTCGAGGACAAATTTTTTATAAGTTGGGTAGAATGTAAAACCCCTAATCCTAAAAACCGTATTTACCCTTAATTAATTATTAATTTAATTATAGTATTATGAGCTAATTAGGAGAAATAGATTTTATTTAATTTCTATTTTAGGTATTTGTGCATTTAGGGGATTTATGGAGCCGATATAAATTTTTCCTAATTTATTCCATGTAAGAGATCCCGTGGACAGTTGCTAGCCTAATGGTATGCAATAATATAATTTTTAGAATTTTTTCCATGTATATATATATATATAGTTATTAGAAAAGAGAAAGAAAGAAAAAGAAATAAGAAAAAGAAAGAAATATAAAATTTCCTTAATGGATCTCTAACCCTCCTAACGGATCCAAATCACTTGAAACCTACCCGCTATTTAGACCCAAACCCGACCGCTCAAGATAAGAACACAGCAGCAGAAGCTGCGCCTCCCCCCCCCCCCCCCCCCGCCCGTATGTATCGACCCAACTCACGATCTCTTACCTATATATACATCCTCTTTCACAAAACCCTAACCCTAATTCTTTCTTCCGATCTAAACCCCACCTGACCGCCGTCCGACCGCCCAGCCGGCCGCCTCCAGACCGCCAGAACTGTCGCACGACGACCGCGACTCCGCGCGAACCGCAAACTGCAGTTTTGAACAACAATCTTCCTGTGTTCACAACGCGTTTTCCGTCACCTCACTGAACCAAACTCGACCACGTCTTCACCGGTAGGTTCATCACTTAACCCCCTTCCATATCTGTATGATAGTTGACCTCGAACAGGACATAACCCTAGGCAAAAATAGCGTCCAAGTTGACGGAAAAAGATAACTTTTGGGTATCGCAGAAAACTGCGGTAAACTACCTATGTTCCTGGATTCGTATATCCCACCATAGAGATCCGAATTTAATTTTTCTTTTTGGTATACGGAGATCACTTGACCTAGTTTAATTTCTGTTAATTATATTAATTTGTTGACTGCTGTATGTAGAATTAAATTCGTTAGAAAATTACGAAAATACACTTTTTCCAGATTTTCAAAAATTGCGAAACGGAGTGCGCCCCGCCAAATGGGACCGCCCTGTCGTGTACCAATTATACCAAATGGTGCGCGCAGCGTACCCAGACGTGTGAGATTTTGCGAAAACTAATTTGGACGCGTGTGCGCGTCAGAATTAGCCCGTATCCTTAGCAAATCTCTTATGTCGTAACTTTTGCGAAAACCCTGCGTATTTTGTGTACGCTCGTCAGATTGCGACAAAACTTGCACCACTGGACTAGTGGTATCGCGCTGGTCCTGTGACCCAATTTTCACATAATTCTGAGATAGTTGACCAAGTCGCCAATTGGCGGCCCCATGGTTGACTTTTTGGGCAAAATTGTGTTCGGCTTACCGGAATCCACATTTGGACATACCGTTGAGTTTGTGCTGACATTTAGAGTTTTTTTAACCTATAATTTTTTCTATTTAGAGACCTTTACCCTTGGCACACTTTTCGGTGCAAAGTGGGCCACACGTGGACCCCACTTTGATCCGAAATTACCGTTTTGCCTCTGTGTCCAAATTGGAAGAAAGAAAAGTGCTTTCTAGCTATTTTGCTTATTTTGGGAACGATGGTGATATTTATTTCAGCATCCAGAGACGTTCATTCTGAGGCCATAGTTTCTAATCCTGTGTGTTTGACATCTGGACGTTACATTTTGCAGCTTCTTGCCAGGCAAGTATACCTTGTTATTTTACTGTTATTCATATTTCATATGTTGCATGCATCTTTATTTTCTATCTTTAGTTCATATATTTTAACTGTTATATAAGATGCGCGCGACAGTCGTCGCGATATTTTTTTATTTATATATTTGCATCGACCTTGTTTATGAGACTACCCCATTATCATGTAGCATCATTAGGTTCATTGGCCGTGACACAGTTGTTACACGAGTGTGAGTCTCATATAGATCACGGACTTGCGTTCAGGGTTTGGCCTCATGTACGTGTGGGCCGTGCGTTAGGGATGACTGCTGATAGAAACTTTGTATGCTAGAAGACTTAGCAGTTATTAGAGGTCCATGGACATAGCCTATTTTAGTATGGTGGTCCAATACTTGTCCTTGTTTGGTTGCAGGATTAGGCTAGGGTACTAAAGATAGGCTATGAACCAAATTGTGTCATGGTTGTGACATGCTTAGAGCATGGGGTGGGGATAACAACAAGTACCGCATTTGGGCTCCTTTGCACTTTTTTTATTGTGCACCCGGATTCTCCGCCGGAGATACGGGTGGTGATGACCACTATATATTATATATTATCAGGCGGCCTCTGGCATTCAAAAGATGACATACTTTTTAGGCCCCTGGATCTCCAAGAGAACCATGCCAATCCCAGTTTTCAGCCAGATAGCCCACTTGTGGGGAAAGTTGTTCTTAAACTGCATTCACTTAGACAGTTAGGTAACCCCATTGGATATTTATTTCAGTACTATATTGGCATGCTTTTATATATCTTTTTATGTCCCTCTGAGGACCTGGCCCTTCCAGGTGTATCTGTTCTTGAGTATTCGCAGGAGCGCAGATTCGGATGGTTACATATGTTTTGAGGATGTCTTCTCTTCGAGTCCGTGATTGTTAGCTGGTATTCTTATATTGTGCTTGTTGTGGTGTACTTATATTGTATTTACTTTTATATTTGAGTTGGTAGTGGATTTGTTTCCATCCAACTATCATCCTTAGATACTTTGTAGTGAGATCTAGTTTCATAGATATTGGTTATTTAATTATATTTGATTTTCGTGGATGAGATTTAGATTATACCTGTGACTTATGATAGATTTATACCACTTGTGGATTTGATATTCATATTACAGCGTACGTATGGGTTTGGTTTCCATACATGGGAGTTGCCATATCCATGCGGCTGGCATGCTTACGTGTCATAGTCCTACGTATTTTTGGGACTGGGGCGTGACAAGTTGTATTATTATTTTTTTACCATCAAAATTTAAATTCATCAAACCATATAATAATGAAGTAAATCCATATTGTTATTTCATAAAATTTTTAAAATTCTATAAATATCATATTCCTGAAAATCTTCAAATTTAAAATCAAATTCCATTCTTATCACAATCTCCTCCAAAATCTTAAGTTAATAACTAAATACAAAAAATTTAATATCCAATCCTCTAATTTAAATCCAATCAATGCATATTTATAAAATTTAAAATCTTATCCCAAAAATTTGAATTCAAACACGAATCCATTAGTGACCTTATTCATCGATTCTTTTTCCACACAATACTCAAATAATATAATACTTACGAAATCTTCAAATGCAACATACAAAATATAAATTTTAAATTTATATCTTGCAGTCAAATAAATATAATGATAATCTTCTTAAATTTCTCAAAATTTAATAATAAATTCAATTATATCACAATCTTCATAAAAATTAATGATTTAACAAAATCGTCAATTCAGCCATATTAAATTCTCAACTCTTTATTTAAATTAATGTTTATCCTCAAAATTTAAGACACATTGTCTCTCTCAGTCCAGTCATAACCTCTTCATTGATCTTCACTACGGTCAAACCCCCAACAACCAAGGTCTAAGAAAATCCTACCTACAGTCATACAACATGCAATCTAGAGAAAACATGTATGGTTATGGTCTGTTTTGTCATGGTATTGTAGTCGCTGTCAGGGTGTACTACTAATTATATTCTAGCAAGAAAATTACCGATACAAGCTATGGTACTAAGGAATCAATCAATCAATCAAATAGACGAAAAAGGAACAGATTGAAAGAAAAGAACAGAACCTGCTAACACAACCATAGGTTTAATGATGCATCCAAAGTTTGATACCCCTATCCCTTTGGTACCACTATTTCTACTACAAGCACATCCACTGCTAGCTTTCTTACCTACTATAATTGTTTATACTAGTTGTTCTTATCACCCAAGTACACACCAAGTGTAACACAGCACACTAAGTACTCCTTCCTCTAATACAACTCTAGATGGACAGCCAAGTTAGTTTGCAGTGCCATCTTAGGCATGCTCAAGCCAACAGATCCTTACACATGTACATCATCCACTCATATACTGATACACATTTCTTACCCACATCTATCTAAGTATACCTATATATACTCACAGTCTCCAACACTCAAGGTACACACAAATACGTTAATTGTCTACAACCCTCAATTGTGTACTAAAATTTGCACTGCCTGGATTACTTGTACTATTACTTCCAATAATTTTCTATCCATATTAATTGATACATCAATCTAATATTATCACACGAGGTACTTACTGTTACTAGCACATTGCTCAACTAATCCTTGATAGATATAAACACTAGCACTCTTGGTATAGTAACACTAGCTTCATCATTAGATTACCTCATCAAATTGACACTCATCACCCACTGTGCATCCTACACACAATTTCTAGACACTCTTCCATCTATTGCTTCCAACCCATCACTGATCTCAATATCAGGTGGTACATCCATCACTAGTCATATACCGGTACACTCATATCTACTTACATCAAGGCCCTACTTTTATCTGTAACACAAGTCTTACTACTTAGCACAATGTATTCTTATTCCCTCACACTCTTCTATCTACTTATGGGTACCCTCCTACTATGGCACACTCACTACGGTCAACACTGATACTCAAGACACAGACATAATTGCAAGTCACCAATTATTACACTAACAAGGAATCCTAATAGAAAGAAGCTCTATAAGGAACTGGATTATGGACTGAAGGTATCTCTACTGCTAGCAAAAAAAATGATGGAACAAGGTCCTATAATAATAGAAGTGGATAAGTATTGAGATGATACCTTGAGAACCAATTTAAGTTACAATCTGATAATCATACACGTCTGTCCGAAATCATGACAATCAGAATCCTCGCCATGCTAGTAAGCATAGCTGCGATAAACGATAGGTTTCATAACTAAGGTATGCAACTCTATAATCATGTCATCTAGAATCCTCACCACACCAACCGGTTATGGCTGCGAGAAACTCTAGGATCCATAACCAAAGTAGATGTTTCACCTTTCTCACTATCCTCATCAACATATGTCATCAGATGACACCGTAATTTAGTCCATAAAATTCATCTCGATATGAAATTAAACTCAACAACGACACCAAGAATTAAATTTAACAACTGATCAATAAGAATCAAATTCAATAATAACAAGTGAGAATGGACGGAAACAAGGAAAAAGATTTAAATTATAAATTATAATAAGATTCTCAAGGGTCGTCCCAGGAATCTCTCAAAAATTTGTGATTGAGTATCCTCTCTCATCCTAGTATAATATATCCTAGACCCTTTCACAGGCTCGTAGTAGTACAACTAAAAATGTATACTATATCCTAGATCCTATAACCTAGAACGCACTACCACGACATCGTACTACTTGCGAAGACTGACCTGCATGGGCCGCCACTAAAAATGTGTCATAACTCACACCCGATATAGGGGCACGAGTACGTGGGTACGTCCAGCCTACGCTGCAGCATCGGCGGTAGAACACTGTCTTGTTACAATACTATCTGATCAATCTCACACGAGTATCCAACTCCATAAGGAGACACAGACATCATAATATAATATGTACACACTCAATCGCAGAACTAAAGCACGATAAGATATCAAAAAAAAAATGAAATACAACACGAGTCTAAACAACAAAAATAGTCTAACTCAAACAATAACATCCAAGTCTCAAAGTATGCCGAAAATAAATCTGGTACCATAAACTGCTGAAAGAAACTAACTGAATAACTAGTGATCCAAGCTAGACCTCCCGGAATCACACCTGAGCTATAAGGTCCAAGGCTGCAGCTACTCTCCCTGTGGTCTATAATATGTCGGACACCAGTCCTCTAAGTCCCAGTCTGGAAAAATATTTCCAGTCAGGATTGGAGCGAAGTACAACCCAATAATAGTTCCAATTAATTGACAATGACTATAAAACAATAAATATATGATGCTATATATTGAGAGAAAATAATAAATAGATGCAATGGCAAATAGTAAAGAGAACAGGCAATATGCAATATGGTATAGTCAGTGCATATATGAAATAAAGAGAAAGAGCTACAATATCATATACGGGGTGATGTAGTATATGAACTGAAATGGAGAACTGTAACTATTCTAAGTGTTTGAAATAGTAGTTTCAAAATATGATCGGCTTGGAAACTTGTACGATAGTTATATGGCCTAGCTAATTATACGTGAGGTGTATGATTAACACTAACAATATTTTACACTTGTACGATAGGGTTATGATCACATCTCTCACTAGCAATTCCCCCCCCCCCAACTAGTACAGTGGATCCAACCATGACACATCACGATACATGATAAATATCCAATATATCATATACAATATCTAATATCAATGTCTAATATTAATGTCGTGTACAATATCAATACGATAACCAATGTAACATCACATGATTGCAGATCCAATCTATATACTAGTCTGTGTAGCACAGTGTCAAGAATCAGATGTAATATTTCTAAATACTTGAATTATAGAAATTATCAAATAACGGAAATTATCAGAGAATGTACTCGTCTGTGGTCCTGAGCGGACAATACCAATATCCTGCTCCCGAAGTCTCGCAGAACGATCCGATGGTCCTATATTTATAATATAATAATAATATAATATCAGCCATTACACTAGCACACACACAAACATAATTACTCTAAACTCAGAGACTACGCTAGGGGTAATACTTGTCAACTAACAGGGTCAAGTGTGCGTCATACTACATGGGTGTTATGTCCTCAAATGCTGTGCATAACAAGATAGTCAACTCACTAATACATGTCTAAAGATTTAAATCTCGTGTAACAGCAACACATGTCTAAGCCAGTATGTTAGTGTACACAAGGCAGTCAATTCACTAATATTCAGGGTCACATAGTCATATGCAAATACGGGATACCCACTACTAACACTTATGACCATACAACATATATATATATATATATTACAGTCATACCTAGTACTAGCAATCAATTTCCACGGAAACTAATTATTATATACATACACGTACGCACACGCATACTAGTTATTAGGTTCACCGACACGGGTCTTACAATCACATCAACTAAACTATCATGAAGAAATATGCTAATCCCTAATAGCATTCACACATGCACATACACACAACATGAAAGGAAGGCAAGGTCGAACCTGTGCGTGCACGTGAACGAGGGAGTGTCGCTGACCGGAGATGGTGTTCGGGCTCCAGCGAGGGTGGTCGCGTGGTCTGTCATGCCCCAGTCCCAAAATATTGAGGGACTAGACACATGGCAATGGCCAGCAGCACACACCGATGGACAAATCCAATTTATTGGATCCATCAGGGCGCACTTAAGCTGTAGTACAACAATAATGGTCTAAATATACTAATCTCATCCACAGAACTGAATACAATAATATCAGAATCATAAAGCAAGATCAATCTCAATAAAATATAAACTCGAAAAATAACCCGGTAATGAGTCTGATACATCTGTCCAGATACAAGAATAAAGATAACTACAGCAAATACTGAGTATGGAAACAGTATATACTTAGAAGATACCCTCGGTGATCACTCGTCTACTGGATCTGGTACTGCTCCAGTGCCTGCTCCTGCTCCTGCTAATGCTCCTGTACTGTATAACTCTGGGTAGATCTCTCCTGCTAATCCTGGGGACATAATCCGGATCTAGGTCCTTAGGGGACATAGCAAGGTACAAAATAACTCAAGCCATAATAATGCAGTGCAGAAAATAAATGAGTAATAGGGTAGTACTAAATAACCAGCTAAGTGAAATGCAAGATGAGAGCATCACTAAAACTCAGGCTGAGACCACTACAAGCTCTGTGTCGGGGAGTCGGTAGCAGTAATGTCACTAGTAGAGTGCCTAGCTCTGATATAGAGTCTGAAGCCTCACAATAAATATAACACTAGTAGAGTGCCTAGCTCTGATGTAGAGTCTAAGGCCTTACCATAAATAAATATATATAAATTAGCCTGTAGCCTATGTGTCTCTCCCCACCCAATGTAACCACACGTCTCATGTTCATAACGTCTCATGTCCATGTCGCGCGAGATCATAGCTAATGCAACAAGTCATATAATGTCTATGAATATAATATCTATGTCATAAAACCTGTATCCTATACAGAATCACCATAAATATCTCAGGAAGATTATGTCTCATAAATAGTGTCAAGTGTCCTGGGTTATAATGTACTTGATAAGACAAGTACGAGAATATAAAGGGTCACGGATGTCCATCTCTAGGTGACGTTACACAACTCTGCATACAGTGTTGGCATCCGACTATTAATCGGACGCTAAGTAAGTCACACGGTCCTAGGTCAAGCATGCACAATAATATAAATGAATCAAAAAAAATATGTAACAAGACTGCAAAGTTGGCAAGGTACACTTGTCTGGGGTTGGAATACCAACGGTTGTCCCTGTATCAGTAGATCCTGCAGGTACTCCTCCAAAAGCTGTAATAAACATCACCAATAGTCTCAGAAAATATCAAATAACTAGAAACGCTTGTCCTTAAGTCCAATTTGGACACAGGGGCAAAAATGACAGTTTCTGGTCAAAGCGGAGTCCACATGTGGGCCGCTTTGCACCAAAAAATGTGTCAGGATCAAAGGTCTCCAAATTATTCCAACTTAGTGTCAACAAGTCAGGAACGGTGATACGAACCCAACGGAATTTCCAGAACTGGATTCCGATGAGCCGATCACAAAATCGCCCGTCAAGTAGAGCCGCGGGGCCCACGATACGCGATTTTGTCAACGTTCTCAGAATCGAACCAAACTTGGGTCACAGGACCAGCGTATTTCTACGAGTCCGATGGTGCAAGTTTCGTTTCGATCCGACGTGTGTACACAAAGTTACAACGTGTTCCAGAACAGACGGATACGGGACGTTGTCGGCGGATACGCGTTGATTCCGGTGTGCACGCACATCCAAATCAACTTCTGCGAAATCCCGTACGTCCGTACCAACGACGTGCACATTTCGGTGAAGACCGCGCACGACCAAGTCATCCCGTTTGGCAGGGCGCACTCAGTTTCGGGGTGAAATAGGAAGTTGGTTTTCCTGTTTTTGGATCGCGGTTTGCGATCACCACAGGACGCGATGCACCAAGCGGGTTATACGGGCATCGAGAGGGTTTCACAGTCTACGCGTCACAACTGACAGAACGAAAAATAGAGCAACGAGGAGAGAGAATGGGTTACCTGAACAGGGCTCTGTGGAACAAGAATTCCTCGTGTCCGTATGACTGTTTCGTGTCCAGTCCGAGTCTGCTGTGTCCGGAGCTAAGGCGGCTGTGTTCGTGCCGTTGTGTCCATGCTAGGGCAGTGGGCGGTCGGCTGGGGAGTGGCCGTTCTGGTCGACGGAGCCCGTCGACGGCTAGGGCAGTGGTGAGGGGGTGTTCTGGTTATGGGTGGTGGAGCTCGTCGGGGTCAAAGGCTTTGGGGATGGTCGATGGTGGTGGTGCTGGGCTGGGCTCAGGACGGAGGTCGGCGAGGTGAGGGGGTCGAGTGAGGAGGTTAGGGTTTTCTGGGTGGAGAGGTCGAGGGTGCGACGTTCGATTGAGGTCAGCGGGTCAGCATTCAGGCGACGGCGGGTGGCTCCGGTTCAGCGAGGGATCCGGTCAGGGGAGGACAGCGGGGAGGTGGAGACTCGGGTTGTCGAAGACGAGGGTGGCGATGGTGGTGTGGTGTGCTCCGGTGAGGTTGGCAATGACAGAGTAAGAGGAAGGAGAGAGGGAGGAGGTCTGGTGCTGGGTGGCTGTGATGGCAGTGGGGTGCTGGTGGTTTGGCTGTGCTCCGGCCGATGGAGAAATCCGGCCAGTGGGTGGAGGAGGAGAGGACAGGGAAGAAGAGGGGTTCGTGGTGGTGTTGGGCTGCAGCAAGGCTGAGGGTGAGGTGGTGGTGTTCGTCGAGTGTTCGACGTCGGGGATGGGGTGACAAGCGGAGGTCGACGAGGCGAGGGGGGTCGAGCGGGGAGGTTAGGGTTTTCTGGGTGGAAAGGTTGAGGGTGCTGCGGGTCGGGGTAAGGTGGTGATGGCCGAGCGGGGGTGGTCGAGCGGGGTGCTCGGTGCAGCGGCGGAGAGGGGAGTGGTGGCTGTGGAGTCTGGTCGAGGCGGGGGATGGCTGTGGAGGCGGTGACAGGCGGAGGGACGGCCGAGGGAGGTGGTCGAGCGGGCTAGGGCTGCTGTGGGTGGTCGTTCTGATTGGGGACGGGTGGAACAAGGAGGAAGAAGGCGGCGGGGAGATTAGGGTTCTGGCGAGAGTTGCTACGGCGGCGGAGAGATAAGAGAGGGTTTTACGGCGGCGGCAGGCGCGAACGTTGAGGTATTTATAGGCCAGAACAGTAAATCCTGTTGGGATTGGGAATCTAGGGTTTCGGTTAGGGTTTCGAGTCCGGGTCGGGTTCGATTCGGATCCGACCCGACCCGACCCATTATGGCTGGGCTGGGTTGGTCCGGTTCGATAGCGGTTTGGGTCAGTTTGGTTTAACTCTAATTAAACCAGGTTAAGTCAGGGTTTGTTTTGGTTTAGTTATACATTGATTTTTAGGACTTTAAAAATATCTCCGGAGTCCAATAAATTTACAGAAAATTACCCTATATCCAGTTTTCCATTTTACACCATAAAATATTATTTCTATAATATTTTAATATTAATTAAAATTATTTAAAAATCCTTTAATCACAAAATATATTAGTTTTTGATTCCAGAAAATATCAAAAATTGCTAAAAATCCAAATTAAAAATCCCTGAAAAATTAGGAGGTTACATGGTCGGTTGTGCACAGCGGTCGACGAGATTGTGAAGGTCGGGGTGACTCGCTACTGTCGGAGGAGTTCGACGTGGGGAAGTCGCTGTTGTGGAGTCGGGGGAATGGCTTAGGCGAGGGCTACTGTGGGCGGTGCTCCGCAGTAAGGGGGTCGGCTGCTCCGGAGGAGGTTGATGGCAGGGTGCTGGCGGTCAGGATTGAATGGTAGCGATGGTGTAGATGATGATGATGGTGATGGTGGAAGGAGGTTTCGGTGGAGAGCGGTGCAGTCGGGGGAGACTCAAGCGAGGTAATGGGTCGGGTGATGGAGTGGCCGGGGTTGCTGTCTAGGTCGACGGTAAGGGCAAATCGGTGGCGATGTCAGTCCCGGTGGAGTGGAGGAGAACGGGTGGTTCAGTCGGTGGTATGGGTCTTGACGAAGGGGCTGTGATGTTTAATGGTGGTGGTGGTGGAGATCCAGGCGGTTGGGTACGGGTGGACTGGACGGAGAAGATGAAGGAGGAGGACGGTGGTGTTGACTCGGGGAGATGGTTGCGGTCGACCGGCGGGATGGAGTAAGGAAGTCAGTAGTTGTGGCACTGCCGGGGTCTCGGCGGGGATGGCATTTAGGCGGTCGGGGAATGAGTTTTGTAGAAAGGAGGTAGGGGAGTCGATGATGATGGTGTAGATGGTGGCGTGGGTGAAGCTGATGATGGGGAAGTTGGAAGACTGGCAGCGAGGATGGCCTGGGCTCCGGCGGTCGCGATGTAGGCGGTTGGCAGGAAGGAAAGTTTGGCGGTCTGAAGGTGGTGATGTGGCGTGAACAGTAGAGGGGGAAGGTGTAGTCGGCTAGAATTAGGTTTAGGGTTTTGATATTTTATGATGGTGATAAAAATATAGAGGAAAAAGTGTATATATATATGGGGATAAAAGACTACCTAGGGAATTGGGCTGCCCAAGTACATCCTTGGGGTTGGGGTTGTTTTTACATGAAAGAATTTGAATGGCTAGGATGGTGTTGGGTTGAAAGGAGGGCCAAGATGGTTAGGGGTGAGGTGTTTGAGTGTTGCACACTCCAAAACAAAGGAAATTCATGCATGTGACCAGTCAATGAAGAAAAGGGATGCTTCTTCATGTGTTGGGTCCAATGGGATATCGATACCTCACTGCACTTTTGCGTAAAAGTCTCCAACAATTGGTAAAATGCACAAAAGTGGGATTTTGGATTGAATAAGAGAAAACACCATATTTGGTGTGATGTAGTGGTTAAAAAGGGTGTATGGTGTTTAGTATGAACCTTGAGGGTGTGAATAGGGATTTTTCATGGTGTTGGGTCTAGCTTTGGGTTAAGTTGGGTTCTTACACCAATTTAATTAAATTTGATGTAATTGGTGTTCTAAAATTAATTGGAAGTACATAGGGTTAAAATTAGGTGGGACACAAATATCATGGACGTAGATGACTCAGAATAGAATATTATCATAATTTGGGTTGTACCAAATGGGTCAAGATTGTGTCTCCAATTTTGATTGGAACGCACAAAGATGCAAAGGTGAATTTATTTGGAATTAAAAATAAACGTCTGCGAAAAATATTGTGCGACTAAAATGAAGCACAAGAGAGGGTATTTATGAGTTACACAAAGGTCAGAATGGAAGACTGGCACATCTAGGACAAGGGTGTGAAATTTGTTGGAAGGCAAAAGTTAGTATAGCGCTCCAAATATCGAAGCAACGGTAAGGTACAACAATTAAATAAAAATCACTGTAATAAAATATAACCTCAATAATTAATCCCAAAAATTACTAATTAAATCCATAATCCTATATTTTGGCCACGGTTTCATCTAGTAGGATTCTAGGTCTAGTCTACTAACTCATGCATTAAAGAACACTATATATATAATATATATATACACATATCATGCAGTTATTTAAAAATAAATATACACAATACTTATAATAAATAAAAAAACAAAAATACCCCTATTTTAGGATGTGGTAGTGACATGGCCAATGTCGGAGAAGTCAATATCAGATTGGGATTGACCAAAATGATAAGATACAACCAATGCATATTAATAATGTACGTTCCATAAGGATTTTTGTTGATATTTTTCTGTTCCTGCAATTTGAACAATAACTCGACTTTATAACAAAGAAAAAAGAACCTTAAATTTATTGTTGTTCTCTATTCCAACCCATTAAATGATGTTAAATACTTTTAAAAAAGTGTACATTCCATAAGGGTTTTTGTATCATACAATTACTCGACTTTATAACTTTTATTTATAAGGAAAGTTTTGTAAATAATATAAATTTTAACTTTGTATACATATAAATCTTTTGGAAAAGAAAAACTTCAAAACATCTATAACGAGCCTACTTTTGGAAAAGAAAGTTTATACATCTTCCTCCCTCCCTCCCTTCCTTCCAACATTAAGACTTCAAAGACTTAATGGGATGTATAAACCAGTTATCACAAGATTCTTATGCATGTCTCACTATAACGAGCCTACTATGGAGAAGTTGAATTATAGGTACGTCCCCCTTACTTACTCTTTAAATAGCTGTTAGCAAGACATCATTCCAGAGGTCTTCAAGCATGCCTTTCAAAAATAGGCTGTCAAAGGAATCCAAAAGTCTCTTTACCCAACTCTACTAACTCTTGATATTGGGGAAGTTCTTCACGATAGTATTATATTTTTGGGGGATTAGGGAGGTCCAATTAGAGCTCCGAATAGAAGACAGATGAACACACTTCAGTTACCCAATAGCACGTAAAATGGCATTTATATTATTTCTCCCATTCCAGTTTGCTTTTATTTGATGGTCGATGATATTAACATTGGATTTTAGAGCATGTGGTTACCGAAAGTTCTTAATATTGCAGAGAATGCAATACGGGAAACTTGGTTCCTTAAGTTTCTGCTCTTGCTTTTCCATAACCTGAAGCAAAATAAAGTATTGTTCTCAGTTAAGAGAGTAGTTTGCCCACAGTGCTTCAAGGAACTCTTGGTTCCCTACTATATTGTTTTCTGGCTTATGCTAATTTGGTAATAGTTTCCAATATAAGCACTTGAGCAAGGAGATGAAAAAACATGGTAGGATAAGTACATATTTCTTAAGATAAGGAATATCAGTAATAGGTGTGATATATGATTATATTCACGAGTAGCTTCTGGTACACAATAATGGAAATATCTTCAATACTCCCCAAATACCAAATTACTCATATGTCTCAACCGTTAAAGGACAAAAGAACACCATTGATTGCCTTTTGATTGCAATGTATTTTACCAATTTTCTTTAAATATTTTCAACATAAAGTTCACTCAAATCTGCACTGGCTAGCTAGTTTTGGGTATATAGGGTCCGTGGGAATGGCGTCCAGGAGGCTCGAACCCGCAACCTCCTGGGTAATATGCAACAGTCTTAACCACTAGGCTCTCTCTCTCTCTCTCTCTCTCTCTCTCTCTCTCTCTCTCTCTCTATATATATATATATATATATATATATATATATATATATATATATATATATATATATATATATATATTCTTTTTACCATCATCAAGAAGACATGATTGTTAATATTATCATTATTTTATATTTTTGACAATAATATTATTCCTTCCATTCCTGTTTGCTTTTCTAAAGCCTCATCCATGGTCATAGCACAATCACGTCTTCCTGATACATGTTTGACAAGTGGCTAGTCATCATCAAGAGATGGACTCCGACAATTTTCTTGGTGAGAGACCTCTTGGCCTCTATCCAATTATGGATGCAGTTCCCTTCCAGAAGCTTCCACTCCAGCTTTGGAATGAGCCCTCTTTTCAGAAGTTTGCCAGTGTCATCGGCATGTCACGATTCGTATGGATGCTGTTGCGGCCACCACGGCCACCATAACCGCCTGGCCTTTGCACGTGTTATGATTGAGATCATTGATTTTTGTGCGCTTCCCTCTTCCTTCCTAGTTCGTCTTCCTGATGGACGTCAGTTTGATCAAACTATCTCCTTCAAATAGACACCGTTGCCATGCTCCACTTGTCGTTGCATTGGGCACGTTGAGGAAATCTACTCGGCTCCTTCTAGTGATGGACTCAGAGAGCATCTCGTGGAGGTTCTGCGTGAAAGTGGAAATTCTCACCATCTCCTACCGCCTAAGAACTTGGCGTCCGACCTATCCACTGTGACTGCCCCCTTGGTCGTGTGGATTACCTAGGCTTAGTCGATATCTCCTAGGCCCCCCACCCTATCCTCCCGCCTACGGTAGGTAGAAAACAGGGAGGAGAAGGGAAGGCGCAGGTAGGACTAGCATGCTCAAGCCCTGTGGATGCTAGTCCAGGTGTGAGAGAGATGCATACTCCATTCATGCCCCCCCCCCCCGAGGGGCATGGAGCAAGCCTATCTCTTAACAAAGACAAAGCTGTTATGGGAGAGGAGATTCCTTCTAGGGTTGAGGCGCAACCCACCGCCAAAGATCGGTACCCGTCCAAAAGTTGCACTGAGACTTTGGCTAATGAAATTGCAGGAAAGGAGACAATGTTATAAATTTTGCTAGGCGGGTTCGGTGCGCCAAGGGGGCGACTAGCGCCTAGGTGGCCGAACTTTTTTTTGAAATGTTATTACATGTAATAGAGATAAATAAATTAGATAGTATTACATTTACATAAAAGTTAAGTTGTCTTTTTGGCTAGCAGGGGGAGTTTAAAGTCCTCTCCAAAGTCGTGTGGGTTGGTGGGGGGTTCGAATATCAGCATGTTCATTTTTTTAGGGGCTATTTGATATTATCCCCCTCTTAGATTAGGTATATTGATATTACTCCCTGTTAGATTAAAAGTTGAGAATACCTCCCCAAAAGTATTGTTAAAAACTCTTTAACGACACTTTCAAAACTTATTAACGACACTTTCAGGTTTTTAACGGTACTTTCAGGGGAATATTTTCAACTTTTAATCTAACAGGAAATAATATCAATATACCTAATCTAAAAGGGGTAATATCAAATAGCCCTTTTTTTAAGCACCATAACTCCACCCTAACAATAAAAGGGGGAGGAGAGGAGAGAGAGGGTCCAGCTCCACCTCCATCCCTCCTCTCCTCTCCAATCTATCAAGTGGGATCTACAAGAAGCTGCAGCAGCAGCAATAAGAGCAACAACATCAGCAACAAGAGCAACGAGAGCAGCAACGACAACAACAGCAACAACAACGACAACAACAACAATAGCGGCAACGATAATTTTTTTTTTTAAATTTCAGATGGCCGAGTAGGTCCGCCAAGGCATTAGCTAGGCCAAAATACGCCTAGGATCAGCGCCTAAGGGGTTTTCGGTACGGTCGGTAGCCACCTAGTGCCTAGGCTTTGCCTAGGCCGTAATTTAGAACCTTGAAAGGAGATGAGCCTTACTAAGGCTCAAATAGATGACCTCCAACCAGGGGGACTATGAATCACCAAGGTAGAGGGCCAGACGGAAGAAGCAAATTGCTAATACCAAGTTGAGGGTCAGTAGCAGGATTACCGGGACAGAAAAATAGGCAACTTGAATGTAGGGGTCTGTAGGGGTTTTGTAGGGATTCAAGTTTTTTTTTTGTTTCTAAGTGTATTCTAAGTGTGTTTCTAAGTGCGTTATTATATTCCAATGAGATTCTCTATCTTAAAGATATATCTGAACCTTCTAACATGATATACCCAAGCATGCACAAGTGTGTTCTTACATACTGGTGCATTCATGTGTATATGTATCTGTATGAAACATAATGCAAGGGATTCATATACATAACTATGCATATTATGTTTTATGAACCTACCACCAGCTGAGCAAGAACACCCTTTGTTCATAACAGTTTCCAGGTTTCCATCTCTATCCTAACCTATCAATACAACATCAGGGTTTTATTTATTATGCATGATACCATTATATATATATATATATATATATATATATATATATATATATATATATGGTAAACAGGATATGGGCCATAATGCTCATTTTTTCTAAATGAGCCATTCACATGTGTACCAATAGAAATGGATTTCTACATCCCATGTGCACCCATGTTTACTAGTACACTCTACTCCTATTGGTCCACATGTGAATGGCTTATTTAAAAAAATAAGCACTATGGCTCATATCTCGTTTACCCATATATATATATATATATATATATATATATATATATAAACGTCCATAAGGTACTAGCCTAGTGGTAGTACGGGGGGACACCGATGGGTAGGTCCTAGGTTCAAATTCTCCCCCCGGCAGCTGGATAGCTTATATAGCCACGGCCCGGCTTGGAGAAAGGACATCATATATATATATATATATATATATATATATATATATATATATATATATATATATATATATATATATATATATATATATAATACTCTTTCGATGACTGGAGAACATCCTAGAAACCTGGGCAATTTCGAGACCCCCTACCGTCCTTGGGATCTAGGAGCTTCTACTGGCGGAGACGGAGGAAAATCTCTTCGTGCTTACTCCCAGTTGACCTCAGACGAGGGTGGCTTGATCACCGTGGGCCATCAGCGGCGAGATCGACCTTCCCATTGTTGAAGTATAAAAAGTGCGCCTCTTGAAGATGGCAAAGTTTCCTACAAATAAACTAAACATATAAAGAATGGCGCACTTTCTCTCTGTTTCAAAGGATGACGCACTTTCAAGCTGCTTTCGTCAACAAAGATAGGCGTAGAAATCGCGTGTCATCTTTTCCCTCGAGCATTAAATGCGATGAATCTGACAGCTGAACATCAGTCGAGGATGTCAGAAGCCATCATTACAGATATGCTACGACACGTAGATCCAGATTTTCATTTAGCGGCTAGTACAAATTAACTTTTTCACAGTGTGCTGTAAGGCCAACCTCTTCAAAGTGCGCCATAAGGCCAACTTCTCAAAAGTGCGCTATCACGGCCAACTTCTCAAAAGTGCACCATCACGGCCAATTTTCACAAAAGTGCGCCATCACGGCAAACTTCACAAAACTGCGTCATCACGGCCAATTTCCACAAAACTGCGCCATCACGACTATTTTCTCAAAAGTTCGCCATCACGGCTACTTTCTCAAAAGTGCGCCATCACGGCTACTTCTTCAAAAGTGCGCCATCACGGCTACTTCCTAAAAAATGCGCCACCACGACTGCTTCTTCAAAAGTGCGCCATCATGGCTACTTCCTCAAAAGTGCGCCATCACGACTACTTCCTTAAAAGCGTGCTATCACGGCTACTTTTTCAAAAGAGCGCTTGCATAACCAATCTTTCAAAAAGTACACTAATCTCTAGACCACTTCTAATGTGCGCCTATGATCCGAACTGACAAAAAGAAGTTACGATTACGTACGTACATGCCATGTTTCTCGTAAAACGTGCATAAATAACTACCCCATGACCTATGCTTTCCTCGTATAGGAAGCCACGTATCAAGCAGGCAGCAAGTTGTGCACTCACTGACTAGATCGTGGGATGTAATCCCATAAAAAGTGCACACACAATACGGATTGTCCAAAGTGCGCACAAACTATCATAACTGCTCTGAAATCCTATAAATATAGGATCATTGTATATGTTACAAAGGCTAAAATTTTAAGTCTTTAAAGTTCAAGAACAGAATGAAAGAAATATAAGCTTGTCGTGTCGTTGTTACCAAAGCTTTCTTATTGCCCAACTCTTCAAGTTGTTCACAACATCCTTGCATTTCTTCATCGTCGTATGGTCCAAGGAGTAAAGTAATCATCTGCAGATCAGATCTCTATAGTTATACTTTTTTAAAATTAATTGTACTTAGATCCTTTTCTAGGATCATTTATACTTTTCTTTCTTTTAATAGTTTGTAATACAAAGTTAATACAATCTCTGTTCATTGCAAACACCCATGAGGCTGTAGACGTTGGTTCTTTGGCCATTTGTGAGCTCTCTGGCCAAGAGTGAGTCCATGGTGGGGACTGAAGCAAAGACGAGGCAGTTCCAAGCCACATTAGCCACCGGACGACCAATGCCGCAAGTGGTTGGATGACTGTTGACCGTCGGAGGAGCGGGCGATCCTCCGATCGACGTGCGGGAGATAAATTGTACAAGGCAATGTGACCAACTTGGTGTGCTCGAGCGTGTGCAGGCTTTGCATAGTACAAATCTTAAAATAGACATGCTATAACAACTTACTTCACTCAGTTCTGCAAGATAACTCAAACGGTATATCGACACTTGGACTTAGAGTTTTCAGTTGTTCACTCGGAGTATCGCTTGGCCGAGGCAAGCCCTCGTTCAGGTCGATGGCTACGATGAACCTGTCTTTGCTTGGCCAGCACACCTAAAAATTTGGATATACATGCTAGATCGCTAAGCCATAACCCCTTGTATGCTAATAAGAATACAACACACTTAGCTAAGAAAATATTCCCATCTTGTATTGTTTGTATTAGAATATGGAAATAAAACTTGTATTAATGTTGGTTCCTCGGACTATACCTTAGACCCGTGCTTGCGTAATCGCTTATATTTGTATGGCTTTGCCATATATTTTCCTTAAAGTTGTATTCGTACTGTTCAATGCTTAGCTGCTTTACATATTCGCTATGCTCGTCACTTAAATGTATGCCACGAATCAATGCACTTCACTATTTTATGGTTCGCTCAGTTGAGGCAGAAAGGCTATCAAGATAGTCATTCCGAGCCAAGTATGGAAACATTGAAAGTATTCAGGATCGTTAGGTCTCTAAGGCATCTCCTGAACTAGGGTACTGCATTATAGAAAGTTAAGCAAGATAATATCATGACATCTATGGAATCAATACTTATTCTGTACTGAATCTGACAACTCGGGGAGTCAATAATTTTTGATAGATCTTGACTTGAACCTGTACATGTTCTTGCGAGAATCTGGAATACTTGAGGATACGCGCGGTCACGGACAACTTATACACAAGGGAAATTTTTGAATCTCACTCCATGGACGGTCGCCGGGGTACTGGGGTCGATCCGATCTAGACGAAACTTCTAAGTAGTCATCTTTTAGTGGCGGGATGGGAGCAATGCCCTCTATTTATATTTTTGCTTACACGCCATCTTTGCCACTTGATTATATTGTCCACTATGGAAGTCATGCCAGTGACCTTCTGTCATATAGATTAAGTTGACTCGATTGCGGCAACCCGCATGTGAGTTATTTCATTGTAAGTGACTGTTCTGAGTAACATATATGTATATATATATGTATCTGAATACCCAAGACATCTAGTATAACACACCTAAATAATCTTCTGCAACACGCCTAATAATCTGTGTAACTCGTGCAACTGAATTAGAACCCGCAAGTGACACATGTGTTTGCTTATGTGAATCCTTAATTTTATATATATTCGTTCTCGGTTTAACTTGGTTTTCCTTGGACAGGGAAGGACGAATGGTAAGTTGGTAAGTCTCGTCGTGTTACTCTTATATTGCACGATGCAGTGCCACACGAGTTAGGGTTTACATCATTGCCATAAAACTGATTCCAAGAAAAGACTAGAAAGACAACAATAATAGAGTGCACATTATAACTAATTGAACGTGTTTGGATTTATTGAGCGGGTGAGAAGCCTTCCCACCAGTGCATTCATTGATAACCCACCAGATTGTGTGCAGGGTGCGGGAGAACCTCGTTCGGTGCGTAGTATCCCCTCGTGCACGCTAAGGCGTAGAGTTTGCTCTGGAGCCTTGGAGTATTGCGTCTGGAGCTGAAGCACATATATATGACATAATGTTGGAACATCGCCTATGTATCATTCCTTGTTGTAAGACACTTAGCACACCTTTATTGTTTCGAGAGAGAAAACTTTAGTGACTTGTAATCTCGGCCTAGCGTGGCTTATAATACTTATTCAGAATCAATAAAGAGCTAGTTTTTGTATCATACTCGTGTTCATTCTATGCTTCCGCTATATAGACCTTGCAAACTTGTTATTTTACCGTTTGTTCTATGCCTGACCTTGCATGGACGCAACTTTAGCTCTTGCAACATTACGCCTATGCAAGGACGACCGGACCTTGCGGGGCCGGGGCATGACATATTGGTATCAGAGCGTTGGCTTTACGTCCTTGGTCTCGTATCAATTTTCTTTGCTTGAAACTTCGTTTGTTGGTAATATGTTTGACGATCTCTCTCAATGTTCCTCGGGATATTCTATACAATAAGTCTAGCTAGTTGAATGGATCTCATGTGGGTATTTTGCTTGAGTAGTATAGCTATACAGAAGATCTTATGGGCTGAAGAATGGGTGTTATATACTTGACTTGTTTGGTGCTAGCATGTTTGTGTACGAGATTAGAATATCGTTCGAATAAGATAATTTGTATTCAGATCACGAAATTGAGAGATATCTATCAATGAAGCTAATTTTGGGGAAAGATGATACCGTAGATACGGAATAGATGATCGTTCTTGGATTTTTAAGGATCGTATCATTTGGATGTTTAGTGATGCGAACATAGTTTCAAGTATTTTTGTATGGCTTGGACCTGAGTGGTGTATGTGGAAAACTTTAAGGAACGTTATTTGGATCATGAATTTCAGGACAATGAGCCAAACAGCAATGCAAAGTTGTGCAAAAGATCAGTGTAAAGCCTTAGAACTTGTATATCCTAGTAAGATTGATATCATGTATCTCGTTCAAGAATTACTCGAACAGTTTTATAAAAATTGTGTAGAAGTTGGGATAATGTCGGATAAAGATTTGAAACGAATGACTAGGTCGAGGAAGAATAAGAAATCAGAAGATATTATGTGATACGTGAGAAATGAATGAAACAGATGGACTTTGTACTAGGGATTAAAAGTTTCGGGGAAATTGTAGTGCCTTCACCGTAGCTTGACCGACTTCGCTATCGCTAAGTTGGTTGAAATATATGTATTTCAGGGGCGCCTTAAATATGTGTACGATCCAGACTTAGTGATATACTAAACTCAAACCAATTTTGCTATCGCTAGGGTTGGTTGAAATGCATATACTTGGGGGATGTCTCGAATGTGTGCACGATCCAGACTCAGCGGTATGCAAAACTCGAATACAGCTACAGGTGAATATGATTATTATATGTGAATGAAACTAGTGCGATCGTAAGATAGCTTAATCAAGTGATAGCGCGAGAAAGAGTTAGCGCACAAGAGAATTCGGATTGGATGATATGCAATGATTCAGAAGAATTGATGAATTGAATATGATGTTAGAGATGTGAATCAAGTTGGATTGATGAAAACACAAATGACGATGATGAATTTTCGATGGTTATATGGACAAGCTTGATGAAATAAGAACGCAATGAAGATTGGTAGACATGGGCTCGAGGATTCTCTAGTTAAGAATGATATGTTTTGTAAACACCCATATTTTTAGAATTTAATTTAAAATTTATTTAATTATTATTGTGATTAAGAGAGAAATTTTTATTATTTTAGCTAATTATAATAAATGTTCATTCATGGATTTATATTTTTTTGTATTGAATTAATTATTAAAATAGTGCAAAATTTATATTTTTGGCTGTACAACTAATAATAGAGTATTGTGTATTTTTTTTGGAATTTATTGGGGTCTAAAACTATTTTTTAGATGGCCATATATATATATATATATATATAAACCAACCCAAACCAAACCGAGTTAAACCAAACTAGACCAACCGGAACTAAACCCGCACCCATAACCCGATAACCCGAACCGAAACCTCAACCTATTTTCCTCCCAGTAACTCCATGCAGCCCCGCGTCTCCCTCCATTCCTCTTCCCCACAACCGAAACCATGACCTCCTCGCTTCCTCTTCCTATAACTCCTTTCCCCTCACTCCTATATGTAACCTAGACCAAAGACCCCCACCACTATCATCTCCCCTTCCATTTCCAATCCTCGCTGACCGTCGCCGATGCCGGACCGCCACCGCACGCCACCGTGAAGACAGCCCGCTCCGACATCCCGAGCAACAGCACAACAAGGTACCCATCTTCTCGCCCATGTATCTTCCTGCACAGTTAACTAAATATCGACCCGTTGAATCATATGCGAAGACCACATGATCCCCTTAAACCCTGTGTAATTAGTTTGGTGTATCATGTCCTGTGTCGATCGTAATTTGTGATGCAAAACAGAAAAAATAACCCAGTTTGTAGATCATAAATTATTCCAATCACCTATGTTCATGACTGATTTTCTTCCAATCTAGTTAATATTTTTAAATTTTACTTGAAAAGTAATTTAGATAACATAAACAAGTTTGAATCTCTTCAATTAGTTTATTTTAATTCGTTGTATGCTGTAATTTATTTGCTGTTGAATTTTGTCAAAAACTTGGTTTTTAAACCCAAAATTTCCCAAAATAGGGTGCGCCCCTCTAAACGAGGCAACTTTGTCGTGTGTAAATTAGACCGAAAGGCACGTATCGTCATCGCGGACGTGTGATATTTCTCGAAAGTTGATTTGGATGTGCGTGGACACCGTAATCAATGAGTATCCGTCAAAAAGTCCCGTATCGATCTATTCTGACACTCATCACAATTTCATGTGTGCTTGTCATTTCACAATAAAACTTAAGCTATCGGATTTGCAGCGTTATGCTGGTCCTGTAACCCAAGTTTGGTTCAATTCTGAGAACGTTGACGAAACCCCGTTTCGTAGGCCCCACGGTTCCACCTGACGAGCGATTTCGTGACCGGCTCATCGGAATCCAGTTTTGGATATTCTGTTGGGTTCGTATCATCATTCTAGACTCGTAGACACTATATTTGACAAATTTGGAGAACTTTGTCTATAGCATATTTTTTGTGCAAAGTGGGCCACATGTGGACCCTATTTTGACCCAAAACTGTCAATTTTGCCCCTGTGTCCAAATTGGACTTATGGGTAGTCAATCCTAGCTATTTCAAGTATTTTGAGAGCGATAGTAATATTTGTTTCAGCATCCGGAGGCGTACCTGGATATTCTACTTATATCAGAATAATTGACGGAGCACAAAACCCATGCAAGTATACCTTGCCAACTTGCAGTAGATTATGTGACATTAGTTGCTTGAGTTCTTTCTATATATATATATACTTATGTGAGGTATCTGTTCAACCTAGGACCGTGAGATGTTGCTTAGCGTCCGAACAAGATTCGGGTGTCGATGCCGTACGTGGAGTCGTGTAACGTCACTTAGAGAGTTGATACAACGATCCTATATTTGTACGTGCTTGATCTACCAAGTACGTCATACCATAGAACACTTGACACTATTTATATAGACAGAATATTTCCTGAGTTATTCATGGTGATTCTATATAGGCTTACAGGATTCGTTACATGAGACTTGCATATATATAGAGATATCATTATGACTCGTTGTACTAGCTAGAGGTTATGATCTTGCGTGTTATGGACATGAGATATTGTGGACATGATACGTGAAGTTACATTGGGTGGGGAGAGACACACAGGCTACAGGCTAATTATATATATACTTTATTATTGGAGGTGCTTTAGTCTCTGTATCAGAGCTTGGCCCATTACGTGATATTTTTACTGCTACGGGCTCCCCGACACAAAGCTTGTAGTGGTTTCAGCCTGAGTACTAGTGATGCTTTCATTTGCATTTCACATAGCTGGTTACATAGCTTACCCTAAAGATCTATTTTATATTTATTGTATTTTATTTGGCTTGAGTGTTTATTGTACCTTGCTATGTCCCCTGAGGACCTGGATCCGGATTATGTTCCCAGGTACAGCAGAGGAGGTTTACCCTGAGATATACGGGACATGAGCTGACGCTGGAGCAGTAGTGGCACCAGAGGACGAGGTTGTGCCAGAGAATTTCTTCTGAGTATTCTGTTACATATACAGTTATTTATGCATACAATTATTTCATATCTTGACTCATGGACTTATGTATTGACTTATTCTTTTTTTTATTTTTATCGGGTTGTTCCCCAAGATACTACTTATGTTGACTTGATGATGGACTATTTCTTTTTATCTATTATCTTGACTGGTCAATCATATTGAATTATGTTTACTTTCTGTGGATGAGATTAGAATTAGACTGTGACATGTATCGTAGACCATTATATTTATTTTATAGCTTAAGTTCACTCTAACGGGTCCATTAAATTGGGTTTGCCCATTGGAGTTGTGCTACTGGCCATTGCCATGTGGCTAGTCCCTCGGTATTTTAGGACTGGGGCGTGACATAGTTTTTGTGGTGACCCATGCAGGTCTACGAATATATTGCTTTGGTTTCAACTAGGGACCGAGCAAGCCTGTGATTAGGATTGGATAAATTATAGGATCTCATCCACTTGTTGATCTGTTCTTGACTCTATATCGAATTCAAAATAATTTCTTGACTTGCATCCTGTCTTGATTCCTCTGTGCGATTCTCATAGTTTACTTTAAATGCAGAGTAATGGATCCATGAGCCAACGACGAGACTCCGGTAGGTACACCACAAGCAGCTGTAGTCACCTACGACGATGGGGTAACACCATTGGGTGGAGATCCATCCACTCAATAAAGCAATCAAGCAGATCAGCACGCCTCGAGGTTCCGACGAGATGATATTCTACCACCGTCGCAGTTTTCTCTACCAATGTCCATTTTTTACCAGGACAACCTATGGACGGACAACAGATGTTTTAAATATTCCACGCAATGATGCAAGCACAACAGCAGGTTCATCAAGAGGCCCAGCAATGCTAGACAGAGAATTTGAGGAACAGCCTAGTGACAACACTGGAGCAGGCAAACCCACCAGCTAGATGACTATTGACGGGATCTATTACTGATTTTTGCTAGCTGAAGTCCCATATCTTTTTTGGCAAGGAGGAGCCCACTAAAGTTCATGAGTGGTTCACAAACACCCAATACCAATTGGAAGCAGTTGAGCTTGCGAGAGAGCGTTGGATGACTGTCGTCAGGATGCAGTTGATGGGAAATGCATATCACTGGTGGCTATCTGAGGAGAGACGGCTTGGACCAGACCGAGTCATTTGAGAGGAGTTCTCTAGACTCTTCCAGGAGATGTACATTCTAGTTATTGCTAGAGCGAAACTTAGGGATAAGTTTAACCGCCTCATTCAAGACAACATGACGGTAGAAGAGTACAATACAGAGTTCATCTGTTTGATTCTCTTCGCCCCTACTCTGATTCCGACAGAAGAGGAGACGGCGGAGAAGTTCTTCGACAGACTAAGCTTTGAGCTACAGAGATTGATCGGCTCCGTTGTACCTACTTCAAACACGGATGTCCTTGCTGTAGCCCAATGCATGGAGCGCATCACTAGGAGTGAGTTCAGCCTAAAATGGATATTCACATCAGTACCAGCCAGAGCACCACACGGGGAGCCTGCAAAGCGACCCCAGAGGAATCCACTGCAAAGAGCAGCATCAAGAGCTCCATCCCTTCCTACTTGTCACTATTGTGGCAATGTAGGCCATATTGAGAGGGAGTGCAGACACAAGTTGGGACTATGCTTGATTTACGGATCCAACCAACATCCAGCCAAGGACTGCCCTGAGTGTCGAGAGGGAGCACCGATGGTAGACCGACCATCTTTACCAGCACCTAGACCAGTCCAGCAACCACTTATGCCATCTTATCCACCATTGGGAGCACCACAGACGGGAGTTGGAGGAGTCAGACCACTATCTCTAGGAGAGTATCATTCGAGGCCACCTTTGACACCACAGGCAACACTATTCCAGCAGTCTCGGCAGCAGAGAGGACCAGCTCAGGGACGAGGACAAGCATTTTCATTGGCTATTGAAGAGGAAGCTACTGCAGGAGAGGTCATAGCAGGTACTATATTAGTAGCTTCATTACCTTTTGTAGCTTTATTCGATTCTGGAGCATCGTATTTATTCATAGCTGCTAGCTTCATAGCAATACATAGAGTAGCTACTGCACCCCTTCCGAAGACTACGAGAATTCTTATGGGAGGCAAAATTATCTCAATTAGTGATATTTGTAGATCTTGTTCGGTAGTAGTCTGTGGGAGAGAGATGCAATCTCAATTTTTGATCTTTTTTATGCCGGATTATGATGTTGTACTTGTCATGGACTGGATGAGTTAGTACCATGCGACTCTAGATTGCTGGCTTGGACGAGTTATATTTAGACCGCCTGGACATCCAGAGTTTGAGTTTCTTCGGGGAGCCAAAGAGCAAGGAGTTCAGTCTACACTTAAGGCACTCTCTGCAGAAGGGGAGCCCGATTACCCAAAGGTTGTATCTGAGTTTGTGGATGTATTTTCTGATGATCTTCCAGGCTTACCACCTGATCGAAAAATAGAATTCAAAATAGATTTGACTCCAGGAGCGAAGCCTATCACTTCATCAGCGCCTAAAAAGTTGGTAGAATTGAAGAAGCAAGTTGATGATCTTCTGGAGAAGAATTTTATTCGGCCCAGTGTTTCACCATGGGGAGCACCCATACTATTTTTGCCAAAGAAGGATGGAACGGTACGCCTTTGTATTGACTACAGGGCACTGAACGTTGTAACTATCAAGAACCAGTATCCCTTGCCGCGCATTGACGATCTATTCGATCAGTTGAGTGGTGCTCGTGTATTCTCAAAGATCGATCTTAGATCCGGTTATCATCATATTAGAGTGCGAAAAGAGGATATACCAAAGAAAGCCTTCAGGACCAAGTATGGACACTATGAGTTCCTAGTTCCGCTGTTTGGTTTAACCAACATGCCAACTGTGTTCATGAGTTTAATAAACATAGTTTTTCATCAGTACTTGGACAAGTTCGTGATTGTGTTTATTAATGACATCTTGATATACTCCAAGAGCCACGAAGAGCACGAGGAGCATCTCAGAATCGTGCTAGAGACGCTGAGACAGGAGAAGCTGTACGCTAAACTCAGCAAATATGAGTTTTATCTGGATAGGTTGCCTTTCCTAGGACATATCATCTCGAGAGAAGGACTTTCAGTTGATCTGGAGAAGGTTGATGCAATAGAAACTTGGCCCACACCTACATCAGTTGCAAAATTGAGAAGTTTTCTCGGACTTGCTGAATACTATCGGAGGTTCGGAGAGAACTTCTCAAGGATTGCAGAGCCTATGACGCGGTTGACGCGTAAAGACCCAGAGTTTGCATGGACGTAATGTCACGCCCCGGCCCCGCCCGGGCCGCCGCTCCGCCCTGCCCCGCCCCGTACGGCCGGGAATAAACGAACCGGACACGTATTACCGTACCTCGGCGTGCCGGACGCGAATTACCGTGCCCGTCCCGCGGGTGCGAGGGAGGAAGGGAGCCAAGCGAATGGCCCGTTCGAGCTTTCGGGGGACGTGATGCCGCACGGGCCTGGGGTTGCGCCCGTGCAAGGCCAATCGTTTAAGTTGATAGTTGGCTATCATCGCATCAATCGAGTAAGCAGCGGAAAGGGACTTGTTGCAATGCAATGCATTAGCCAACTGAGTGTTCGGGACAATCGAGGCAACTTGGGTTTCCTTTAGCAAAGGCACACGTTCGTTCCATACATTATGCCCCCTTATACGATAGCATTCTCGGGGCAACAATCGAAACCAGGATTTCGGGTCTTCGGGACTGTGGCACGCCTATCGCTCCCTCGGACGATCCAGTACCTGCGAACAAGTAAACTGTTGGTGGGTCAGCACTTTATACAAGTACTGGTGAGATAAATCAACTGAACAGAAATAAGCATTCACTCAAACAGGCACTAAGTAATCATGTTATAAAATATTACATTACTAGTGATCTTTCTAGTTTTACCTAGGTTCGTTTCATGCAGTTCTAGCAGAGTCAATTTACTTATTTAGAAACATGTTTGGAAATAGAGTTTCATATTGAATATGCAAGCAAGCAAACCGTTTATGTTTCAGGATGTGCGCAGCGTGTCTCGTGCGACTCGAGGGTCTGATGCAAAGCTAGACACACAATGCACATTCTTAGGGGCAGTCACTATCCAAGCCAACACAATGACTTAGCTATATGCAGGGCGGTCCCCGAGTATCTCAGGATCGGCAGCTGGTGGAACAGCATACCAATGACTCTTTATCTGATGCTAGAGGCAGCTATGACTCATGGTTGCTTTGCACTATCATGGTAGCAGCCGTGACACATGCAGTTCAGCTCTCCACCAATAGCCATTGTCCGACCGCGTGCGAATGCATGGAACACTATCAAATAAACTCTAGTATGCAGACGAGACGAACCATCAGAATACACTCATTGTTGCGGGGCAATCCGACTTATCACTTGAACACGTTCAGGCACAGTATGGTTCTCTCGAAGCATAGACGATAGTGAACATATTCATGCACTCTAAGCAGGCAATTCAGGATTCTCGTTAAGCAGGCATTGTTTCAAAGACAAGCTAGGTGAGTTCGTTCATTAACATGTAAGGCAGGTTCTATCATTCTCTTAAGAAAACATTGCAAGCAAAAACTCAGGTTATTATTAAGGCATGCAAGAATCAGAGAACGAAGTTCTGCCCACTCACCTTGATACATAACGCCGGCGCGAAGCGGGGCGTTACACGTAAGATTGCCAGAAGGCCTTTGAGGAGTTGAAGAGACGATTGACGCCAGCACCGGTCTTGACTCTTCCTTCAGGATCGGGGGGATTCATTGTTTATGGTGATGTGTCAAGCAGTGGATTAGGATGTGTTTTGATGCAACATGGCAAAGTTATCGCTTATGCTTCGAGGCAGCTGAAGGTTCATGAGAAGAACTACCCTATGCACGATCTCGAGCTAACTGCAATAATATTTGCATTAAGGATATGGAGGCACTATCTTTATGGAGAGAAGGTAAAAATCTTCACTGATCACAAGAGTCTGAAGTATGTTTATACTCAAAAAGAGCTTAATATGAGGCAGAGACGTTAGTTAGAGTTGATGGTCGATTTTGATATAGATTTACAGTACCATCCGAAAAAGACGAATGTCGTAGCAGACGCAATCAGCAGGAAGCCCATAGCTTATTTCTTGATGATGCAGCCCCAGCTATTAGAGGATCTATAAGAGCTCGGAGTAGAGGTTATTTTGCCAGGGCAGAATGGGCAGACGGCATTACCTACAGATGCTAGGTTCCGGAGACTTAAAGAGAAGACAAAAGCCGACATGCAGACGAAACTTCTAATCTATGAGGACGGGATGTTAAGATACGAAAATCGCCTATATGTTCTGAATGGGGAGTTGAGACATGAGTTGATGTCTGAAGCACATATCTCCATGTACTCTATTCATCCGGGAGGTACGAAGATGTACCGAGATTTGAGACAGTACTATTGGTGGCATAGAATTAAGAGAGAGATTACGCAGTTTGTGGCAAAATATTTGGTCTGTCAGCAAGTTAAGGCCGAGCATCAGAGAATCGCTGGTATGTTACAACCGCTTCCATACCCGAATGGAAGTAGAAAAATATCACTATGGATTTCGTTACAAGATTTCCAAGAAGCCCCAGTGGGAATGATGTAGTCTGGGTTATTATGGATTGACTCACCAAATTGGCACATTTTATGTCGTTCAGAGTTGGACAGTCCACAAAGATTCTAGCCGACATGTATATATGACAGTTCGTAAGGTTACATGGAGTACCATTTAGTATTGTGTCTGGTCGTGACTGAAGATTCACATCCCATATTTGGCGAAGCACGAAGGAGATTCTTGGCACCCTACTCAAGTTCAACACTGCTTACCATCCACAGATAGACGGCCAGTCGGAGCGCACGATTCAGATCCTGGAGGATATGCTGAGGTCGTGTATGTTAGACTTCGGAGGGTCTTGGAAAGACCATTTGCACTTGGTGGAGTTCTCTTACAATAACAGCTACTAGGCGAGCATCCAGATGACACCTTTTGAGGCGCTGTACGGCAGAAAGTGCAGGTCACCGATATGTTAAAGTGACGTTGGCGAGCGTCAGATACTCGGTCTGGAGTTAGTGATGCAGACAGTTGATAAGGTGAAGCAAATTCAGAGTCATCTTCGTGCAGCTCAGGACATACAAAAGCATTGGGATGACACACATCGCTTACCTTTGGAGTTCAAGGAAGGCGAACATGTGTTCTTGAGGATCTCACCTACTCAAGGTACTATTCGATTCAGGAGCAGAGGCAAGCTGAGCCGGAGGTACATTGGGCTGTTTGATATTTTAGAGCATATTGGTGAGGTGGCGTACCATCTTGCATTACCCCCATCCTTAGAGGGAGTGCATGATGTATTCCATGTCTCACAGCTGAGGAGGTACGTGACTGACCCAAGTCATATAGTTGATCATTCTGAGATTTCAGTGGGACCGAGCTTGAGTTATGAGGAACATCCAGTTGGGATACTTGACATCAATGAGAAGATATTAAGGGGTCAGACAATCATATTGGTTCGAGTATCTTGGAAATATCACTCCTCAGGCGAATCCACTTGGGAGCGAGAATATATCATACGCTAGCGTTATCCTCACTTATTCGAAGATGCAGGTATGACCTAAGAACTACCTATAGGTTACCATGACTTTTTAAATTCCTTAGTAGATTAATTCGTAATTAGGAGGACACAATTCTTTTAAGGTGGGTAGATTGTAAACACCCTGATTTTTAGAATTTAATTTAAAAATTATTTAATTATTATTGTGATTAAGAGAGAAAATTTTCATTATTTTAGCTAATTATAATAAATATTCATTCATGGATTTATATTTTTGTGTATTGAATTAATTATTAAAATAGTGCAAAAATTATATTTTTGGGTGTACAACAAATAATAGAGTATTGTGTAATTTTTTTGGAATTTATTGCGGTCTAAAACTATTTTTTAGATGGCTATATATATATATATATATATATATATATATATATATATATATATATATATATATATATATATATATATATCAACCCAAACCAACCAAAACCAAACCTAGTTAAACCAAACTAGAACAACCAGACCTAAACCCGAACCCATAACCTGATAACCCGACACGAACCCAAAATCCCAACCCATTCTCCTACCAGTAACTCCCCGCAGCACCGCGTCTCCCTTCCTTCCTCTTCCCCAGCAACCGAAACCATGACCTCGTTTCTTCCTCTTCCTGTAACTCCTTCCCCTTCACTCCTATATATAACCTAGAGTAGAGACCCCCACCACCATCATCTCCCCTTCCATTACCAATCCTCGCTGACTGCTGTCGATGACGGAACGCTGCCGCGAAGACAGCCCGCTCTGATATCCCGAGCAACAGAACAGCAAGGTACCCATCTTCTCACCCCTGTATCTCCTTGCACAGTTAACTAAATATTGACCCGTCGAATCCTATAAAAAGACCACATGACTCCCTTAAAGCCTGTGTAATTAGTTTGGTGTATCGTGTCCTGTGTCGATCACAATTTGTGACGCAAAACAGGGAAAAAATGACCCAGTTTGTATTTCAGAAATTGTTCCAAGCACCTATGTTCATGGCTGTTTTTCTTCCAATTTAGTTAATATTTTTTAATTCTACTTAAAAGGTAATTTAGAAAACATAAAAAAGTTTTAATCTCTTCAATTAGTTTATTTTAATTTGTTGTATGTTGTAATTTATTTGATGTTGAATTTCGTCAAAACCTCGGTTTTCTAAACCCAAAATTTCCTGAAACAGGGTGCGTTTCGCTAAACGAGGTGACTTTGTCATATAAAAATTGTACCAAAAGGTGCGTATCCTCAACACAAATATGTAGGATTTTGTGAAAGTTGATTTGGATATGCGTGAACACCATAATCAACGAGTATCCGTCGAAAAGTCCCGTATCGGCATGTTCTTACACTCGTCATAATTTTGTGTGTGCTTGTCGTTTCGCAACAAAATTTGCACCATCGAATTCGTAGCATTATGCTGGTCCTGTGACCATAGTTTGGTTCGATTCTGAGAACGTTGATGAAACCCCATTTTGTGGGCCCCACATTTCTACCTAACGGGCGATTTTGTAACCGGCTCATCAGAATCCAATTTTGGATATTCTGTTGGGTTCGTATCATCGTTCTGGACTCGTAGTTACTATGTTTGATAAATTTAGAAAACTTTATCTTGGGCACATTTTTCGGTGCAAAGTGGGTCACATGTGGACCCTATTTTGACCAAAAATCATCAATTTTGCCCCTGTGTCCAAATTGGACTTATGGGTAGTCAATCCTAGCTATTTTCAGTATTCTGAGAGCAATGGTAATATTTGTTTCAGCATCCGGAAGCGTACCTGGAGATTCCACTTATATCGGAATAACTTACGGAACACAGAACCCAAGCAAGTGTACCTTGCCAACTTGTAGTAGATTCTGTGACATTATTTGCTTGAGTTCTTTCTATATATATATATATATATATATATATATATATATTGTGATGTACCTGTTTAACTTAGGACCGTGAGACGTTGCTTAGCGTCCGAACAAGATTCGGGTATCGACGCAGTACGCGGAGTCGTGTAACATCACTTATAGAGTTGATACCACGATCCTATATTTTTACGTGCTTGCTCTACCAAGTACGTCATACCATAGGACACTTGATACTATTCATGTGACATAATATTTTCTGAGTTATTCATGGTGATTCTGTATAGGCTTACAGGATTCGTGACATGAGACTTGCATATATATAGAGATCATTATGACTTATTGTACTAGCTAGAGGTCATGAACTTGCGTGTTATGGATATGAGACGTTGTGGACCTGAGACGTAAGGTTACATTGGGTGGGGAAAGACACACAGGCTACAGGTTGATTATATATATACTTTATTATTGGAGGTGCTTTAGTTTCTGTATCAGAGCTCGGCCCATTACGTGATGTTCTTGCTGCTACGGGCTCCCCGACACAGAGCTTGTAGTAGTTTCAGCCTGAGTACTAGTGATGCTTTCATTTGCATTTCACATAGCTGGTTATATAGCTTGCCCTAAGGATCTGTTTTATATTTATTGTATTTCATTTGGCTTGAGTGTTTATTGTACCTTGCTATGTCCCCTGAAGATCTGGATCTGGATTATGTCCCCAGGTACAGCAGATGAGGTTTACCCTGAGATATACGGGACAGGAGCTGACGCTAGAGCAGTACTGGAACTAGAGGACGAGGTTGTGCCAGAGGATTTCTCCTGAGTTTTCTGTTACATACTATGTTATTTATGCATACAGTTATTTCATATCTTGACTCATGGACTTATGTATTGACTTATTCTTTTTTCTTATTTTTATCGGGTTGTTCCCCAAGACACTACTTATGTTAATGTGGTGATGGACTATTTCTTTTTATCTATTATCTTGACTGGTCTATCATATTGAATTATGTTTATATTCTGTGGATGAAATTAGAATTAGACTGTGACATGTATCGTAAACTATTATATTTGTTTTAAAGCTTAAGTGCACTCTAACGGGTCCATTAAATTGGATTTTCCCATTGGAGTTATGCTGCTGGCCATTGCCACATGGTTAGTCCCTCAGTTTTTTGGGACTGGGGCGTGACAGGCTTATGATCAACGTGGACTTGAGAAAATTAATGCTTGAAGACAAACCGTAGATCGATGTAACGAGATTGATATTTAGGAAAAGAATTGATACAAATTGTGACTCAGATGACATGAACGCATAACAAGGGATATCTCGATGAGTTTAAGGATTGCTCTAGTACATAGTTAGAGAATGAATCAAAGTTGAGGATAAGTTAGCTTGAAAATTGATGCAATGCTTGATGGTTTCGTGAACGAATACGTGAATCATGTCGAACGATTTAGAGAATACGATATGTGAATTATGGTTTACAGTTTTGAATCGTGACTTGGTAAACTTGACTTGGATTAATGGATAAGTAGACTTTAGCGAATTACATACTTATGAGGAAATAGACTATGCGAATTGATAGGTTGGACATGCGATATCACAGATGCATCAAGGATTGTGTTGCATTGGATTTTACCTTAGGACGGCTTTGCTGAACGGACTCGTATCCCTGGCTCGAGATATTTTGTTTGGATAGGATGATCTATGCTTGATGTTAGAAATCTGAGTGATGCAAGCTTTGGGTAGAATACCCTATACAAACTAACAATGGTTTGACCTTAGTTTTGGGTGAGCGTGGTACTTTAGATTTGCATATTATGGATGGTGATCGTGATTATAACTATGACCTGGTGAGCTGACCTAGTGGTTAGGCAGATGACCCCTTGACGAGATTGAGTTGGTATGGTCAACCTTAGAATTGCCTAGGTAAGACTTCTGGGATGGGGAAGCAATAGTTAGAATTAGGACATAGTTTTAAGATATGTGCCTAAAAGCGTTGGTGTTCAACGTGATTGGAACAAATGATGGAAATTTGGAGATTTGTCGATGGAATTACTTAAAATTGAATGGATCGTACGAAGGAAAGTATAAGTTAATATCGAGGACTTGTCGGATTCGTGTTGGTATTTAACGTATGAAATAAATCATGGAAAACTTAGATAACACATTGAATATGAATGAAAATCGTATGCTTGGAAGATGTTCTCGATGGTAGTGCAATACTAAATATATGAAATCAAATTAAAATTGACTTGGATTTTAATCGACTCCGCTCGTGGTATCATGGTGATTTCATAAAGAGGAATACTTGATGATGAATTGTGTCATAGCAAGGATTGATTGGAAATAAAAAGAAAGTATTAATAAACGAATTAGATATAAAGTTGATGTGTCAGGATAAAAGTAAGTGGAAGATTGTTCGGGAAGATGGAACAAAAGTGGATTTTGACTTGGTTAAGATGCAGACGATATCATCGGAATGTATATCGTATTTGGAAGAGTATGGTTGTGATATGCATAAGGTATAAATAAGGAATTGGCTAAGTTATGTTCGATGAATAAATTTTTGAAAGATAAAACGTGTAGGCATCAAGTGATAAACTTGGAAGATAGTGCAAGATTTCTAGCGTGATTAAGCGTTGGCTCGGGATAGAGGACTGTGTATCAAATATGACTTAGATCTAGACTTGAGAAATGTCACATGCAAGGACATGGTGGATATTGAAGTGAAAGTTCTATGTATTTTTAGGAAGTTGGTTAGGCGTAACACTGGATTTAGTCAGGCGATACCAAGTGATTTGTTGGAACGTGTTCATTACTCAGAAGTTAAGTAATAGGACGTTGGGTGGTTCAACCTAGTTCTAGTTTGTCCCTTGTGTGAGCAAGTTATAGCATATTCCTCTGTTTGAGTAGTGCAGCTCTGCGCTAGGCGTAATAGAGATTGAGGCAAGTATTTGATAGACTACAAAGATATAGTTGGACTTGGAATGGATAAATGAACGAAAAGTGTACTCGTGGATTTGAAGATGAACGTGATATGTTCAAGTTTAGAATATAAGTTTTGTACTTGGATGAGTTCTATCTTAGTAAGTTTCGAGGACGAAACTTATTTTAAGTGGTGTATTATGTAACAACCCACTTCGCTCAGTTCTACAAGATGACTCAAACGATAAATCGGCACTTGGAGTTAGAGTTTTTAGCGGTTTACTCGGAGTCTCGCTTGGCCGAGGCAAGCCCTCGTTCAGGTGGGTATCTACGATGAACCTGTCCTTGTTTGGCCAGCACACCTAAGAATTTCAAATATATGCTAAATCTCTAGGCGATAACCCCTTGCATGCTAATAAGAATATAAAGCACCTAGCTAAGGGAATAATCCCATCTTGTATTGCTTGTGTTAGAACATGGAAATAAAACTTGTATTAATGTTGGTTCCTCGGACTATCCCTTAGATCCATGCTAGCATAATCGCTTATATTTGCAAGTATGACTTTGCCGTATGTTTGCCTTAAAGTTGTATTCGTATTGTTCAATGCTAAGCTACTTTACATATTCGCTATGCTCGTCACTTAAATGTATGCCACGAATCAATGCACTTCACTATCTTATGGTTTGCTCAGTTAAGGCAGGAAGGCTATCAAGATAGTCGTTCCGAGCCAAATATGAAAATATTGAAACTATTCGGGACCGTTAGGTCGCCAAGGCATTTTCAGAACTAGGAGACTGCATCATGAAAAGTTAAGCAAGATAATATCATGACACCTCTGGAATTAACACTCGTTCTGTACTGAATCTGACGGCTCGGGGAGTCGATAATTTCTGATAGATACTAACTTGAACCTGTACCTTTTCCTGTGAGAATCTAGAATACTTGAGGATACACCCGGTCACGAACAACTTATGCACAAGGAAGATTTTTTAATCTCGTTCCGCGGACGGTCGTCGGGGCACTGGGGCCGATCCGATCTAGACGGAACTTCTGAGTATTCGTCTGTTAGTGGCGGGATGGGTGCAATTCCCTCTGTGTATATTTTTGCTTCTACGCCATCATTGCCTCGTGATTACATTGTCCACTATGAAAGTCATGCCAGTGACCTTCTGTCATATAGATTAAGTTGACTCGATTGCGACAACCCGCGTGCGAGTCATTGCATTATAGGTGACTGCTTTGAGTAACAAATCTATATCTATATATGTATCTGAATACCCGAGACATCTAGTATAACACATCTGTATCTATATCTGTATTTGTATTATAGGAGCCTTGGAGTGTTGCATCCGGAGCTGAAGCACATATAAATGACAAAATATTAGAACATCGCCTATGTATCATTCTTTGTTGTAAGGCACTTGGCATGCCTTTATTGTTTCGAGAGGGAGAGCTTGAGTGACTTGTAATCTCGGCCTAGCGTCGCTTGTAATACTTATTCAGAATCAATAAAGTGCTAGTTTTTATATGATACTTGTGTTTATTCTATGCTTTCACTATATCGACCTTGCAAACTTGTTATCTTAAGGTCCGTTCTATGCATGCCCTTGCGCGAGCACAACTTAGGCTTGCGCGACATCACATCCATATAAGGACGACCGGCCCTTGCAGGGCCTGGACGTGACACATGCGAGGTGACATCGAGGAACATGATTGTAGTCCTCTATAATCTGGTCGTGTCAGGAGCATAGGGCAAGTCTTGGGATGAGATTTGCGGATCTACAAAGATTTAATCTCATACAGCCATGCAGTACGTGGAGCCGAAAACTATCAATAATCAAAAAAAGGTTACGGATTTCTCAACAGATGATCTAAAAGAGACAACTGAGTACTTGAAGCATGCGTTGAGTTTTTATATACTAGAAGACATGCCATTCTATTAGCCAAATCAAGGCATATGCCTACCGGGTTTAGAATCCATGTGGTAGCATGGAGATTTTCTCCAGGGATAACGATTTCTTCTTCTCGCGCTTTGGATTGCAGGAGGATGTTGAGCGAATTCTACTAGGCGGACTATGGACTTTTGATGGCCGGTTATTATTAATAAATGGCAGGTGAATGCCAAATGCAAAAGGGATATGCTTCATACGGTTCCTATATAGATTCGACTGTCTGACCTACCTACCCAATACTGGAGTACGTCCATGATTATAAAATTTGCTAGTCTAATCGACAACCCCATCAAATCGGATGACATGACGGCCACGAAATCGCGGCTAGCATATGCACGTATTTTTGTAGAGATCGACTATTCTACTATTGCCCAAAAGTAACAAGTCGATCGACTATTCCACGACAACAACCCCCTCCAACACCCCCCCCCACACACACACACCCTCCTACCCACCCACCCATACCCACACCCACACACCCACATAACAGTAATGAAGTCTTAAAAATAAAAATTACCAAAAACTAAAAGCCCAATACTCCAATTGGTTACCACCTAAACTTCCAAAGTAAAACAAACTGATAAGAAAGGTTTTGAAACGGATAGCTGAAACGAGATATCTAACCCTTGCTGAAAAACTTAATTCAGAGACTTCCATGTAATAGTCAAAACCATATGATTAGTATTGTTCTCTAAAATAGAAGGGTATTGATCTATTCCTCCAATAGTGATCGAAATAATATTTTTTTTTTGGCAAAAGGAAATAACATGTTATGATCTTCTTTACTATGGAATTAAAATATCTTCACTGTGTGCTCTTTCCCTCTTTCCATGAAATTACCAGCATATCCATAGGCAGATACTAGTTTTTTATTGTTTTAACATATTAGTGATTAATCACTTCACTAAGTAGACTATCACCAGCACTTAATCAAGGTTGTAAAAGGCGCTAGTCAGGAGGGCAGCAGGCGCCTAGCCCGCCTAGGAGGCCGCGATTCAAAAAGAAGAAAAAACAAGAAACCTACTGAAAATTGCAGAAAAAATCCATAAAACTCAAAAACATGCAAAGTCGGGGGTCGGGGGGGCCTAGGCGGATATCAGACGGACACGAGGCGCCTAGCGCCTAGGCGCCGCCTAGGCCAATTTTTAGAACAGTGTACTTAATAAAAGAATTAAACCACTGCTTTACTAGTGTCTTAGATGTAGTTTACCTGAACAATCAGTTCTTTTAAGATATGCTTATAAGTATGGTGATATTGGCTGACATGCAGTAACTCCTTCCCAGCTGCCACCTTTATGGTATTTACTAAATCATCCTGAGCCTGGAGAACTTTAATACTAGAAGCATTCAGCTGCATGGAGTATTCACTGCATAAAGCAATAGAAAGTGTCACGAAATTTTAAGTTATTTTATGTTGGTATATTAGAATATTTTTGGTATATTTGTTGGTATATTAGAATATTCTTGGTATATTTGTTGGGATATTAGAATATTCTACAGGGAATTTTAATGGGGTATTAATGTAAGATGAAGGGTTGTAAGGCTATAAATAGCTCAGAGATTATCAATAAAAAAATAAAAAAATTACTGCAAAATATTCTACATGGTATCAGAGCCCAAACCCTAGCCACCACCTCCCAAACCCTAGCTGCCACAACCGCCACCGCTACCACACCGCCCACCACCACCGCTGCCACGTCATCACCACCCCTGCGAAGCCTCTCGCCACCACCGCTGCCGCACCGCTCTCCCGCCACCACCATCGCCGCTCGCCCGCCACCACCATCGCGAAGCCGCGACTCCCGCGGAGCCTTCTGTCGCGGTTCCTGGCATCTCCCGCAGGTTGTTCCAGACGTTGACATTGAAGGCCTAGATCTGATAGGGGAGAAATATGATCTGGTCTAGGAGAGGACGAAGAGGGCAAATGTGAATCATGGGACGGGTGTGAGGTGATCGAAGAAGAGGAGGATCGATGGAGGAGATCATTAAGAAATTAGAGTCTGCGGAGGTCGCAACGTTGATGAAGTTGATAAAACTTTCGACTGGTGAGAGTGCAACACGAACATTAGCGAAGTTGGTACTTCTATCCATCGATCTGAAGCTTGATGGACCGGCCACATACCTGAGTTGGTCCTGACGCTTGAGGAGAACCCTCGCAGGGAAGAACCTGGAGGGTTTCTTGTCATGAGAGAAGACAGAGCCAGATGAGGGCTCGGCAGGACGCGATGAGTGGAAGTCCACTCATATAGTGGTATACATTTGGCTCCTCAATTCTTTAGTCTAGCCAATCGCCGCCTCAGTGGATGGCCTTGAGATGGTGAAAGACGTATGGGAGAAATTGAGGAGAACCTACGATGGTGTGGGGAATAACTTGAGGGTTTTCCAGATCAAGGGGGAGATCGATGACACCGTACAGGGAGAGAAGACAGCACAGGAATATGCCACAGAGTTGGAGCATCTACGGTTGGATTATGATCACTTCTCAGATTAGGCGAGCTGCGAGGACCTGAAGTGTAAGGAGAGACATATATATCTGCAAGAGAGGACGATGAAGTTTCTTAAGGGGCTGGCCGCAGTGTTTGTTCAGAGGATAGTATTACTTCTAGCCCAACCGAAAATTTCTACACTTGAGGAGGCTATCTCGGCCATGATCCAGGAGAAGACTCGTATCAAGCTACAGGCAGGGACAGGTGGTCCTCCTGAAGTGAAGACATCACTGGCGGTTGCCAATTCAGGCGGCACAGGACCTAAGGAAGACCCCCGACAGTGTTACAACTGCGGGGAGATGGGCCATCTGAGGTATGCTTGCACCAAACCACCCAAGGAGGGAGATTCAGGTGGCGGACGTGGACATTTTGGAGGATGTGGCAGTGGTTGTGGGGGTCAACGGGATGGTCAAGGAGGTTATCGGATGAACCTGTTGGTAGCAAAAGGCGATAAGGGAGCTAATGGTGCCTATACTGAGGAGGATCAGGCACAACTGGGTATGCTGGAAGTACTCAGGAGAAAGCATAGAGTGTCAAGCGATGGAGACAAGAGGAGTAGGACTGAGGAGGCATCCACATCAGTCTTCGCCAGAGGCAATGCTGTTATGTATGCCTATCCATTGGATGGTACTGATGACTCACTCGCCCTTGCATCTATGTCCTCCCTTAGATCATCGGACTAGATTATCTATTCGGGCGCATCTCGACATGTGACAGGGAATGCTAGTGAGTTCTCTTTCTACATTCACCTAGCATCTGCAGACAGCATTCAAACAGCCGTGGTACTTTGCAGCCAGTGGTCGGTAAGGGTACTGTCGATTGTACGGGTTCAGTAAGATTATTCAATGTTTTACATTCTCTTTCTTTTTCAGTCAGTCTTTTGTCCATTAGTTCTATAATCCTTCAACTAAAATCATTATCGCTTTTGATATTCCTAAGGTGATCTTCCAGGATAAGGAGACGGGACGAAGACTTGGGACTGGCACTTGGCATGATGGACTGTGGTACCTGGATCGGAAAGGACTAGATTCAGCATTGGTGTCTGTAGTAGAAAGGGAAGGAATAAGAGGACCAAAGATGAGTGATGAGGATACACTGATACTCCATCACAGCGGTTGGGGCACTCCTCTTTTGTTATTTTGAGTAGGTTGTATCCATCTATTAATGAGAAGGCAAATAAGGATAAACTAGTACGAGATGCATATGATTTAGACAAACTTACTAGGAGCTCATATGTTGGTGTGGGCCATAGGAGCTCTTCTATTTTTGATATTATACATTCTGATGTCTGGGGGCCGTGCGCCACAACTACTATAAATGGTTACAAGTATTTTGTCTCTTTTATTGATTATTCCTCTCGTGTCACCTGGATGTATTTGATGAAGAATAAGATTGAGGTCTTTACCTGTTTGCAGGACTTTCATAAACATGTCCAAACTCAGAACAAAGCAGTAGTGAAGGTACTAAGGTCTGACAATGGAACATAATATACCAATATTTTATTATCCAGAACCAAACCAAAAAAAAGTCATAAGCTTATTTTTGTCACATAGTGATTGTTTGACTTTCTAAATTTCTTGTTAGGGTGGGTTTAGTATTGCTAAAGCTTATGAAACTTAGTGCTATAAGGATTTTGTAAGTTGGTGACATAGTTATTGAGAATTAGAAGCAATAAGGTGTTTGGTGAAAATATTTCTACTGTGATGAAATTATTAAAAATGACCAAACTTGACAAGTACCAATAAAAATATAAAGGTGTAAGATGGAATTAGAAAAGCTAAAAAATATTTCTGTAAAAAACACACGATAAGCTGCTAAGAAGCACTGTCACTCCAAAACTACATTACGAGTCCATGTTGCATAGATAAGATACAGCAAAAGCTTTTAAAAAATAAGCTTGTGTTGTTTTTCAAAAATAATAAGAAGTAACTTTGAGAATTATACCAAACCCAACCTTACTGAAGGCTATGAGGTTTATCATAACCAATGGGTTACTTCATATATAGCCTCCTCTCCTTCAGACTTCTTTTCCCTTTTGTTCGCAAAACTAGGAGGCACAGACATTCTACATATAGTGTCCACATCAAACACATACGAAACACGCAATGACACTCCAAAATACAATAGGGCATGTGCCAAAATCAGTGCCATGTCCGTGCAATTTCTATTCTTATCTTCGTATTTTTGCATCCATGTCCGTATTTTAAATCTTAGGGCAAGACTTGATTTATTATCTCATGTCTATTTTTCATAAAAAAAATGACCAATTTAAGGGGAGGGTTCCTTTAAATAAGGAGCTGAGGCAACCATTCAATCAAATAATATTGAACATGTTTCCCATCTCTTCCCGAGAAACAAGCAGAGTATTTCTTTGCAAAATGGTACCCAATTTCATAAGTGACAATTCTGCCAAGATCTCTTCGTTACTTTGGGGAAGAATCAGTTGGTTAGAAAATGTATGGTTGGTAAACAAGGATCGATTTTTTGTGTATCATGTGTGTACTAGTATTCGTGTTTGTATTATGCAACATAGGTGTACCTATAGAAAAATGTTTGTATCACAAATCCATATCGTCTTTTATCCATATTCATATCCGTATTCGTGCAACATAAGTTCAAATTATTTGTTATATTTATGGTTAAACCAAATATCACAAAAATGAACTACTCCTACAGTGATGTGGACTAGTCATAACACGAACATACAATATTAAAAAAGTATAAAGGTGTGTTTGTTTTTGCCACTTATAAGTGACAATTACTTGCAATTGGCAACAAATAAATGTGTTTGTTTTTTCTGATTTATAAGTGGCAACTACTTGTAAGTTGTTCAAATTATAGAAGTGACATTTTGGCACTTCAAAAGCGAATAAGTCCTTATAAAGTGTAAAAGTCTATTTATCCTCGTCTTATAAAGTGTAAAAGTCTATCTTATCCTCATCTATTTTTTAAAATAACTAAAATAACCTCAAGGTTATAAGAAGAAAATAAACTCTAATTCATCTTTCCATAACTCATTCCCTCCTCTCTTATTTTTAAAATGGTTGAAATGTTTCCAAATTGATGTATTATTAATGCTTCAAATTTAACTTATGTGTTTAAAGACTCTTACAAAATGTGTGTTTAACAATTTAAACTTCAAGGCTTAATTTCAACTTTGTACCATAGGTGTAACGCCCCAAAACTGCACGGTGCATTACGCTGAGTCAGATTGAATAAAATAAATGATGGTTACATTTGATTTGTTGGATTTTGGGAAAAAGTATTGATTGAGTTGGTTTCATGTGCAGATGGCTAGCGGAGTTCGATAGGAATCAAGTGTTCGTTTAGAACAGTACTGAGATAGTTGGATGGGAGCGATAATGCTGTCTTCCTTAGTCTGATCGGTCGGATGATTTGGAGAGCACGGTCTGCTCGTACGGTCATAGCAGTTGAGTAGATCGCGCTTTGCATCGGACCACGGGTTCAAGGGATTGGCCGTATCGGTAGGACAGGATGCTTAACGAAATCAAACATTGTGAGTGGGCTCTTTCCCTTCTCCTCTACTCCTTCATGCCTAATAATATGGAAAACACGTAAAGGCTTGAACACTTGGGCTGGAACTTGGGAATCACTACACTGAGGCGTGCATAGAGTGTACGTCGTTTGCTTGGATAGGATTGTGGCTTGAATTGATTTGCGCATATGGATAGTTGGAGCTAGAGTTAGATTATGCACATGGAAAAGTTGGTTAAATGATTGAGATTATGCTTGGACAGTTGGAATGATATATTGAGGCATTGGGAACATCGGGATTCGGGCGAGCGAGCGTGCATCCGTGCACGAGTATCACTTGGTCGCTTTATCTTGCAAAGCGAGCAGTTGTGGTTCAAAACCGAACAACTGCATCAGCGAGGACATCGTGCCACTGTTGGGGCATCGTGCCACTGTTGGGGCATTGTGCCATTGGATTGTTCTGAGCGTGGAGTGTTGCACCCAATTTGAAATACTGTGTTGAGAAGGGCATAGTGCCTTTGGGCATAACTTGAGATTTGGTGCCTTGGGCTATCTATGTTGAAGAATGGTTATGGATTCTTTGGTTGGATATTTTGGTTGGATATTTGGTTGAACGAGTCTAGAATCGCTTGGTGGGCAAGAATGTTCGATCCTCTCGTCATACCTACTTGGTGTCTGCATGTCACGGACAACTTGTGCACAAGTTTTGGCATTTCCTCGAAACGGCATTTCCGGGGCATTGGAACCGTATCGATCCAGAGGGAAATATTTGATTCGTGCTAGTCGCGATGCATTGCGGGACCTCCAGCGCGGCTTATTACCCGAGCTGATAGGGCGCGCCGTAATGCTTAGAATATGTCCTTTATGGCTTGGCCAGTAACTTCATATAGATAAGAGTTGGTTTGCTTTATTTTGGTTGGTTTGTGCTTCATGTAGGCGCGGCCACCTTGCCTCGGCAAGAGTGTGCATATTGAAATTGGAATATAAATTTTGATTGAGGAAGGATATTGAGGCTTCGTTGATGGTTCGATATGTTATCGTGCAAGCGATGGCTTGAGTAGGACGAGTTGCATGCTAGAATCCCTCGAGTTGGTTATTCATTGCTTGTCTATTGGATTGAGTTGAATGCTTGCATGCTTAAACTACTTTACAGCTTTCCTTAACATGTCATTCCTATGCCATGAAATGAATCTAGGATTAAACTAGAAAGATCACCATATAACTGTTTGCATTCACTATTTACTTAGTGTCGGCTTAGACGAGTGGGTTACCCCGCTCACCAGTACGGCTGTGTACTGACCCACGTTTGTAGGCATTATTTTAGGTACACAGGTGTAGTGGCGCTGCTTGGATATACGAGACATGATGTATGAACTGTAAGTACCTTTGTGGGCTAGAGAAAAGAGCAAGAGTATTTGATCGCCTTTGAGGCAATCGACTTTGTGGCATTTCATTTGGACCCTATCGAGAGCTTCGCTGCGTATACTCTTATGTGTGCTTGATACACAATACTTAACTTTCATTGCAACTTGGTCATTTCGATGATAACTTTGGTGTTTGACAACATCGCCTTGTACAAGCGCAACTCCAGGCTCGTACGGTATCACGTCCCGAGCAGAATGATTGTCCCGCGGGAGAGCTGCAACATGGTGATTCACGTTCAGCGGGGACTATTGAGCTTGTGGGAGATTGGGGCATGACAAATTGGTATCAGAGCGCCTGGTTCATTTCTCGGACTTGGTCCTTTGTTTCATCACAAACTCTAAATAGCTTCCGCGTGTCATTTAGCTCTTGGCTCTACTCGGTGCCACATTGGATGTTTCATGCAATAAGTCTATAAATTGCTGGTTGTGGTTGCATGTTGTGCTTCATTGTGTTGCTTTTGTTGGTTTTCGGTAGATCGCTTAGCATTGTTAGGCGTTGTTGCATTCGTGCAGCAAGTTGGGTGGCATTTTTGTATTTATGCAGCAAGTTGAGAGCTGTCATTAGGTTGGCTTGGCTTATCGTTCAGGGAGTTTCTGATTACATTAGTGGATTAGTTGGTTGGCATATGAGATTTGGTTATGCGGTATGTTGTGAGTAAAAGCATTCGATGAGAATGGATCGTTGGACGAGTTGCTCGTGTAGCGATTGTGTTGGATAGAAGTTTAAATTTTGGCTGGGTGTATCACAGAGAGCATTGCACGAGTTGCTCGTGTGGCGCATCGGTTGAGCATGTTTGAGTTTGGCTTGGGAATATCAAGATAAGTTTGCACGAGTTGCTCGTACAACAAATGTGTGGAACCGTTGGGTATTGGGTTGGACTACTTGGAAGACGATCGATGCACGGGATTGCTCGTGTTGCAAAAGTATCAGACGGTGAGAATATTTGGAAGTATTGATAACGGGATATAGCACGAGTTGCATCGCGAGATTGATGGAAATAGTTGGATAATTCAGGCATTGGCTGAGTTTCATGTCAGATTTATATTGGGGACGGCAGGATCACGCATAAGGGATGGTTCGAACGAATTTTGGATAAGTGCAAAGGAATCGTAATGCGAGTAGCGACTTGATTCAGAGTGGTATATGGGATACCACATAGTGAGCAAGGCATTAAAATATTTTGGTTAGACATCAACGGGAATTGTCTGAACGGACACGGGTAACGGGAATACAAGTTGGTTGGTGCACATCGACTGAGTTGGAAAGAATAAAAATAGAGCAAACGAGTATTGAGTTGAGATTCGACAGAATCACCTAGGAATAGTCGGTTTGGGATAGACGTTGGTCGACGCAGAGTAAGCACGAGGGCAACTATATTTCCAAGTGGTATATAGTACAATAGAATTTGACTCGGGTATTCTTTGATACATTAGACTTGAGAACTCAAGAACGGACTCGTACAAATGGAAGTATCGTTGGGCTTGAGAGATGGACGAGATCGGAACGAACAGATGAGAGACGCTTGAGCGAAACAATGGGTTAATTGAAGGATAGCGAGCACGGACTACTATTTTGGGCAACACATTTGAGCTGTTGGTTGAGTAATGAAACACGACCTTGGTTTGGAGGGGCAATGCGATGGTTTCACACGACTTGAAGGATTTTGGATATTGCTGCTCGAGAAGTCGACTCAGGTTTAGCAGAAGTAGAATTTGGGCAAAATGGTGCAACGATGGTAGACGGATTCTTCGAAAAGATGTGAACGGATTTAGGCAACAACTGAAGGCAAAGATTGTGGCGGACTGACTTTTGAAGATAGCTAAACATGGGAGCAACGTCAGAAAAAATCACTGTGCTGCTCGAGTAAGTTGGAAGTGCATTATGGGATGCGACAAACAGATAAGAATTTGAGCAAGTCTTTGGTTTCGAGAATCATTGCAATTGGTAGTGCGAGTAGAGAACATAGCAATTCGAAAATTTGATGGATTCAGGGCAGAACGACGGATTGATGGAAGATGGTTTCAACGAGCACAGTTCTCAAACTGTGGCTTGGATAAATAGCAAGACTCTAGGTGGTTAAGCGGCCTTTGGTTGACAGATCATCAGAGGTAGTACATGAATTTCTTGGATTCAAAAGTTTGCTCGGATGGAATGGTTGGATTTTGGTTCAAATTTGCAGATGAGATATAGCATGGTTCATAGTAACTGTCTATCGTGATGACTTACAATTATCGAGCGTAGCTTCGGGACAGCTGACCCTAGCGACTTGACCGTCAGGTCAGAGATGAATATTGTAGACCCATAGAACGATCCTTGCGGCGGCACATTTAGGAATGCTTCGAGGGCAGATGCGAGTACTGAGTGTTGGATTTGAGAGACCCTTGGGATAGTCTTCAGCTGAAGATGCAGCCAGAAGATCGGAGCGATGGTGGAAATAGCCTAGTCAACTGATGAGATTCAGAGTCGCAGATTTTTGTAGATGGCATCGCCTCTGACTCATCGTGCCCTGGAAGGGAATAGCATTCATATGAATTGACGACTGTGAAACTAGCTCGTGAAGTTAAAGCAGCGGCTCGTTCAGATCAAATCTTTGCGAATACTGGAAGTGACAGACGTGCCTCAGATTTACAAGATGCATCAAAACTTAGTCTGGGAAGCGTGCTCGTTCAGAAGGCAAAGGTAAAATCCTATGCTTCGAGGCAGTGGAAGCAGCGCGAAGAACTATTCCATACTCAACCTAGGAATTATGGCGAGTGTGTCCACGATAAAAATGTGGCGACACTATCCCTTTGGCGTGGCGGCGAGATCTTCGTAGATCACACGAACCTCAATATAGATGTTCACCCAGTGAGGTATTGAGATGGCAGGAAAAAGGTGTTGGACTGAGCTGATCTAAGCAAAGTTTGATATTTGGGTAAGTCGCCTAGCTGGGGTAGTATCAGTTGTGATGATCGTTCGGTACATGAGATATATTTGGAGATGTTGCTAGTGCGGATTCAAAAATAGTTGGATGGATTGAGTTGGAACACGAACGGATTGAGTCGGTGGAAAATCATCATATTTGAGAATAGTGCTCAATCAAATATGTTGGAATGGAAATCGGGATTTGGTTCAATTGGAAATGAAGCAAAATGGATGCCTCGGACATAAAGATACCCTTGTAACTTGTTCAAATTTGCTATCGCAAAGCTCGGCTGAAATACATGTATTTTAGGGATGCCTTAAATATGTGTACGATCCAAAACTAAGCGATACGAGGAATTCGTATTGAGCTACAAGGAGGACGTGGGAATTTGGAAATTTGTACGAGAGTTCAGCAGAGCGAGATGCTGAGTCAGAATCGTGAGTATGAGAGTTGCATAGAGCAGAGTTATGAATTGGACAAGCGGCATGTGATAGGAATGAGTACCAACACGGTTCGTGGACAAACCTGATTCTAAGTGGTATATTATGTAATGCCCCAAAACCGGACGGTACGTTACGCTGAGTCGGATTGAATAAAACAAATGCTGGTTACATTTGATTTATTGGATTTTAGGAAGAAGTATTGATTGAGTTGGTTTCATGTGCAGATGGCTAGCGGAGTTCGATGGGAATCAGGTGTTCGTTCAGAACAGTACGGAGATAGCTGGATGGGAGCGATAATGTCGTCTTCCTTAGTCCAATCAGTCGGATGATTTGGAGAGCACGGCCTGCTCACACAGTCATACCAGTTGAGTAGATCGCGCTTTGCATCGGACCACGGGTTCAAGGGATTGGCCATATCGGCAGGACTTGATGCTTAATGGAATCAAACATTGTGAGTGGGCTCTTTCTCTTCTCCTCTACTCCTTCATGCCTAATAATATGGAAAACACGTAAAGGCTTAAACACTTGGGCTGGAACTTGGGAATCACTACACTAAGGCGCGCATAGAGTGTACGTCGTTTGCTTGGATAGGATTGTGGCTTGAATTGATTTGTGCGTATGGATAGTTGGAGCTAGAGTTGGATTATGCACATGTGAAAGTTGGTTGAATGATTGGGATTATGCTTGGACAGTTGGAATGATATATTGAGGCATTGGGAACATCGGGATTCGGGCGAGCGAGCGTACATCCGTGCACGAGTATCACTTGGTCGCTTTGTCTTGCAAAGCGAGCAATTGTGGCTCAAAACCGAATAACTGCATCGGCGAGGGCATCGTGCCACTGTTGGGGCATCGTGCCACTGTTGGGGCATTGTGCCAGGGGATTATTCTGAGCGTGGGTTGTTGCACCCAATTTGAAATACTGTGTTGAGAAGCGGCATAGTGCCTATGGGCATAACTTGAGATTTGGTGCCTTGGGCTATCTATGTTGAAGAATGGTTATGGATTCTTTGGTTGGATATTTTTATTGGATATTTGGTTGAACGAGTCTAGAATCGCTTGGTGGGGCGAGAATGTTCGATCCTCTCGTCATACCTACTTGGTGTCTGCATGTCACGGACAACTTGTGCAGAAGTTTTGGTATTTCCTCGAAACGGCATTTTTGGGGTACTGGAACCGTATCGATCCGGAGGGAAATATTTGATTCGTGCTAGTCGCATTGCATTGCGGGACCTCCAGTGCGGCTTGCTACCCGGGCTGATAGGGCACGCCATAATGCTTGGAATATATCCTTTATGGCTTGGCCAGTGACTTCATATAGATAATAGTTGGTTTGCTTTACTTTGGTTGGTTTCTGCTTCGTGTAGGCGCGGCCACCTTGCCTCAACAAGAGTGTGCATATTGAGATTGGAATATAAATTTTGGTTGAGGAAGGATATTGAGGCTTGGTTGATGGTTTGATATGTTATCGTGCAAGCGATGGCTTGAGTAGGACGGGTTGCATGCTATAATCCCTCGAGTTGGTTATTCATTGCTTGTCTATTGGATTGAGTTGAATGCTTGCAAGCTTAAACTGCTTTACAGCTTTCCTTAACATGTCATTCCTATGCCATAAAATAAATCTAGGATTCAACTAAAAAGATCACCATATAACTATTTGTATTCACTATTTACTTAGTGTCGGCTTAGACGAGTGGGTTACCCCACTCACCAGTACGGCTGTGTACTGACCCACGTTTGTGGGCATTATTTTAGGTACGCAGGTGTAGTGGCGCTGCTTGGATATACGAGACATGATGTATGAACTGTAAGTACCTTTGTGGGCTAGAGAAAAGAGCAAGAGTATTTGATCGCCTTTGAGGCAATCGCCTTTGTGGCATTTCATTTGGACCCTATCGAGAGCTTCGCTGCATATACTCTGATGTGTGCTTGGTACACAATACTTGACTTTCGTTGCAACTTGGTCGTTTCGTTGATAACTTTGGTGTTTGACAACATCGCCTTGTACGAGCGCAACTCCAGGCTCGTATGACATCATGTCCCGAGCAGAACGATTGTCCCGTAGGAGAGCTGCAACATGGTGATTCACGTTCAGCGGGGACTATTGAGCTTGCGGAAGATTGGGGCGTGACAATAGGCGGAGCTAGAATAGGACGAGCGGGGTCATATGATCCCACTCAAAAATAAATAAGAACGATATGAAAAAGAGCCCTCTTTTGACTCTCTCTCTCTCTCTCTCTCTCTCTCTCTCTCTCTCTCTATATATATATATATATATATATATATATATATATATATATAGAGAGAGAGAGAGAGAGAGTCAAAAGAGGGCTCATTTTTCATGTCGTTCTTCTCTTTGAGTCTTTGTCAATCGTTCGTCTCTCTCTCTCTCTCTCTCTCTCTCTTCCGTTGTGCCACACCTCTCTCCATCTTTTATCATGTAACATCTTTAAAGATATATAATTTTTATCCTAATTTTTTAAATGACTCATCCTCTAATTTATTTGTGTCCTAATTGATTGTGTCCTTATTTGCTCTTAGATGACAAGATTTAATTTGCTCTTAGATGAAATAAAATGGTTTGCTAATATAATATTCTTCGATTAAGAAAATATCAAAAATATGAAGTCAAGTAAATTAGTAGTTGAAAATAAAATATTCTTAATCTTGTTTTTACTTGGGTGAGGAAACAATATTTAATCATCATAAGACCCTAGGAAGGCAAGATTCATGATTAAAATTGTAGGATTCAAGTATGGATTTTAAAATACACTGAATCTTCTTGATCAAATGGTCCAAATTGATCAAAAAATCTTGTATGACCTAAATAGAATGGCATTAAAGTTTAAGATTCTCACTAACAAAATAACACATATTAGCGACGTCCAAACACGTCGCTAATATGTAAACTAATATCGCTAAAATAATTTGGCGACGTAATTAGTGATGTTTTTACATTGTCGCGTATTACATGGTCGCTGACAACAAAAATTTCGCTAGTCGTCGTTATAGCGACATATATTTGCGACAGAAGACGTCACAAAATATATGACGATTAGCGACTTGTCGTCGTTAAACTGGCGACATAAGCTTTGGTCGCAACATGTCGCTATATTAGCGACATTATGAGCGACGTTTTGCTACAACAATTCTGACATGGCAATTTTTGCCATGTCAGCATGTTAACAACGTGTAGCAACGTGTAGCGACGTAATTAGCGACATCTATGGTACCATGTAGTGACGTTCTGATACTTGTTAGCGACGTAACTGAATGTCGAATGTCGCTAACTTGAAAAAAAAAGTAGGATGCAGTTTGTAAAATATTTTCCAACAAAACTCTACCTACAGTTTCACAGTTTATATAAATAGACCTGGAGCAACCCTTAGTTGAATTTCCTAGATTCGTCGACCCCTTCGGTGGAACACTCAACACCGATAAATTCATATACAATTAATATGAATAATAAACTAAACTCACATAGAAAGAAATCTACAAAGTTACATTACACTAAATACGTCCCAAGAAGTAGATAAATGAATTTAAAATAAGTGTCACATGCGTCTCAGATTATAATAAAAAGTATGAAATAAATATATTAAAGACCCAAGAATGGGCCAATACACATAAATATACTAAAACCTGTCCAAACGAGGACTACTACTTATTAGGAGGAGCACCACCGCGCATCTAGGATAGAAGAAACTAATACTGCTCCTGTGAAAGCGTCACCGATGTCGACGGAGGAGGTAGTGATGGAGGCGGTATCAATGCCGACGAACCAGGAGGACGTATCTGCTCTAATACTAGCAGTCGAGTATTGTATGAATCTGTCATGACCCGCACCCGGTGTAGGGGGCGCGAGTAGTGAACAACATCCAGCCTATGCCGCAACATCGGCGGTAGAACATTGTTTGGGTAAACTATCTATCTAGCAATAATAATCATCAAGATATATAATGCCACCAATGAAGAATAAATACTCAATCACAGATCTATAAGATGGAACAATCGTACGAATATGATATAAAGAACTGAAGAGTCAAATACAACTCACAAGATAAAATAATATCCAATGAGTTATCTAATAATAAGAAATGCTGGACTAATATCAAATGCTGGAGACAAATCTAGTACAATAATCTATCTACTGAGCTACAGGTACTGGGTCGTCTGTCTCAACCGGGATGAGATCCTCCTGAGACAAAGTTTCTGGCTCTTAGCCAACTACGTCCTGAGGCCCGTAGTGAGTGGTATACCACTCCTCAGTGTCATCTGGGAAAAATATATACAGTCCGAAAAGAAGCAAAGTACACCTCTAACAGTAGTTCCAATGAATGTGTAAAACCCCTCGACCAGAAATTAGGGTTAATTAACTTAAATAGCCTAATTAGGGTTAACTAGATATAATTAAGATTTATTATATAGTATTATAATATCTGTGCAGTGATTTGTTATTTTAGGACCCTACCCTAGCTGTTGCCCTGAAACAAATTCCACATACTTGGCCTAGACATACTAACCTATCATACTGAACCTTGAGCAACCCCCGGATACTGATTTTCGTGCCTGATTTTAGTCGCACAAAAGTCGTTACAAACGTCCGTACGCAAATTAAATAAATTGCGTATTTACGTTCGTTGTCCGTTCCAATCGAAATTGAGACCCAATCTCGACACAATTTGACCAACCCAGATCATGACATTATTGTACCCTGAGCCTACCATACTAATGACCCTTGTCCAACCCAATTTAGACCCCCGGTATTTGTTAAATTAAATTAGGGACACCCGGTGCATTAATTATAAATTAATTAATGTGGTGACCTAACCTCATTTGAATTAGACCCAACTCTAACCCAAACCCACACACACACCCACAAGCCTCATACAAAACACCATACACCATCCTAGCCCAATATAAAATATCAAATATGGTATTTTGTTACATCAAATCCCCAATTCCAGAATCTGTGCAAATTCTAATTTGTTCAGGGGCCTTTGTGCAAAATTGCAATGAGGTGCCCCCCTCTTATTGGCCCAACCATATGGAGAAAGAACCTACATCCCTTGAACCGGTTCACATTTAATTTCCCCCATTTCTCATGTACTTGCACCCCTTTATGGAGGGCACATCATGACCCTCCATTTAAATTGCTCAATTCCTAGCCCTTCCCTCATCATGATGGACCTCCCCAACTCCCCAAAATTTTTACACAGCCGGCCCTAATCCCTAGGTAGCCCCCCCCACTCTCTCTCTCCTACATATACATCATTTCACCTCATTTAATGCACACAAACCTAGGAAACAATACCCAAAACCCTATTTTCACTAAAATCCTTCACCATACAGCCGACCCCTACCCAGCATCCCCGCCGCCCTATCCCGTCCGGCCACCCCCACAAGGACCCGACCCCCTCCGCCGACCTCTCCCCTACCCCCAGCCACCGCCACCCGCCGCCTAGCCACCGACAGCAACCACCAGCAGCCCCGTCCTCAACCCGAGCTCATTCCCCCCCGAGCTCGAGCCGACCACCCGACCTCCGCTTTCTCTGCCACCGCTGAACGCCCGGCCGCCCAACTCCACTGACCTCTCCCCCGGCCAACTACCTCCCTCCCCGTCGACTTCCAGCACCGGTCGACGACGCCCCTGGCCGCACTCGCCCCCGCAGCGCCGACGAGTCCAGACTGCTGCAGTTGCAGCCGAACCTCCCGAGCCCTGCCGGAGCTCCGTCCGGCCATCCCCGCCGCCGACGGTCAGCCACCGGGACCCCCTCGACCTGAGTGTCGTATAGGTATATGATTTTATGTATAAATACTATTAATTTTATATGTATTTAATGTTGCAAGGTTATATACATGCATATATGTGTAGTTTCCGTATAGTTCCTGTATTTAAATACGTATTTCAGTATATTATATATAATACTCTGTATTTGTTTAGTATTATATATATATACTCCTGTATAAATAATGTGTTATATATATATATATATATACATATTTTATTTAGTATTATATATAATAGGAATATATATATGTATTTTGTATAGTTATATTAATTAAATACCTATTAAGCATATATGTATATGTATATATAAGTATGTACTTATATATATATATATATATATCTATATTTCTGTGGTATTTATGTATATAAATATGTGTATATACTGTATTACTATTTTTTTAAGTTTATTTTATACATAATATAAATATATAAGTACGTATTTTATAAATATAAATGTATGTATATACATAGTATATATATACTTGAGTTTAAATACCTTATGTTTATTAAATACCTAATATGTATATATTAATATATATATAAATGTATATATTTCAGAAATACATTTTTGTGTATTGGTATATTACATATAAATATGTTCTGTAAATATATAAATAAATATATTGGTTGGTATAATTATTATATTTTGTACATATAAGTATATATGTATATTTGTGTATATAAATGTATGCATATATAAATATAAATATAAATATATATATATATATATATATATATATATATATATATATATATATATATATATATATATATATATATATATATATACCTTATGTATTTAGTATATTAGTGTAATATATATATATGTATATGTATACATATATATATTAATATATATATATTATGTACTTATTATATTTATAAAGGGTATATTGGTATGTATATGAATATATATATTTAAATATATATAAATATGTGTGTATAATTACTTATGTACAAATTATTGTCTAAATATATGTATATGTATAAATATATGAATTTGTGAATATTACCAATTATATACATATATATAATATGTGTATATATACTTAATTATTGGTGTATTACTAAATAATACATAGGTACTATTTTTAAATGTACTATTAAACATACATATTATTTTAATATATTTAAATATGTATTAGAGTACATATATATATTTTTTGTGATATCTATGTATAAATATATGTACTAAGAGGTCTTACAAATTGTACAGTTCTGACCCTGTGTCAGCTATAGCTGCAAGTAGTGTGTCTTAGTCGTGCTATCGTAGCGACTAATGTTGTCATTATTATATCATATATAGGACTGCTGGACAGTACAACCGAGGCTTCAGGAGCGGAACATTGGCTTTCGCAGCTACCTGGGACAGGCAAGTATACCTTGCTGGATTACTGTTTAAATTTAAATGATAAATATTGCAATATACATAAACTGTGTGCGTCCGAGATTGACTCGGGTACAGTCGATAATGCGTCGATGAGTAATGTACTTGACCTAGCTGCTAGCTGACTCACCTACTACTGTGAGGATATTTTGATATCTTCCTAGACCGTGACACTTTACACGTATCACGATGGTACATTCATAATGGGATGCGGGTCCGCGTACCCGATTCGCTATCGGTGCGTACGACATGCATCAAGGACTAGCACGTAATCTAGAGTAATAATTAGATGTGACTTGGCATATAGATACGGGATAGATACGTCGTATGTTCGACTTATGTACCTACATTGGGCGGGAAGGACAACTGATAAACTTATGGGATACACACATCGGACTCAGTGGTATCCAGAGGAGCCACAGACCCGATGACTTCCTATATTCAGACACCGCGCTCTTCGGGGTGTTACGGACGTATATACATTGCAGATACCACGTCCCTTAGAGTGTTGGACGTTATATATATACAGATACCTCATTCTTTGGAATGATGGATGATACAGATACCAAACTATAGAGGACGTTGGACGTTATGCCTACACCTATCTATACGTTCCGAGGTTGTCCTTACATTGCATTCACTTAGATGGTTAGCACACCCTCTTTATTTTTATTCAGTACTATATCTGGCATGCATATTGTATCTTGTTACGTCCCTCTGAGGACCTGGTTATCTTCCAGATCTGGACAAGGCCTATTACCCCCACCGTGTACGGACCAGGTGTGGAGACGAGGTTTGCTCTTGACGAGGAGCTTAAGGTTTTACCATCGGAGTACCCCTGTTCATCTTGGTAGGCCTTCCGCCTAGGACTGGAGCTTCTTATCTAGTTACCAGTTGTTTCAGTCACACTCTTATTTTAGACTTCAGCACTTTATTTCCATCATTTGTAGTAGGTTTGTTCCCACCGGACATATTTCAGTTTGTACTATGTCATTCGACTAAGTTCTTATATTCCAGTCTTTCATTTCAGTATTTTACTTGTTATTTGTGGATGAGATTAGACAATGCCTGTTGTTGATATTAGACTTGTTAGATTTAGGACAGTGTAGCACGCTTCGCCAGGATCCATTAAATTGGGATATCCTCGGAGACGTGTCAGCTGGCCAATGCCACGTGGCCTGGTTTCATATATTTTGAGACTGGGGCGTGACATAATTTTAGTGGTGGCCCATGCAGGCCTGTCAAACATCAAATGTTTATCGCTTGTGGTATGGTAACGTGCCCAGCGAGCCTGCAATAGGATAGAAATTACTAGGTCTCATCCACTTGATTACGCCTTTGAACCTTTTTCGTATTTTAAAATATCTGCATCATGTTTGATTGATTTTGTACTCTTTTAATGAAGTTATATCTCTAACAGCGAGAAGAACCTTCACAGCAGACGTGAGATACTTGGTGCCATAGTGCCACCCGCAGCACAGAGGGAGGATACGTCCCAGGGACCACCCAGAGAGCTGCCTCAGCCTGAGGCACAGGTGATACCTCAGGACCCGATGATGCACTGGCATCAGATCTCTCCCGATGAGAGGACGCAGCAGCCCGAGGGCCAGACATCGCAGACGATCCTGAGGCAGCACTTTGAGGGACAGACCTCGAGGGCGACACCGATGCCGCAGTACGAGAGGCCGGCACCCGAGGAGACACCAAGGAGACAGCCGGAGGTACCTCTACCACCACCTCCACCGTTTCCACCTCAGATGCCACCAGCGGAGGGACAGCCCCAAATGATGCAGTTATTCCAGATGATGATGCAGGCCCAGTGGCATCAGACAGAGACCCTGAGACAGGGCCTGATGGCAGTACTGGAGAGGGCACCTGCCCAAGCAGCAGCAGCAGCACCTGCACCTGTCCAGCAAGTGGGCATTGTATGAGGCTTCCGACAGATGGGCCCGGGAACCTTTTCGGGCAAGGAGACTGCAGAGGAGATCTCAGACAGGGTCTCCAACACTGAGATGCTGTTAGAGGGTTCGCAGCTACACCCCGACCTCTAGATGACCGCGGTAAGGGCCCAACTCACAGGCAATGCCCATCACTGGTGGGACTCTATGGAGCGCAGCATCGGCAGATAGCAGACTTGGGAGGAATTTCTAGAATACTTCAATGCGAAGTATTTCCCCGCTACGGTAAGGAACGCCATGTACTCCCAGTTCCTGCACCTGGAGCAAGGGAACTTGACCATGGACGCCTACGACGGGGAGTTCAGCAGACTCAGCCGATTCGGTGCAGCCCTGATCCCCAATGACTTGGAGAAGGCTAGGAGATTCCACCATGGCCTCTCTTTCGAGCTGCAGAGGTACACCACTACCCAGGCGAGGATCTCTTATGAAGAGGTCCTATCAGAGGCGAGGATCCAGGAGGCTATAGGCGGAGGAGCGAGATATTCCAGCATGAACGTACCAGCCAGAACCCAGCAAGGAGCAGGAGGACCGATCCACCGTCCAGGAGCACAGGCACAGCAGAGGACAGCGTCGTACCAGCAGAAGAAGCTCCCGACTTGTCACTTTTGTGGCAAGAAGGGACACATCATCAGAGACTGCTGAAAGAAGCTCGGGCTCTGCATGGTCTGTGGAGCGATCCAGCACCTTGCCAGGTACTGCCCGCAGCACAGAGATGTAGCCCCGCAAACTGGGCAGAGGCCAGCAGCACCACCCTTGAGGATACTACCCCCAGCAGGAGGTCAGCATCCACCAGCTACTGGAGGACAGCAGAGAGGACGACCCTTGGTCCCACAGGAGGCACACTTCAACCAGGCCCGACAGCAGGTAGGAGGGCAGAGGCGCAGGCAAGCCTTTGCTTTAGCCTCTATCGAGGAGGAACCAGAAGGGGAGGCTATTACAGGTACAATTCTAGTTGCATCATTACCTGCAACTGCACTGTTTGATTCTGGAGCTACACTGTCATTTATATCTAGTAGCTTCATAGCAATGCATAGAGTAGCAACTTCCCCCTTACCTAAGAGTTGGAAGATACTTACCGGAGGAGGCATCGTACCGGTTACCAGCACCATTAGAACGTGCTCGGTAGTAGTTTGTGGTAGAGAGATGAGAGCGCGATTGTTGGTACTCCCAATGCCAGCTTTCGACGTAGTTCTGGGCATGGACTGGTTAATCCAGTACAATGCCGTACTAGATTGCCGAAAGGGTAGCCTTACTTTTAGACTGCCAGGACACCCGGAGTTCGAATTCATACGAGGCACCATCGAGCGAGGAGTAGGACACGCAGCTGGAGCTTACATGGCGATGGAGACGGCACCCCCAGAAATTGTTGCAGAGTTCGAGGATGTTTATCCAGAGGAGTTGCCAGGCCTACCGCCTGATAGAGAGGTGGAGTTCACCATTGAGCTAGTACCTGGAGCAGCATCGGTATCATCAAATATGTACCGGTTGGCGAAGAAGGAGCTTAACGAGCTGAAGCTACAGCTAGAGGAGTTGCAGATCAAGGGATTCGTCCGTCCTAGTGCATCACCCTGGGGAGCACCAGTGTTATTTGTACCAAAGAAGGACGGGACATTCCGGATGTGCATTGATTACAGAGCCCTTAATGCTCTGACTATCAAGAACAAGTACCCTCTACCGCGAATCGACGATCTGTTCGACCAGATGGTAGGAGCAGTGGTACATCGACTTAAGATCGGGCTATCACCAGGTAAAGGTGCGAAGGGAAGATATTCCAAAGACAGCATTTAGGACTCGTTATGGCCACTACGATTTCTTAGTGATGCCTTTTGGATTGACAAATGCGCCTGCTGTGTTTATGAACCTGATGAACCGAGTCTTCCATGAGTATCTGGACCAGTTCGTGGTAGTCTTCATCGACGATATCTTGGTGTATTCGAAGAGCCACGAGGAGCACGGGGAGCATTTGAGGCTAGTGCTAGAGACGCTGAGACGAGAGAGGCTTTATGCCAAGCTGAGCAAGTGCGAGTTTCTTCTAGATCGTGTCTCATTTCTTGGACACATAATCTCAGGAGAAGGCATTTCAGTAGATCCCGCAAAGATTTTGTCAGTAGAGATATGGCCGACCCCTACCAACGTCTCGGAGGTGAGGAGTTTCCTAGGACTTGTCGGATATTACTGGAGGTTCGTAGAGAACTTTGCAAGGATCGCAGAGCCGATGACCCGCTTGACCCGCAAGGATCAGGAGTTCACCTGGACAGAGGAGTGTCAGACGGCATTCGATGAGCTGAAGAAGCGTCTGACTACCGCACCCATCTTGACCATACCTTCTGGACCCGGAGGATTCGTGATCTATAGCGATGCGTCCGGGAAAGGATTAGGATGTATCTTGATGTAGCATGGGAAGGTTGTGACCTATGCCTCTAGGCAGCTGAGGACCCATGAGAAGAACTACCCTACCCACGACTTGGAGCTTGCCGCAGTGATCTTTGCTTTGAAGCTTTGGAGGCACTACCTGTATGGAGATCGCATAGAGATATTCACCGATCACAAGAGCCTGAAATACGTCTACACCCAGAAGGACCTGAACCAGAGGCAGAGACGTTGGCTCGAAGTGATGGTGGACTTCAAGATTGAGCTGCAGTACCATCCGGGAAAGGCTAATATGGTAGCCGATGCTTTAAGCAAGAAGCCCATAGCATTTTTCCTGACTACCCAACAACATTTGTTGAGAGATCTAGAACAGTTGGGTATCGAAGTCATTTTGCCCGGAGTAGACGGCCAGATATCGAGTTTCCAGGTGCAACCGACATTGGTGGAGAGAATCAAGGCTGCGTTGCCGACAGACGCCAGATTTCAGAGGCTTCGACAGAGGACAGAGGCTGGGATACAGACGGGACTGCATATACACGAGGACGGGACTTTGAGATGTGGAGATCGTCTCTATGTTCCGAATGGAGAGCTACGCCAGGAGCTAATGACGGAGGCGCACAGTTCGACCTATTCTATTCATCCAGGAGGCACGAAGATGTACCGAGACCTGAGGCAGTACTACTGGTGGCACGGGATAAAGAGAGAGATAGCCCGCTTTGTGGCTAAGTGTCTGGTGTGTCAGCAAGTCAAGGCTGAGCATCAGAGGTCCGCCGGATTACTTCAACCGCTCCCGATACCGGAGTAAAAATGGGAGCACATCACCATGGACTTCGTTACGGGATTCCCGAGGAGTCCTAGTGGTCGCAATGCGGTATGGGTAATCGTAGATAGACTCACCAAGTCTGCCCACTTTTTACCCTTCAGAGTTGGGCAATCTACGAAAGTCTTGGCAGACATGTACATGAGGGAGATTGTACGATTGCATGAAGTGCCAGTCAGTATCGTGTCTGACAGGGATACGAGGTTCACATCATACTTTTGGAGGAGTATACAAGAGAGTCTTAGTACCCACCTTAAGTTCAGTACTTCATACCACCCGCAGACAAATGGATAATCCGAGCGCACCATTCAGACGCTGGAGGACATATTGAGGGCATGCATGCTTAACTTCAGCGGTTCATGGGAGGACCACTTGCACTTGGTCGAATTTTCCTACAACAATAACTATCAGGCGAGCATCCAGATGGCTCCCTATGAGGCATTGTATGGTAGGAAGTGTCGTTCCCCAGTATGTTAGAGCGATATAGGCAAGAGGCAGATTCTAGGGCCAGAGTTGATCATCCGTACAGTGGAGAAGGTGAAGAAGATCCAAGGGCATCTACGAGCAGCACAGGACAGGCAGAAGCATTGGGCTAATGTGCATCGACGACCCCTAGAGTTCCAGGTTGGAGAACATGTGTTCCTGAAGATCTCACCTACCAGAGGAACCATCAGATTTGGAGGAAGAGAAAAGCTGAGTCCGAGGTACATCGGACCATTCGATGTGCTAGAGCGCATCGGAGAAGTTGCTTACAGATTGGCCTTGCCGCAGACACTGGAAGGAGTTCACGACGTCTTCCATGTATCTCAGCTGAGGAGGTACATACCGGATCTGAGTCATGTGCTTGACCACTCGGAGATCACCGTCGGTCCGAGTTTGTCATACCAGGAGGAGCCGGTGGAGATCCTAGACCGAAGCGAGAAGGTACTGCGAGGCCAGACTATCCCTCTAGTTCGTGTCGCATGGAGGCATCACGCACCAGGTGAATCAACCTGGGAATGAGAGGACGATATTCAGCAACGCTTTCCCCATCTCTTCGAAGGCCTAGGTATGTGATAGTATTTATTTCATTCAATAGTTTGTCTATATGTCTGTTTTAATTTCGAGGACGAAATGCTCTAAGGAGGGTATGTTGTAAACCCCCTCGACCAGAAATTAGGGTTAATTAACTTAAATAGCCTAATTAGGGTTAACTAGATATAATTAAGATTTATTATATAGTATTATAATATCTGTGTAGTGATTTGTTATTTTAGGACCCTACCCTAGCTGTTGCCCTGAAACAAATTCCACATACTTGGCCTAGACATACTAACCTATCATACTGAACCTTGAGCAACCCCCGGATACTGATTTTCGTGCCTGATTTTAGTCGCACAAAAGTCGTTACAAACGTCCGTACGCAAATTAAATAAATTGTGTATTTACGTTCGTTGTCCGTTCCAATCAAAATTGAGACCCAATCTCGACCCGATTTGACCAACCCAGATCATGACATTATTGTACCTTGAGCCTACCACACTAATGACCATTGTCTAACCCAATTTAGACCCCCGGTATTTGTTAAATTAAATTAGGGACACCCGGTGCATTAATTATGAATTAATTAATGTGGTGACCTAACCTCATTTGAATTAGACCGAACTCCAACCCAAACCCACACACACACCCACAAGCCTCATACAAAATACCATACACCATCCTAGCCCAATACAAAACACCAAACATGGTATTTTGTTACATCAAATCCCCAATTCCAGAATCTGTGCAAATTCTAATTTGTTCAGGGGCCTTTGTGCAAAATTGCAATGAGGTGCCCCCCTCTCATTGGCCCAACCATATGGAGAAAGAACCTACATTCCTTGAACCGGTTCATATTTAATTTCCCCCTATTTCTCATGTACTTGCACCCCTTTATGGAGGGCACATCATGACCCTCCATTTAAATTGCTCAATTCCTAGCCCTCCCCTCATCATGATGGACCTCCCCAACTCCCCAAAATTTTTACACAGCCGACCCTAATCCCTAGGCAGCCCCCCCCACTCTCTCTTCTACATATATATCATTTCACCTCATTTAATGCACACAAACCTAGGAAACAATACCCAAAACCCTATTTTCACTAAAATCCTTCACCATACAGCCGACCCCTACCCAGCATCCCCGCCGCCCTATCCCGTCCGGCCACCCCCACAAGGACCCGACCCCCTCCGCCGACCTCTCCCCTACCCCCAGCCACCGCCACCCGCCGCCTAGCCACCGACAGCAACCACCAGTAGCCCCGTCCTCAACCCGAGCTCATTCCCCCCCGAGCTCGAGCCGACCACTCGACCTCCACTTTCTCCGCCACCGCTGAAAGCCCGGCCGCCCAACTCCACTAACCTCTCCCCCGGCCAACCACCTCCCTCCCCGTCGACTTCCAGCACCGGTCAACGACGCCCCTGGCCGCACTCGCCCCCGCAGCGCCGACGAGTCCAGACCGCTGCAGTTGCAGCCGAACCTCCCGAGCCCTGCCGGAGCTCCGTCCGGCCATCCCCGCCGCCGACGGTCAGCCACCGGGACCCCCTCGACCTGAGCGTCGTATAGGTATATGATTTTATGTATAAATACTATTAATTTTATATGTATTTAATGTTGCAAGGTTATATACATGCATATATGTGTAGTTTCCATATAGTTCCTGTATTTAAATACGTATTTCAGTATATTATATATAATACTCTATATTTGTTTAGTATTATATATATATACTCCTGTATAAATAATGTGTTATATATATATACATATTGTATTTAGTATTATATATAATAGGAATATATATATGTATTTTGTATACTTATATTAATTAAATATCTATTAAGCATATATGTATATGTATATATAAGTATGTACTTATATATATATTTCTATATTTCTGTGGTATTTATGTATATAAATATGTGTATATACTGTATTACTATTTTTCTGAGTTTATTTTATATATAATATAAATATATAAGTACGTATTTTATAAATATAAATGTATGTATATACATAGTATATATATACTTGAGTTTAAATACCTTATGTTTATTAAATACCTAATATGTATATATTAATATATATATATATAAATGTATATATTTCAGAAATACATTTTTGTGTATTGGTATATTACATATAAATATGTTGTGTAAATATATAAATAAATATATTGGTTGGTATAATTATTATATTTTGTACATATAAGTATATATGTATATTTGTTTATATAAATGTATGTATATATAAATATATATATATATATATAATATATATATATATATATATATATATATATATATATATATATATATATATATATATATATATATACCTTATGTATTTAGTATATTAGTGTAATATATATATATGTATATGTATACATATATATATTAATATATATATATATATTATGTACTTAATATATTTATAAAGGGTATATTGGTATGTATATGAATATATATATTTAAATATATATAAATATGTGTGTATAATTACTTATGTACAAATTATTGTCTAAATATATGTATATGTATAAATATATGAATTTGTGAATATTACCAATTATATACATATATATAATATGTGTATATATACTTAATTATTGGTGTATTACTAAATAATACATAGGTACTATTTTTAAATGTACTATTAAACATACATATTATTTTAATATATTTAAATATGTATTAGAGTACATATATATATATATTTTGTGATATCTATGTATAAATATATGTACTAAGAGGTCTCACAAATTGTACAGTTCAGACCCTGTGTCAGCTATAGCTGCAAGTAGTGTATCTTAGTCGTGCTATCGTAGCGACTAATGTTGTCATTATTATATCATATATAGGACTGCTGGACAGTACAGGGCTTCAGGAGCGGGACATTGGCTTTCACAGCTACCCGGGACAGGCAAGTATACCTTACTGGATTACTGTTTAAATTTAAATGATAAATGTTGCAATATACATAAACTGTGCGCGTCCGAGATTGACTCGGGTACAGTCGACAATGCGTCGATGAGTAGTGTACTTGACCTAGCTGCTAGCTGACTCACCTACTACTGTGAGGATATTTTGATATCTTCCTATACCGCGACACTTTACACATATCACGATGGTACATTCATATTGGGATGCTGGTCCACGTACCCGATTCGCTATCGGTGCGTACGACATGCATCAAGGACTAGCACGTAATCTAGAGTAATAATTAGATATGACTTGGCATATAGATACGGGATAGACACGTCGTATGTTCGACTTGTGTACCTACATTGGGCGGGGAGGACAACTGATAAACGTATGGGATACACACATCAGACTCCGTGGTATCCAGAGGAGCCACAGACCTGATGACTTCCTATATTCAGACACCGCGCTCTTCGGAGTGTTACAGACGTATATACATTGCAGATACCACGTCCCTTAGAGTGTTGGACGTTATATATATATATATATATATATATATATATATATATATATATATATATATATATATATACAGATACCTCATTCTTCGGAATGATGGACGATATAGATACCACACTCTAGAGGACGTTGGACGTTATGCCTACACCTACCTATACGTTCCGAGGTTGTCCTTACATTGCATTCACTTAGATGGTTAGCACACCCTCTTTATTTTTATTCAGTACTATATCTGGCATGCATATTGTATCTTGTTACGTCCCTCTGAGGACCTGGTTATCTTCCAGATCTGGACGAGGCCTATTACCCCACCGTATACGGACCAGGTATGGAGACGAGGTTTGCTCTTGACGAGGAGCTTGAGGTTTTACCATCGGAGTACCCCTGATCATCTTGGTAGGCCTTTCGCCTAGGACTGGAGCTTCTTATCTAGTTAGCAGTTATTTCAGTCACACTCTTATTTCAGACTTCAGTACTTTATTTCCATCATTTGTAGTAGGTTTGTTCCCACCGGACATATTTTAGTTTGTACTATGTCATTCGACTATGTTCTTATATTCCAGTCTTTCATTTCAATATTTTACTCGTTATTTATGGATGAGATTAGACACTGCCTGTTGTTGATATTAGACTTGTTAGATTTAGGACAACGTAGCACGCTTCGCCAGGATCCATTAAATTAGGATATCCTCGGAGACGTGTCATCTGGCCAATGCCACGTGGCCTGGTTCCATATATTTTGGGACTGGGGCGTGACATAATGATAAAAACTATGTAATAGTAAATAGAGTGAATAGACAAGATGCAAGATACAAGTACAAGAGATATACAAAATAGGAATACTGGAATTAAATACAAGAAATGAGCATCATGGTAATGAGCAAGAAAAACTACTACTATGTGAGTGAGTACCAGCTTCAACATGTGATCGGCTTAGGAACTTGCACAAGGATTAGGGCCTGGTTAATCATACGTGCGGTGTATGATCAACACTCATAAGGACATGCACAAGGAGAGGTATGATCACATATCTACACTAATACTCCCCGCCCCGACTGGTATAGTAGATCCAACCATTGTACGTTATGATACGGAATTCACTGGGTAGGTAGCTAGTCTCCCCAAGAATCAATATTTGTACATGTATAAGAAGAACGAGGAACAAGTCTTGCACAAAATATACCATAAATACCAAGGAATAATATTTCATGACGGATCCGGATATACCAATCTGTGTAACCATCGTGTCAAAAAATCAAGGATATCTACACTAAATACAAGAAACATAGATGATATCATAAATGGAAAACTATCAGAGAATGTACTTACCTGGAATCCGATGAACAGTATCAAAGATGTCCGGAATAGTGCCTCAAAGACCTAAATATAGAATATTATATCAATACAAGATTTTAGAATATAAAAAAATAAACTAGTCTAATTCTAGGTCATTAAGCCATTTCTAGGTCAAAATAGTCAAACTAGGTCAACTCTAGGTCAAACTAGTCAAACTTGGTCAAACTAGCTATGTCTAGGTTGTGTGAGTCCACCTCTAGGATATTAGGTCCATATACTATGTATCTAGGCTATACTAGCTATATTAGGATACTAGGATACCAACACTATACCGTATCGTAAGATACGTAAAATACTATATATAAAAATATTATATAATACATAAGTATAATATATACTAGTATCCCAAGCTAAACTAATACTAAGTGGATACCTTGGCATTGAGCCAACACGGTATCACGCTACCTACACTCATCTTGATACACAATACCCAATACCTTGAGTTAACTCCAATACCTAGCAATTACCTTGGTAACACAAGGTAATACTAATCTAGCTATCTTATATCCATACCTACCTAAATGTAACACTAACATGTATATCTAATAATACATATCATCATTAATGCATATAGCTAATATCTATAACCTAAAGTATACTAACATACATAACATATATCAATACACAACTCAACATACCTTAACATTACATATATATATATATATATATATATATATATATATATATATATATATATATATATATATATATATATATATATATATATATATAGCTTAAGTATCCAGCAACATATCATAACTAGCCTTCTAACTTAGGATTCAAAGCAAAACAACTTACAACATACTAACAACTGACACCAACCTTCACCAAATCCTAACCATCAATATCTTACTAACACTCAAACGTATTCCTCTAACACATACTCATCATGTTGTTGCTGCTACTAATGCATGCTATTACTGATGTTGCTGCCCCTATGCAGGATTTGCTGCTACTGCTATTACATGTTGTTGTTGCTGCTGCTGCCCCTATGTAGGATTGCTGCTACTGCTGCTATTACATGATATTGCTGCTGCTATTGCATGATATTGCTGCAGCTATGCATTGCTGCTTGGCACAGCAGAACCCGACCACCACACTGTACACACACCACAGTATCTAAAACTCCAAGCAACCCTCCCCTTTAGCTGTGCAGTACACTATGATATTGCACACACAAAATTAGTCCACAACTCATACCAAATCAGCCTACACATGCTTATACCCATCCAAAACACTCCTAATACTTTGTATAACCTGATATAGCAATATATCACCAATATATATATATATATATATATATATATATATATATATATATATATATATATATATATATATACCATATACAAACTAAAGTATATATATACCATATCAAATAGAGTAGGATAAAATATAACAAATACGTGGAGTGCATCGCACCCGTATCACACCCAATCTATGATACGCTTGTGATACACTCCAACACACCACCAAATGCATCAAAAATGATATGAGAAAGATTAGAATCATAATTACGTGTCCGTGTCAAAATATGACATGCTTAAACCCCCCGTGTCGAAAGAAAATCCCCAAATCAACCCGTATCACCAAATTATCGTGATACGACCTACACGTATCTAATTATGGACACGAAACTATTCTCATATAATCAAATACATGTCAATTTGGTCTAATTGACCTATTGACAAACACATAATGTGCCAATCTCGGAATTTCTCCTAAAATTGGCACAAAATACACCATAACTTCCTCCATAGGCCTCCTATAAATCTAATTCCACTTTCTATGGGTAGCCTTAGTACATGGAAGGGTTCCTAATGATTAAAATATAGATTTAGAGTCTAATTAGAGAGAAAAAAACTGAATTGTACCTATTGGAAGATGGATTTTCAATGCAAATCTCCAAATGAGTGTCAAAAGCCTTCAACTTGTGCTTCTTCCTCCTTCTTGTAGATCCTTGTCTCTTTCTTGTTACAATAGCCTCTAATGGTGAGTAAAGTAGGAATTGGAAGAGAATTTAGTTAGGAATTGGAAGAGAATTTAGGTAGGAATTGGAGTAGGAATGAAGGAATTTGGAAGAGAAAAATTCTAGATCTATAAGTGAGATGAATGGATGAAGAGAGAGTCTCTCTCCTCCCCCCTTATGATCGGCCTTGCCCCCTTCTCCAAGTCACTATAAAAAGTCTAAAATATCCCTTGGGGCTTGTCATGAAGTAATTAATTAAGGAAGGAAGGTTCTAATCCAATTGGTCTAACTAATTAAGTCATCCTCCTAATGAATGGGCTTGATTGTTGGGCTCAATCTAACTAGAATTAATGTTGGTCCATGAGTCTAGTCATCTAGTTAGGTCCACTAACACAAGTCCAAAATCAAATATAATATCTAACAATAAATAAATAATACAATAAATAAATATTCAATATGCACAATATTTAATTAATTATGAAATGACCGAAATACCCTTTCATAAAAAATATAGTAGTGACAAGTCTACCCCCCTTAAAATAATTTTGTCCTCAAAATTCAAAGAAGAAACTACCCCCATAAAATAAAACAGAATTAGGAAAGAACATACCTCAAGGTACAAACAAATATGGATAATGCTCTCGCATTTCATCCTCCCTCTCCCAGGTAGACTCACCCGAAGAGTGATGCCTCCATGCGACACGTACCAAAAAAATGGTCTGGTTCCTCAGCACCTTCTCTCTCTGATCCAGGATCTCAACTGGCTGCTCTGGATAGCTAAGAGTAGGGCCCACATAAGTCTGCATGGCCTTCTCATCGATGAGCTTCCTGCCCTTCCAATAGGTGGCCAGGAAGACGTTCATCATGTTGGCTTCCTCACCCCTCTGTACCTGTTAAAAATTATATTGTATGTTATTAAAATTAAACATCTTATCCTACTTTTATTAAAATAATATATATTTAATAGAATACATACCAGACGAAAATATTTGGTCATGGAAATTGAGCCACCATACCACTTTCCTGCCTTTGACCTAGACACCTTCACCTTCTCCGACCTTTCTATGTACCTGGGTTCATTGAATCTCGCCTTCATCGCATTCCACTGCTCAGGCGTGATCCAACCGTTGATCGGTTTTCCGGAGCGATCACGGACCTTCTGGTCGTTGATCGCATCACGGATCAGCTTGGAGGCGACGAAAGGAAACTGCTCCTCGATCTTCTCAGCCTAGTGTGGTAGATAGAAATAGGCTTTCTACAAGAAATAAAATAAAGAGTTATATAATATGCATAAATAATTTTTAATATTAAAAGTAAATATATTTTTACTTTGAAGTGGGCAAACCAGAATGTCTTCCTATCTTCAGGAGCATCTGAGTAGTTGATCCAAGGCCCACCATAGTTCTGCCTCAGAAAATATTCCAGTGCTCTTTGTACCGTCGAGGGATGATATATATACAACGATGATTAAATTCATGAATATATAGATATAATCATTTGGAAAATGTTAGCTATTTAACTTACTTGATAGGCCCGTCCGTCCAAATCTCTATCTTAGTCTCGTCCGGAGGTGCGCATGGAGGATCGCACTGATCATGCATAGACGGAGTCGACTCGACCTCCTCCATCTACACCTCTGTCTCCATAGTGCCTTCAGTAGGAGAAAGGCTGGACAGCAGAGTAGTCTCAGGCCTAGAACTGCTCGTCCCAGGAGTACTACCACGTACCATCGATGGAGTCGGATATGTGACTGTCGGTACACTGGAGTACTCTGCGATGAGGATCCGAAACTAGTAGCCTGTACCGGAGGAGCACTCCATTTAGAGGATCTACCTCTGAATGATCCGAGTTATCCTGTCATACCTGATAATAACATATGATGATAAAACAAATACACAGACTTATAATTGTAGAAGCATAAAAATTATACAAGCTGCATAGAGGTTATGCCCCCTCCCTCAAAAATAAAAATAAGTCATAGAGGAGCCACATGCGGCCTGATCAACTAAAGAGCTGGTATACCCTATGCGGCCTAAACAACTACAGAGCATGGGGACCGCATAAGACCCTATTGATACGACATTCAATGCCTGGCAGACTCTCTGACACAACATACATCACACTAAGATACTTCGAGACTCATGAAGATGGTGACTCAGAAAAAGATAAAAAGTCACATTAACTCATTGATGGTCTCGTCAGACGTGCCACGCCACGTGCTCACTCATATGCGGCTATATACCCATGCGGCCTTGTCATCTTGCGGCAAGAGTGTCCATTCGACTAAGGACAAATGAGAGCATATATGCGACCATAATACCATACGGCCAGAGTGCCCATCCGACCAAGGCCAAGCAAGATCACATATGTGTCCACAACGCTATACGGCCAAGACATTATGCTGCTATCGACTTACAGGATCTTTTCGTTACAACCGAAGAAGATTTTTCACACAATCAGTGTTGACTACGTGTCCAGCTGACCAAGTCACGTACACAATGGGTTAAAAATAATCTTGAGATCTCATCAACAACATATCTTAACCAAAACCCACGTGGCAGCCTACCCGTGGCATGCGACTACAGTTACAACCATATTCTGTTGAAGGAACCCTATGCAGCTACCAAACAGAGGCATAAGCGACATTAATAGTCCGTTAGCACGACGACTATAAATAGCAGGGTAGCATGCCCACAAGAGAGGGGGCGAGTTACGTATGTGCACACAAGCTTATGAGAGAAAAAATAGAATAGAGCATTATTATTTCCTCGTCAGACCATCAACGGAGTAAAGAAGCCGCTGCTATGCTCGATCTCCATCATCACGACCCAGATAAATAATATTATACTTATATATTATGTCTATGGTCTCTTTGTACTTTGTTCGTTGTTTAAAAAAGCTCATTCACAACTTGTAATAGCGAACAAGATGGCAACTTTCCTGGGGACGTCTTTTCACCTATGATGAGAAGGCAGTGACGCAGTCTGATGCGTCCAAACTGGGATCCACCTAGAGGATGCTGGTGGTGCGCTTCGACTAACAAGTGTTCGAGGAAATGTACTTCGGGGACAGTATGAGTCATTCTCCAAGGCTAGCAAAGCCTAAGAAGACCAGCAGGACATGGGTAGCAAAGGTCGCATGCGCTACCCGCTTCTCTCCCTGTTGCTGAAGATGCACATCATGCGTCCACCCAGGCTCACCCTATCCATGCGGCAGTCGGGGCTGTGAGGAAAGGTGCTCAGCGCCCAAACTCTGGCAAAAGAAAATACTAAGATGCCAGAATTTTGGGTGCTGAGGCACGTTCTATGCGGCCACAACAGAAGCCACATAAGAAGAACCATGCAACACCGGTCGGCAGCCGCAGGCTAATGGCCACATGCAGCTGTCACAGTAGCAGAAGTTTCGTCTTCGACCGAATCTCACGCAGCGCTGACTCCATGCACCTTGCTAAAAAAGGGGAAGATGTGAACTTGGACTCTTCATACTACGCACCGGCGCGTGATAGGACGAAGAATTCTACGACAATGAGAGCTCGCCAAGCTCAAGCAATTGCTCATTCTACCGACCGTCAGTAGACGCCACTAAATATGTGCGCCCCAGATGAAAAATTGGACAAAAGTGGCCTATGTGTCCAGCCCGCAGTGGCAATCGGATAGGGCCAGTCTAAAAAGTATTCTGTTAGCAATTTAGGGGAAGTTCTTATACGAACCCCAGGCCAGGAAGAAAATTCAACACCTACGCGCCCATGTGCTCGGTCTATCTGGTCTCATAAGAAGGGTGCAAAGGTGAATCAGCCCTCGCTTGACTTGCGCAACGTGATCAATCACAAGCGCAAAGCGACGAAAATAACTACGGCATACGAAGTGTCCTCCCCAGGGCATCACTGTGCTAACATTATCATCAATTACTGTTGTAACATACCAAAAATACCTACAAAAAGGCAGTTGACATTCCAGCGACTGCAACCAAGGGCACCCACCCTGCTGCAACCCGGAGAACAGGTGCAACCACTAGAGGAGGAGAAGCTACCCCTTGCCTCATGTTATTCTGCTCGTAAGGCCCCCTCCATGAGGGGAAGTCAGAAATCACGTACCTCCAGCCCGTCGATGTTTGCCATTTAAATTAAAATAAGAACTGGAAGAACTCGATTTGATTAACAAACTAAGAAAGTACAAAGAAGAGTCCTAGAAGACAATATAAGTACAAATTTATTTTCTAGGGGGTGATAATAGAGGGTTAGGAGTGTAGCAACTCTCTTTACTCTGTGGATGATCCGATGTAGCAACACTTATCTCTCTCTTGAGTTTAGATTCGCAGATAGCTAACCAGCCTCTTGTATAAGGGTAATACCCTATTATTTATAGTTGTTCAGTAGCCGCATAGATTTTGGGCCACATGTACATTGGGAGTTGCCATGTGTCTTCTCCTAACAGAAGGGGGTTACAATTGTGCACAAGACCGGGCTTCAACTGTCACGTGGATATTTGTTAAGATTTTTTGTTGCTGAATATCTGGATGGCTTTCATATGTTGTAGGCGTGACTTGGTCAAGTGGACACGTAGCCGCTATTTGGTTGGAGAGAATCACTCAGTTGTAATAGCAAGATTTGGCCAATATAGAATCTGGGACCCGTTTTGCTAAAGACGCACGGGACGCATGGAGTTTGGAACGCATGGGACCAGAGATGCATGGACCGCATGGAGTTTGGAACACATGAGCCAGAGACCTATGGGATATATGGAGTCTAGGACGCATAGGCCAGAGCCGCATGGGATGTATGGAGTCTGGAACACATGGGGCCAAAGACACATGGACCGTATGGAGTCTGGAACACATGGGCCAGAGCCGCATAGGACACATGGAGTCTGGGATGCATAGGCCAGAGCTGCATAGGATCTTTTATCGTGTTGTAAATGTAGATATGCACTATCCTTGGGACTTTTGTCTCTTAGTGTATTATCGTCCTTCGAGGCGATCAGAAAAATCTATTTTGTCAAGATTCTGTGTCAGACGTCATCTTTGTTGTCAAGATGCCATGTCAGGTCGACCTGCGACCAGTTGTCAGGATGCTTGTTTGGACCGCATGGGTGTCCATTTTCTGGGCTGCATGGTGTCCATGCGGTCCAACATCTGTTGAGTTTTATTTTGGGGCACATAGGCGTCGGGCGCCTGGATGCATCTTTTTCATGCTTCTACAAGACTCCCTTCAAAGTTTTCAAACAGACATGTTTGAAATACTTTGAATAAGAAGCATGGATGGGGTACGTTCAGGCCGTATGGACATTTGAGCCGCATGGGCATACGCTGTCAGGCTGTCCCTTATTCATTAATTCCCATATTTCCCTTAACCCTTGAGTGGATTTTGTACGGATTCTGCACCATCTCCTGACGCGGGGCTCAAGGCGACAGTTTCTAAGGAGGTAAAAGTGGCACACAAAAATTGGGTCATTGGGTTCATCGCCATAATTGCCCCGTTCATCTTCTCGATCTTTCACCCGTCTCTTGGAGCCTATAAGTAGGCGATTTGGAGATGAAAGAGAACTTTGTCTTCAGTTCCTCCTTCTTTGTGAAGATGCACGATTTTGCTCTCTCTCTCGCTAAGGAGTCGATCGAGAGCGGGATTGATCCATGGCCCCCTGATGCAGGAATTCTACTCTGAGGTAAGGGGTACCATATCTCTCGTGTTGAGCTGCTAAGGTCACAGAGCCATTGATACACAGCTTTGCTGCATGGGTAGGAAGTCCTCCCCAACGTATGCCAACCCTTAGCAAAGTTCGTGATCATAGATGAAGGCTCCCCTTGGACATGTGCAGACCTCTTCACAGAGCTCTGTCGTGGGGATAAGCACTCCTTCATGGCACGCGTGCAGAACCTGTCTGACATGTGCACCGAGCATTAGCGAGGTCATATGGATAAGGAATCATCTATTTTATGCGTGAAGAGCATGTATGTGGCTTGTTCATATAGGTGAGGTCTCATCTTGCTCGTCCGTGCAGACTTAACTGCACGTGGCTGCGGCCTGGCAATAGTATGTGGTGGTTATACCTTTTTATAGTCTTCGCTGGGACAGATGTGTCTTATTTATGCAGGTTTTGTGTTTGCTTATGTTGCCAATGATGGGGCATAGAAGGATATCATAAAACCTATTATTCAAGATAAAAAATAACCTTATGCGGCGGTTCGCTAAGAACTGATCAAGAAGGCACGGTCAGTTTGGCAAGAACTAATCTAGGAGAGGAGGATGAACATCCCGTGTCATATACTGAGTTATCTTTGTTCATTCAGCACGTTAGCTACTTTTCTTCCTTTTATGTGGTTCGCTATCGGCCGAGAGACTGTGGGATCGATGACAGAATTTGGATTAATTGACATTTATGTTGTCGGTCTCCCCGTGTGATTATAGAGTGCCTACTCCTGCTCCTCCCTTGCTATCCGTCGGTATGAATTCTTTTCTATATACTGAGATTTACACTATGGAGGGATGATCTAGAAAGCATTAAGTTTTACTGCGGGCTTGACTTGTGTCAGTAGCGACGATAGCACGAAGGGGCGCTTCTAATAAAAAAGTTTTGTATCAGCGAGACTTCATGGAAACCTTATAAATATGTTTCTATCATATGTACTCATGACCTTGAATACTAATAAAAAAATCTCTGAATGTAATAGATTTCCATCATATGTACTCATGATCTTGAATATTAATCAATAAAGTCTCTTTTTCAGAATTTTATATGTTGTGGACTTTTGGCTATTGTACTAGAGGTACTATAAACGTAGTACAATACCGCAGTTTGTCGTGGACATCCCACTGGGGGATTTTGGTGGACCTATTACCCTTTTGCGCACTTATGGTACGAGTAATAGATTCGAAACAAATCCTATTAGAGATAATATGGACGTGCTAGGTTTTGTGGATAGTAAGGACATCCCGCTGGGGGATTTTGGTGGACCTATTACCCTTTTGCACACTTGTGGTGCAAGTAATAGATTTTAAAAAAACCATATCAGAGGTAATATGGACATGATATATTTTTATGGACCCATTACTTTTTGTGCACGTTAGTGCAAGTAATAGGTTTGAGACAAGCCCTGCCAGAGGTAATATGGATATGACAGTTTTTATGGACTTATCATCGCTGTTATATTCTGGACTGGGTATGAGTGATAAGTTGGAAGACAATCGATATCAGAGGTAATATAGACGTGACGATCGATGGTCAAGGCCGAAAAGTTTGCTTAGAGGTAATATGGACATGGCAGACTCCGCCGGAGTAGTGTATTGGAGCGACGGTCCAGAGGTAATGTGGACATGAACCAGCCCCCAGGAAGATACGATATAGTTTGGTAATAGAAGAGTACCAGTCTAATTTAGACGAAGTACTTTTTGAGGAACTTGTCGTAGATAGGCATCAGGAGCAAATCGTGGAAGGTCATCATTGATTAGCTTTCGAAGAAAGATTCTAGAATCTAATTCAATATAAAATACGGGTAGTTTACGTTATGTCGTTAGGTTTTACTAGCCGGTAAGCGCCGTTGGAAAATACGGTTTCCACAATGAATAGGCCCTCCCATTTAGGTTAGAATTTGTTGGTCGTCTTGTGAGTCATAACCATCGGTCTTCTTATTGTTAAGACGATGTCACCCACTTAAAACATTCTCTATTTACCCGTTTGTTGAAGGCTCCAGAAAGATGCGCTTGATACAGCTCTATGCGTTGTTGAGCTAAGAGTCATTTCTCGTCGAGTACTTCCAACTCCTGTAAGCGTCGACAGTAGTTGTCGCCCGTGGTTAGTTGGTTAGAGAGAGATACTCGTAGTGAAGGGATTTAGATCTCAAATGGGAGTATCGTCTCACTTTCATACACCAAAGAGAATGGCGTGTTCACAGTAGATGTCTGGACTATTGTACGATAGGCACAGAGATATTCATCCAGCTTTTCATTCCAGTCGTATTTGTTGGAAGACACAAATTTTTTGAGGAGCTTGATGATGGTTTTGTTGAACGCTTCCGCCAGACCGTTTACTGAGGGTTTGTATGTCATGGAGGCTACGTTTTGGATTCGATTTTTGTCATAAAACTGATAGAAGGCGTGACTTGCAAAATGTGGACCATTGTCGTGGACGATCCTACGCGGCAAGCCGAAGCGATATATGACGTGATGCTTGACGAAGTTAATCGTGTTTGATGTTTTGACCTCAGCGAGTGGAACCGCTTTCATATATTTGGAGAAGTAGTCCGTGATCGCCAAGATGAACCGATGTCCTTTTGATGAAGGCGGATTGATTGGCCCAATAATATCCATTCCCCATGCCTCAAACTGCCAAGATGCTACCGTTGGGTATAGGAACTCAGATGGATGGTGGATAAAGTCTGCGTGGATTTGGCATGCTTGGCACTTCCTTGCGTAATCAACAGCATCTGCAACCATTGTCGGCCAATAGTAGCATATTCTCCAAAGACGATCCTGTAGCTTTGGACCAGGTTAATGTGCCCCACGGACGTTGTTGTGAGCTTCGTGGAGGGCTTATTTTGCCTCTGCGTTCGACAAGCATCAGAGGAGAAGACCATCATAGGACTGATGGTATAATATTTTAGTCTCTGTGTCGTAATAGAAACGGAGGGACGTCTTCTGATTGAAGTAGATTCCTTTGGGTTTTCAGGGTAAATTTCATAGACTGCATAGTCGATGAATAGAAGCCTCAAATCTTGAGTATCGGTGTCAACCTCTGCTTCATAGCTGAGGCATAAGCATAGGTTGCTTTTAGGATAGACCGGCTCTTGACCGATCACCGTGATTAGCTGATGGGTGTTGTTTGGGACTGCCAAGAAAATAGCGAAGCCAACTAAAGTATCTGCCTCAATGTTTTACAATCGAGGGACATGCTCAATAAAGAATATTTTGAAGGTTGCAATGATGTTAAGTGCATCTTGGTGGTAGGGGATCAAGTCTTCATTTTAGCCTTTGTATACTCCCCGGACTTGATTGACGATTAGTTGAGAATTGCCATAGAGTACTCTACTCCGACTTGCTTGGCGAACTGGAGCCCGATGATTATGGTATTGTATTCTGCCACATTATTAGAGAATGGCTCCGTGAGAGAGTATGCGCGACTAATGACGAGGTCGTATGGGGAGATCAACACTATCCTGACCCCGGCGATGATGTTACCTTTAGGCCCCGCCCTTGAAGCACCATCAAAGAACATCCGCCAAATAGCTTCGTATGAAGTAACGTTGGCGTCTGCTACTTCGTCTGGAATCTCTTCATAGAGGTTTGAGATTTCTGACCCCGGGTGGGCTGCCAGAAAGTCAGCCAATGCTTGACCCTTGACAGCCTTCTGTGAGACGAATACCATATCATATGGAGATAATAGTATTGTCCAGGTAGCCAAGCAGGAACTAAGTGCCCCAGGTGTGGTCATGAGTACCCTGAGGGGGTTGACTCGTGAGATTACATGGATGGTTTGTCCAGTCACGTAATGTCGAGTCTTCTGGATGGAAAATACCAAAGCAAGGTACTCCTTCTCAATGGTGGTATACCTATACTCTGGATCGACCATCATCCGGCTGAGGTAGTATATGGCCTTCTCGTAGCCTGAATCACTATTCTAAGATAACATGGCACAGAGAGAGTGATCCATTCAGCGAATATAGAGAAGGAATGACTTTTCCATGACCGGGGCCACCAGCACAGGAGGGTTTGATAGGTATTCTTTGATGTTGTCGAACACTCGTTGGCACTCTTTATTCCAAATAAAGGAGAAACCTTTCTTCATGAGTTGTGTGAAAGGCCGCCAACATCCAGAGAGGTTTGATATGAACCTCATGATGTATGCCAACCTCTCTTGGAGGCCGCGGAGTTCTCGGAGGTTCCTTGGCTGACTCATCTCCAGGATTGCCTTGGTCTTATCGGGGGCTATATGGATACCTAGGGAAGTGATTACGAAACCTAAGAATTTGCCCCTGGAGACTCTCAGGAAGGACTTGGTAGGGTTTATCTTGAGGCGGTGTGCACGCATTAAGTCGAACAGAGTCCTCAGGTCTTGGAGGTGATCATCTTTGGAGCGACTCTTGACGGCGATGTCGTCGACGTAGCATTCTATCGTCTTATGCAGACGTTCACGAAAAGTAGTGCTCATAGCTTGCTGATATGTAGCACATGCGTTCTTCAGACCGAAAGGCATGACTGTATAGCAGTATATGCCTATCGGGGTCCAAAATAATGTATGTTTCTTATCGTTGGAAAATATTTTGATTTGGTTGTAGCCTGAGAAGCCATCCATGAAGGGCATGCGCTCAAAGCCACAAGTGTTGTCGATCATTACGTCAGTGATTGGAAGAGGGAATTCATTTTTGGGACATGCCACATTTATATCACGAAAGTTGATTCAGATCTTCCTATTTTTCTTAACGACGGGCACGATGTTGGCTACCCAGTCAGGGTATTGTTCCTTGAGGATGAATCCACTAGCTATCATCTTGTTGACTTCAGTTTTGATAGAATCCATCACGTCTGGCCGAAACCGTCGTTGTTGTTGCTTGACTGGTTTGACGTCTGGCAGAATATTGAGTTTGTGGACCGTGATTTGGGGATCTAGTCCTGGCATATCTTTGTAACTTCATACAAAGACATCGATGTATTCTCTGATGAGTTGTAATAGGGATTCCCGGTCTTCGTCGGACAAACTTTTGCTGACGAAGATAGGCTTTGGGGAGGTCTCATCACCTAGATAGATTTGTACAACTTTGTCCTCGGTATGAGGTTTTCGCTGCTCAAATCGCATCTCCCATTATGAACCCAGGTGTTGGGCCCAAGGTTCCATCTCAAAGATCTCAGGGGATCCTCATTGTCTTTCTCAAGGTCGGCAGACACTGTGTTGGAGGACAATGTTTGTCTGAGCACGTCCTCGATGCTGACGTCAGAGTCCCAGGATAAAGATTAGAAAGAGTGTGAGTGCACTTCATCTTCTTTATCTGATCCCTCGAGGATTATAGGATGCGTTACATATCCTAAGACATGCTTAGTCTTATGATAGTAATCTTCGGGCTTGCCTGCAGGGGAGGGAAGTCGTAAAGGCGACCTTCGGCCTTTTCCGCAGTTCAATCCCTCAGTGACCTTCAGGTTGTATTCCATCTTTTGGATAAGATATTGGGCTTGTGAAATATACCGGTAGAGTGACATTCTGCCTACCTCGAATTCTGGTTCTACTTCCTTTGGGATGAAGAACCGGGGGCATTTCACTCTGCCGAAGATGATGAGCTTATCTCCCTTCTTCCTAGGTGGGACTAAGAAATAAGAATCTAGACTAGAGCGAAGCCGGTGCACGGTGTAGGTAGTGGTCAATTGTGTGTGCAGTTGAAGGCCTAGACCGTACTCCAGGGAGTAGAGTGTACTTATATCCATACGCTCCTAGTAGTTCAATGATAGTCCTTTTTTGAGAAAATAAGGTATCTGTTCTAGCGGGATTACATCGTCAGGGGAAGGGATATTGATATTGGCGGATATATATTCCTTTAGCTCATCCTTCTCCTTGGATACCCCGCAAGCGAAGGCTTTGGTGGTTTTCTGTATAATTTTACCACCAAAGGTACGGAAGCTACAACCGTGGTCGGGTCTTCCTTTGGTGGTCGACTCGGCCTATGAAGGCGAACAACCGAAGGTTCGGAAGGCGTAGATAGGACAGAATCTTCTTTTGGTTGTCGATTCAGCCTGTGAAGGCGGATAACCATTGGTTCTGACGATACTGAAGGAACCGAAGATTCAGGTGCCTTCTCGCACGATTTGACGATGAGGGATGCGGCCGAATCAGGAATGAGAGCCTTGAGGCAGATTCTCAAAGGCTCCTCGTATGCTATTGTGGCCTCCCTAGGTGTTATTGTGGCCTCGGCTTCATCGTTGGCCATATTGCCACCTTCATCTTGGCGGACTTTCTTGTAGAGGATCAATTCAGAGTATTAAATCTTGATTCCCTTAAACGTATCAACATCAGCGAACTCTATTTTGATGAAACCGTGTTCGTCCATATATTTTAGGCACTACTGGAGGGTGGATGGCACGATCATGTGTTCATGTATCCACGGACGCCCCAACAAGACGTCGTACGACATATCTACGTCTATGATATAGCAAATGACTTCTGTTTTTAAGTCACCGATCTGGAATTTTAGGCAAAATTTGCCCAGAAGGTAGCTCATTCCCTTGTTGATGCCACTAATGGTGGTATTGGTGGCCGCCAGATGATGCATCGGGATCCCCAGGGTCTGAAGCAAACTTCTAGGGATGATGCTTATCGACGATCCTGGGTCAATATGCATTCGGTCCACTTTGACGTCGCTAATATATCTTGTGTAGTACAGGGGCCGATCGTGCCTATTATATTTGAGCAATATGTCCTATTGCGAGAAGGTGATATTGGGTATCACATCCATGGCATTGTTACAATATGGACAAGCAGTAGGATCTTCAATTAGTGGCTAGACTTGCGCAAGGTAGATATCGACATTCTGTAGTGCCTCACTCAGGGCAGCTCGAGTGTCTTTAGAGAGCCACAAAAGCTCAAATAGCGAAAATTTTGTCAGAGTGTTGGCTAATTATGCTAATATATCAAAGTTATAGGGCCTTTCTAGCCCTTGTGGTGCATCCCTGTGTAGCAGTTTATCGAAGCACGTCTCCTTCTGTTTGGACTTGTCTGCTGGCGGGGGCTGAAATAGCACAGGACTAGTGGTGGTAGGCGTAACAACTAGGGGTGTATCACCTTGCATCGGTTGGTATATTATGCCTGACCTTGTCGTATCTGCTGCCAGCTCTTCAGCCGAGGAGGAAACTGTGTAACAAGATTTGGATTTCCTGCCTTTGGATTTGGCGGTGGAGGGTGTCGTCGGCTGCGTCAAGTCTGGCACGAGGTCAGGATGGACCCACATGACCTCCTCACATGGTGTAGTAAGAGGTATTAGCTCGGCCGTCTGGTCTCTAACTGGTGGAAGGTTGACAACTTCTATAGTCGCCTTAGGGACAGGGCTACTCCGTCTTGGGCTTCCGTCGGTGGAAAATTGCCAAATTGGAGGGACACTATGTTGGCAGCGACCATCACGTTATCGAAGTCCAAGGAAAGAGCCTTGGTATCTATCAGACGTTGGATGTAACACTTTTGGGTATAGCACTCCTGCGTCAGGTGATGGACGTAGCGGTAGAAGTGACAATACTTTGCGTTGGAAATCTTCGCCGCCTCTGGCTGACGTATGACGTCGGGTAGACGGATTTTGCCTCCCTGCATCAGCATGTCGAAGATGGATTTGATATCAACATCTTCTAAAGAGTAAGTCTCCTTTGGTTTTAGATGCTCTGTCAATTTTTTTCAGTCTTTTTGGTCAAGATAGCGACCATAGCCTATTTCTCCTTTCCATTGTGGTTGTTATTGTCGCCATTATTGTTGTTATTGTTGGTGGTGCTGGGACGCTTGCCCTTTTCCTCAGCAGTAGGGATATGGATCCCCAAGTGTCGAGCGTCCTTGAGCTTCTTTTCAGCATTGACAGCACTTAAAATGAATGTTGTCCAGTCTTTGAACTGGCTCTCGCCCATCCAGAGGCTGATTGCAGGAAGCATGTTCTTCCGGCACATCTCTATTAGTGTGGCCTCCGGATTGCCAGGAGGCAACCTTAGTGCATCCTGTTGGAACCGCTCGATATAGTTTCGCGTCAGTTCCTTCTCACCCTGGTGACGTCCATCAGAGAAGACATCGTCATAACATTTCTGCCTCATAGAATTTTTTAAGGAACAAACGCTTGAGGTCATCGAATGATGAGATGTAGTTATCTTCGAGACTACAAAACCAATCGAAAGCTACCCCCGCCAATGACCCAATGAAGAGCCTGGTAAGGATAGCGTTGCTGCGGGGTAAGTATCCCGTTGTAATCTTGAAGTAGCTCATAAAGCGGCGAGGGGAAGACTTTCCTTCAAACGTGTTTATGTTGAAGGGCTTTTACTTAGACGAATACTGTACATCCCTCCACTCTATCAGGTATGGTTGTCGCACCACGAGACCACGGAGTGAGTCCCGATTGCTCATGGAATCTAGGCGAGCCCAAAGTTCTTGAACCACCCTCCTTGCTTTCTTAGCGTCATCTCCTGCCGAAGGTGCCGACGGGCCAGGTAGGGGAGGATCACCGCCCGTGGGTGGTGCGGTTGTATTTGAATCCCTATTGGTCCCGGGGTCTAGGTTTGCTTGCTAAGAAGCCCTCGCCGGCTGGGAGGCCATATTTGCCTTGATTTCCAGCATTGTCTGGGTCAAAGATTGCATTGATGCACTCATTATATGCATCATGGCTTCGAGCATCTCGAGGCGCTGCCAGTCACTGGGGACTTTATGGTTGTCTCCAGCCATGTATATCGTCCTCGCACGGAAAGAAATAGAGGGGGCAGTGGATGTCGTGCTCCCTTTTCATACCCTTTTAGTGAGTAGTCTTTAAGGAGGGCGGGAGCCGTTGTGTCCTTCTCGGATTCGGAGGTGATACTACCCCCAGTGTAGAAGATTGTGTCATCTTGGTAGGATTAGCTACCCTCCGAGATCTCGAAGTCTGTTCCTTAGAAATTATTGTCTCCTCGGAACATCGGGTTGTCGCGTACGTCCAGGGGGACACTACCCCCAGCTTGGGCCACCCTCAGGGGTTCTGAGGAAGAACTACCCCCAGGGGCTAACAGCTTCTTCCTTGAGTGGGTGCCTTATAAGACGCCTTCCGCAGATGCTGTTGTTAGCCCTCCGGGTAGTCGCCTTCGGGATACCGTGGTAGAGAGCGTTGGACTGAAGATATTTGACTTCTTTTTTCCCTTGGTGGAGGGAAGCTTTCCAGTTGAGTAGCATGAGGCGAAGGGCAAAACCTCCACTTCTGATACTTGTACCTGATCTCTGGGTTGTTGTCAGGTAGGTGCTTTCTGGTGCAGCAGATGGAAGGACGAATGCCTTCCTGTGGGTACTGCCACTTTATTGCAGCAGCAGTTGATAATGATGTTGGCGCAGATGTGCCTTCGAGAGGGCACATCACATGTCGTAGTTATTTCCCTTACTTTGTGCTTGTGAGTAATCACGTCACACAAATCATGTGAAGGGTGTTTTACCTTTGTATCCTCTTTGTGAGTTTGTGTATCCCGGGCACACGGATGCGAAGGTACTGTATTTGCTTCCTAGCCTGGGGTTCGTACACGAACTTGCCCCAAGGTACCGGTGGAAGACTTTTGGGACTGACTCTGTCCATTGGTCCTTGTGGGCTGGACGCATGGGTCAGTCCTGCATAACTTTCCGTCAGAGGCTCGCATAATAGTTTGCGATGCCTGTTGGCGGTTGGTAGTATGAGTAGTTCCTTGAGATTTATGGGTTTGCACTGCCCTGGACTTCTTTATCTTAGCGTCCGCATGCGCGTAGTATGAAGAGTTCATATTTAGGTTTTCACCATTCTTAGTGGGTCACATAGGATCTACGCTGCATCAAATATGGTCGAAAATAGAGGTTCTGTTACTATCAGGGCCGCATGCTGCCTGCTATCTGCGGCTGTGAGTTGATGCCGCATGGACAGTCTTATATGGCCTCCTTTTGGCCGCCTAGAAGCTGCCTCAGCACCAGAACATCTGGTATCGTAGTATTTTTCTCTACCAGAGTCTGGGTGCTGAACATTTTCTATGTCAGCCCAGGATGCCGCATAAACGTGGACATTCTGGGTGTTCGTCCGACGATCGTTATTAGCAACAGAGTGAGAGGCTAGAAGCATCTGCTCCATAACTGTGTGGGGCACAACGACCTTGGCCACCCATGTCTTTGGGTCTTCTTGGGCTTGGCTATGCTTGGGTAAGGATTAGCACTTTCTTCGGAGAGCATGTCCTCGAACGCTTGCTGGTCGAAGAGAACCACCAGCATCTTTTTCTTCGATCCGAGCTTGGCCGCATCGGATTGTGTCACCGACTTCTCAACAATGGAGAAGGACGTCCCTAGCAGATTCGTCATCGTGTTTGCCATTTAAATCAAAAAAGAACTGAAAGAGCTGGATTTGATTAACAAACTAATAAAGTACAAAATAGAGTCCTAGAAGACAATCTAAGTACAAATTTGTTTTCTAGGGGGTAACAATGAAGGGTTAGGAGTGTAGCAACTCTCTTTACTCTGTGGATGATCCGATGTAGCAGCTCTTCTCTCTCCCTTGAGTGTAGATTCGCAGATAGTCAGCCAGCCTCTTACATGAGGGTAATACCCTGTTATTTATAGTTGTTCAGTGGCCGCATGAATTTTGGGCTGCATGGACGTTGGGAGTTGCCACGTGTCTTCTCCTAACAGAAGGGGGTTACAACTGTGCACAAGACCAGGCTTCAGCTGTCAAGTGGATATTTGTTAAGATTTTTTGTTGCTGAATATCTGATGGTTCTCATCTGTCGTAGGCACGACTTGGTCAAGTAGACACGTGGTCGCTATTTGGTTAAAGAGAATCACTCAGTTGTAACAGCAAAATTTGGTCGATGTGGAATCTGGGACACATGTGGGCAAAGACGCATAGGGCATATGGAGTCTGGAACACATGGGGCCAAAGACGCATGGACCGCATGGAGTCTGGAACGCATGGGACCGAGACGCATAGGACACATGGAGTCTGGGATGCATGGGCCAGAGCCGCACGGGACGTATGGAGTCTGGAACACATGGGGCAAGAGATGCATAGACTGCATAGAGTCTGGAATATATGGGCCAGAGCCGCATGGGACATATGGAGTCTGGAACGCATGGGCCAGAGCCGCATGGGATATTTTATCAGATTGTAGACGTGGCTCTGCACTGTCCTTGGGACTTCTATCTCTTAGTGTGTTCTCGTCCTTCGAGGCAATCAGGAAAATCCTTTTTGTCAGGATTCTATGTCAGGCGCCATCTCTGTTGTCTGGATGTCATGTCAGGTCGACATACGGCCAGTTGTCATGATGCTTGTTTGGACCGCATGGGTGTCCCTTTTGTGGGCCGCATGGTGTCCATATGGTCCAACATCTGTTGAGTTTTATTTTGGGGCGCATGGGCGTCGGGCGCCTGGATACGTCTTTTTCATGCTTCTACAGTCGCTTTCGGCTAGTAGATCAAGAAGATAGGTCCAAGAAGGACAAGCAGCGAAACCCGCGAAAGATATTTTTCTGGGCACCCACTCATAGAAGAAGCTGTCAACCATGGGGGTAGTTCTTCCTTAGGACGCCAGGTGGCTACGCAAGCTGGGGTTGTAATCCCCCTGACCTCTATGAAAATCCGACGTTCCTAGAAGACGGTGATTCCCAAGGAACAGATGCGAAGATCCTTGGGGGTAGCCACCATCGTCAAGAGGATGCAGCATCCTACGCTGGGGGTAGTGTTCCCTCCGATTCCGAAGAGGATGAAGCACTACCAACTTTCTCGGATGACTATTTATGGCAAGAGTCTGAGGCAAAAAGTGTGACGTCTACCGTCCCATCCATTTATCCCCATGTGAGAATAGCATACATGGCAGGGGAAGACCCCGAGGGCTCCAACGATCGATAGTGTCTAGAAACCCTCGAGTCCATGATGCAGACCATGAGCGCATTAATGGAAGCCTTGACCCAGACAATGCTGAAAATTAAGGCAAATATGGCCTCATAACCAGCAAGGGCCTCTGGTCAAGCAAGACTAGACCCCGAGACCAACGGGGATTCAATTGCAATCGCTTCACCCGCTAGCGGTAATCATCCCTTGCCTAGATCATCCACTCCTTCCGCAGTCGATGAAGCTCGGGAAGCAATACGGAAGGTCCGAGAACTCCGGGCCCGCCTAGACTCAATGGGCAATTGTGACTCACTGTGCTAGCTTGGGATCCGATAACTATATCCCCTCGAATGGAAGATGTACCATACCCACCCAAGTACAAGCCCTTCAACTTGACTCCGTTTGATGGGAAGACATCCCTCCGTCAGTTCATGAGTTACTTCAAGATGGCAACGGGCCATCTACATCGCAAGAGGACCTCTTAACCAAGCTCTTTGTCGGGGCATTGTCTGGAATAGCCGTCGATTGGTTCTGCAACCTCCAGGACAACTGTATTTCATCGTTCGACGATCTCAAAGGTCTTTTCCTATCTCGGTTCTATGACAGGGAAAATGACATGACGATGTCCTCTTTAATGGACATCACCTAAAGAGAGAAAGAGCCAGTACGGGAGTACATCGAGCGGTATAGGCAAGCGGTACTAAAGTTATCCTCCGATAACCCTGAGTCTATACTGATGGACACATGTCAGAGAAATCTCTTTTCCACAGTCAGTCTCTGGATGGGCGACTCTTAGATTAAAGATAGGACGACGTTTATCATAAATGTTGTCAGTGATGAGTAGAAGGTGAAGGACGCCCGTCTCTTGGGGATACAGATCTTTGTCACTGATGATAGGAAAAAATATCCCTACAACAGCAATAACAACATCGGCAATAGCGCCTGGGATACAAGAGGAAGCAGGCCCCCGTAGCCAATATAACTAAGAAGCCCGAGCAAAATCCCACAGAGGCTCCAAAACCAAAAGAAACTTATTCCTTCAAAGAAGATAACGTTATGGCAATCTTTGATGTGCGAATAAAGGGAAAGAAGCTTCGGCTCCCCAACGTCAAGCGTACTGTTGAGGCAGTCGATGTGAATAATTTGAAGTACTGCCACTATTATTGTTATGTCCACCATACAATACGGGACTGCTACACACTGAAGTAGTACATCCAGCGTCTTCTCGATGCCAAGGCCCTCACCTTGGATTTTGATGGCAAAACAGTTGCCACTAACATGGTATCTCTCCAGTTTGGTAATTTCCCGGCAACGGAAGCCCAGGATGGAGTAATCCCGATCTTCCGAGAAACAATGGAGGTTGTCAATATCCCGCCAGCTCGTGACCAAACAGCAAGGCTGATACCTCTTACCACATCACGGGGGGAGGTCATGTGGGTTCATCCCGATCTTGATCCAGACTTAATGCAACAGACAACACCTTCTGCCACCAAGTCCAAGGACAAGAAGTCTAAATCCTGCTGCTCGATTTTTGTTCCTTTCGAAGAAGTTATAGCAGGAACAACCAGGTCAGGCCTGGCGTACAAATAAGAGTACGACATCCCTGAAGATGGTGCGCTCACAATCGCCTCATCCTATCCGGGTCCATCCTAGCCTCCAGCAACGGACAAGTCCAAACAGAAAGAAACTCGCTTCGATAAACTGTTGCACAAAGATACCGCTCAGCGGCTGGAGAAGCCCTACACATCTTGGCACAGTTCGCTAATACTCCAGCAAATTTGTTACTATTCGAGCTTCTCCGACTCTCCAAAGACACTCGGGTTGCTCTGAGTGAGACATTGCAGAATGCAAACACATACCTGGAACAGGTCAAGCCGCCAGCTAAGATTCCTGCCACATGCCTCCACTGCAATAATGTGATAGAGGCGATACCTAATATTACGTTCTCGCAACAAGACATGTTGCTAAAGAATAATCAAAATGATCGTCCTTTGTATTACACATGGTATATTAGTGCTATCAAGGTGGACCGAATGCACATCGACCCCGGTTCGCCAATCAGTATTATCCCGCGGAGTTTGCTTCAGACCCTGGGCATCCCGATGCCAACCAATACTGCCATTAGTGGCTTCAACACAGGGAGGAGCAATCCTCTGGATAAGATTCGCTTGTAGTGCCAGATTGGCGATCCAAAAACAGAGATCACCTGCTATGTCATAGACGTAGACGTATCCTACAACGTTCTATTGGGACGTTCATGGATATACCAGTACATGATCGTACCATCGACCTTGCACCAGCGCTTAAAATACGTGGACAATCACAGCATCGTTAAGATAGAATTTGCCAATATTTATCCATTCAAAGGGGTTTAGGCCTATTACTCTAATTCGATCCTCTACAAGCAAGTCCACCAAGATGAATGTGGCAATGATGCCAGCGATGAGACAGATACTGGGTCAATATCGAATAAGCCATTGAGAGTTTTTCTTAAAGCAAGCGCTTCCGACACAGTCCCTCCCCTCATGGTGAAACTGTACAGAAAAACCTAAGCCTCTGATCGTTCGCCTTCATAGACTGAATCGACCGCTGAAGGAAGATCCGGTACCCACTACTACTTCCGAACCTCTAGTGGTAAAGCTGCACAGGAGACCTCTGAAGTCGTCGCTCGAACTGGAGGTAGATCTCGGAAAGGACGAACTAGAGGAGTATGTAGCCATTCATGCTAACGTCCCTTATCTTAACAATATAATTCCTGAGGATAAGATATATTATTTTATAAATAAAGGGCTATCTTTGAACTACTCGGGTGTTGCACATCTCAGCATACTATATTACCTTGAGCACAGTCTGGGCCTGCACCTGTATACACAAGTGACTACCACCTATGCAGCAAACCAAATTCTCCCCAGTCAAATCCTACTTCATAGTTCCAGCAAGGAAGATGGGAGACAAACTCATCATATTCGACAGAGTAAAAATTCTATAATCCTTCGACCTAGAGGAACTGGAGCCAGAACCAGATACCGGCGAATAGCCACTTCGTCGGTATAACTATCAAGCCAAGCACCTCATCCTGCCTCTATGTCGGCAGGATCCTACAGGCAAGTCCGAGGATTAGTACCATAAGACCAAGCATGGCTTAGGGTACGTCACGCCTTCCACAACCCTCGAAGGCTCGGATGAAGAAGACGAGCTACACTCTCACTCATCAGAATCTTTCTCTTGGAACTCTGATATCAGTATCGGGGAGATGCTCAAACAAAGATTGTCTGCCAATATGGTGTCAACTGACCGTGAGGAAGACGACGAGGATCCACTGAACTCTTTGAAGTAGAACCTTGGGCCCAAAGTTTAGACGCATAATGGAAGATCCGGTTCAAATAATGAGAACCTTCCACTGAGGAAGAAGTCATACAAATCAATCTGGGCGACGAATCCTCCCCTAAACCTATCTTTATCAGCAAAAGTCTATCCAATGAGGATCGAGAATCCTAGCTACAGCTCGTCAGGGAATACATCGATATCTTTGCCTGGAGTTACGAATATATGCCAGGATTAGACCCCCAAATTGTAGTCCACAAACTCAATATTTTGCTGAACACTAAGCCAGTCAAGCAACAGCAACGACGGTTTTGACCGAAAATCATGAATGCCATCGAAGCTGAAGTCAACAAATTGATAGCTAGTGGCTTTGTCCGCAAGAAAAAACATCCGGATTGGGTATCCTGCATCGTGTCCGCCATCAAAAAGAATGAAAAGATCGGGATCTGCATTGACTTTCATGATCTAAATACGGCGTACCCTAAGAACGAGTTTCCCCTTCCGATTACAGATATAATAATCAACAATATTTGTGGCTTTGAACGCATGTCCTTTATGGATGGATTCTCCGGATACAATCAAAATAAGATATTTCCTGACGACGAGAAGCATACATCATTTTGAACACCGATAGGAGTGTACTGCTATAGAGTCATGCCCTTCGGTTTGAAGAATGTAGGTGCTACATACCAAATAGATATAAGCACCATCTTCCGTGAACATCTGCGCAAGATAGTGGAGTGTTACGTTAATGACATCGTTGTCAAGAATCGCTCTAAAGTTGATCACATCCGAGACTTAAAACTGTGTTTGACCTCATGCGTGCGCACCAGCTCAAGATGAATCCTACCAAATCCTTCCTGGGAGTCTCCAGTGGAAAAATTTTGGGTCCTTTCATAACTTCGATAGGTATCCACGTGGAACCCGACAAGACTAAAATAATCCTTGAAATGCATCCACCGAAGACTTTTAGAGAACTTCATGACCTTCAAGAAAGACTGACATACATTAGGAGGTTCATATCAAACCTCTCTAGACGTTGTCAACCGTTCACTCAGCTCATGAAGAAGGGAGTCTCCTTTGTCTGGAACGAAGAATGCCAACGCGCCTTCGACGACATCAAGGAATATCTCATGAACCCCCTAGTGTTGGTGTCCCCCGTTGTGGGAAGACCCTTCTTGCTATATGTACGGGCAATATATCACACTCTTGGGGCTCTGCTAGTCTAGACAAGCGATGCAGGTTACGAACAAGTCACCTACTATCTTAGTAGAATGATGGTCGGCGCAGAGCACATGTATAATCCCATCGAGAAGGAGTGCATTGCTCTATTCTTCGTTATTTAGAAGATTTAGCATTACGTGGAAGGATAAACCATCCATGTGATCTCGCGAGTTAATCCTCTCAGGGTCATTATGACTAAACCTGGAGTGCTCAACTCTCGCCTAGCCACATGGATAATACTGTTGTCACCATATGACATCGTATTTCTCCAGCAAACGGCGGTCAAAGGCCACGCATTGGCAGATTTCCTAACATTCCACCCTTTATCGGAAATCTCAAAGCTCTACGAGGAGATCCCAGATAAAGTAGCAAAATCAAACATAACCACAAGTGTAGAAGCTATTTGGCGAATGTTCTTCGACGGTGCTTCAAGAACAGGGCCCAAAGACGATATTATCGTTGGCGTCGGGATAGTACTGATTTCCCCATACGGTATGGTCATCAATCGCGCTTACTCCCTCACAGAGCTATGCTCCAACAATGTGGCAGAGTATAATGCTCTCATCATTGGGCTCCAATTTGCTAAACAAGTGGGAGTTGACTACTTAGGCCTACGACGACTCCAAATTGATAGTCAATCAAGTCCGAGGCGAGTACGAAGTCCAGAATGAAGACTTGATTCCCTACCACCAAGATGCGCTCGACATTATCTCCACCTTAGAGGGTTCTTCATAGAGTACGTCCCTCGACAACAAAATATCTAGGCTGACGTCTTGGCTGGCCTCGTAGCCTCTTTAACTGTTCCAGTCAATACTCATGAACTGATCACCGTGGTCGGTCAAAAGCTGGTCTGCCCGAAGAACAATCTTTGTCTTTGCCTGAGCTACTCAGTAGAGACAAGCACCGACTCCCAAGACTGGAGACTCCCATTCATCGACTATGCAGTCTATGGAATTTTCCCCGAGAACCCAAAGGAAGCCACTTCCATCAGAAGACGTTCCCCCCGGTTCTATTACGATACGGCTACCAAAATATTGTATCATCGTTCCTACGACGGTCTTCTGCTATGATACTTATCAAATTGAGAAGCGAAGCAGGCTCTCCGTGAGACTCACGATGGGGTATGCGGTGCCCATCAGCCTAGAGCCAAGCTTCAGGGCCGTCTCCGGAGAATGGGCTACTATTGGCCGACAATGGTAGCAGATATTATTGACTATACGAGGAAGTGCTAAGCGTGCCAAATCCACGCAGACTTTATCCACCAGCCCTCAGAATTCCTACACCCAACGGTAGCATCTTAGTCGTTTGAAGCATGGAGAATGGACATTATCGGGCCAATTAGTCTACATTCGTCTAAGGGACATCGATTTATCCTCGCTATTACCGACTACTTATCCAAGTGGGCAGAAGCCGTACCACTCACTGAAGTCAAAACATCAAACATAATCAGCTTCGTCAAGTATCACGTCATATACCGCTTTGGCTTTCCATAAAGGATCATCCATTATAATGGTCCACAATTTGCAAGCCATGCTTTTCTACCGATTTTGCGATAAAAATTGAATTTAGAATATAGCCTCAACTGCCTACAACCCAGTAGCAAATGGTCTGGCGGAAGCATTCAACAAGACCTTCATAAAGCTACTAAAAAAGTTTGTATCATCCAATAAGCGCGACTGGAATGAGAAGCTGGGTAAATGTCTATGGGCTTATCGAACAACGATTCGGACGCCGACTGGTAGCACGCCATTCTCCTTAGTCTACGGGAGTGAAGCTGTCCTGCCCCTCGAGGTCCAAATTTTCTCGCTCTGAGTGGCTCTCTCCAAACTTCTAACCGTCGACGATAATCACCGCCGACAGCTACAAGAGTTAGAAGCACTCGACGAAAAATGTCTCTTAGCTCAACAGCGCATTTAGTTGTGACAAGCATGCCTCTCAGGAGACTTCAACAAGCCGATCAAGAAGAGGACTTACTAAGTGGGTAACCTCGTCTTGAAAGTAAGAAAGCTGATGGTTATGACCCACAAAACGGCCGGCAAGTTCCAACCCAAATGGGAAGGCCCATTCGTCGTAGAACCTGTATTCTCCAACGGCGCCTACCGACTGGCAAAACCTAATGGCGACTTGTTCATGATGCCCATCAATGGCAATTTTCTTAAAAAGTACTATATCTAAGGCTAGGCTTGTACTTCTCTCTATCCCCAGCAGGACAACAAAGATGTACAGGATTTCCACTATTTGTTGTTCATCCCCAGCGAGTGCCTATGCACAATATTACCCTTCCTCAATAAGGCATTATCGGTATTCAAGAGTCCTAGATACGCAACGAATAATGAATCCTCAAAAGCTCCCCAGTGGAGCAGTCCCCAGGTCCATCTGCATACTCCTGCAGGGACCACCCAAAAAAACTAGTCTCATTAGATGCTAGTTCACGTCCATATTACCTATGAGCTATCGTCCTAACGATCTCTCTAGCAGAGTAACCCTCAGGTCTATCTATATTTTTGGATAGACCACACTCAGTAAACCATATCTCAGTGAGTTTTTTGGATATTGGTTCACGTCCATATTACCTCTGTATTACTGTCCTAACATTTTTCTCCGGCCGAGTTTGCCATGTCCATATTACCTCTGAAAAAACCTTCCGGGTTTGGCTATCGATTATTACGTCCACATTATCTCTGATATCGATTTTTATCTCAACTTATCACCCGTACTTACCTCAAAAGTACGCCAGTGGTGCTAAGCCCATAAAATCTATCACATCCATATCACCTCTGATAGGGCTTGTTTCGAGTCTATTACTTTCATCCAAGTACGTAATAAGTAATAGGTCCACCAAAGATTCCCTAGTGGAACATCATTAATAACTATGATATTGTACTACGTCCATATTACCTCTAGTATGATATCCAAAGTTCACACAAACAATTGCAACAAACGAAATAGCTTTTTTTCTTTCGCCTAAGAGAAACTGAAAGTGAACTACATCTAAGGGATTACCAGGGTCCCCAGCCCAAAGTCAAAACAAAAGGCACAAAAAGGGATGTTGAAAAAAGTAAAGGAAGAACTACTGGTGCTACTAGTCAGAGCATAACTCTGCTATCCGCACATGGAGATGGGCGATATGGCCATCCAAGCGCACCTGGGCCCAGCGTTCAACCTCTTTGGCCATAACCTCGAGATCTTTGTAGCGAGCGTAGGACTCGTGTCTATCTTCTAGATTTTGTACCATAACCTTAACGCCAGCCGTGTTCTTCGTTACTTGGCTCACCTCGGTTCGGATAGCCTCCTCTTACTGCTGGGCCTCCCGCAGCCTATTCCCAGCGTATTAAGCTCGACCTAGAGCTTTCTAATTTTTTAGTCATGCCCTTCCGTCGGGAGAGGCACTCTTCTCTGAGATCACTCAGCCGATCGTGCTTCTCTTGCAAATTTCGGAGGTCATGTTGCAAGTCTTCCTTAGACGAAGCAAAGAAGGCCTTATCCACCTCCACCTTCTTCGAGAACTAATTATACTCGTGGGATATCAGCATTCCCATATCTTCCTGCTCGTACTGCCGCAACTCCATTAGGCATTGCTCCACCTCCACCAATTTCTGGACCAGGAGGTCAGCTATCTGTTCAAAACTGGGGAGATCTCTCAGAGAGTGGACCTGGCCCTCGGTAAAGTGCTTTGTCTAAGCAAAGGATTTGTTGCCTCCAACACGCCCTAGACCCCTTGCTTCAAGAACATGTAAAAGCTCCGAATGGAGAATCTAATATTTTTGTCAATCTCTTCCAGCGTGCCGGAGTCAAAGGCGGCTGGATGGAGGAAGAAGCCACAGGCACAACAGGTTGAGCGATGATGCTCGATGACCTTGAAGGCAAAGCAGCAGTAGAGGAGCAACCGGCGGTCCTTCTTGCGATCCAATCCTTTATGGACGCATGAAACGCCTAGATACCCGGCAGTTGAGCAACAGATGGTGGGGTAGTACCGCGACTTAGAACAGAAGTACCGGGGTGCCCCGCTACTTTGGCTTCCGCCTTTGTACCAACCCCAGACTGTATTGTGGCAGCCTCAGAAGATGACCCAGCGATCGCAGTACTGGGAGCATCGGGAATGGCCTCCTCGCGAAGGCTTACCACCCCGCTATCTAGAGAGACTTCAGCCGCAGAGCCCCCAGAAACAACGTTTGGGGGAGCAGCCCAACACCAGAAGTGTAAACCCCCTCAATTTATTCTGTAGATAGTTAGAGTGGGCCAGGAAAAATTTTGATAAAAGATATTGAGGTTTAGAGTTGAGGATATTTACCTGGAATTTTAAATCCAATTTATTTAAAACATTGAGACGCCCTATCGTTGTCTAATTATTCGGAGCCCATTTTCAGCCCATAAATTCCGTACAAATATTGTTCACTCGACTCAACTCGCCAAATTAGGCACTGGACTTTTTTGACTGTTAAAATCAACTTTCGTGTGCTCTAAATTAATTGCGCAACATTCCGAAAATCGTAACCCGTATTTAATTCCGTGTCGGACACCTGTGTCGTTACCCTCGATTTTGGGGTACCAACTTAACCCGTTGAACTGGACCAACTAAAGGGTCCAAGACTGACTCTAAGCCCCCACCATTTTTGGCCTTTGCGTCATTTCCAAATTTTGACCCCGCGGGCCCCAATTAAATTAAATTCGCGGGACGCGTTATCGTTATTTAAATCGGGTTTACCAACTTTGTAAATTCTATTTTAATATTAAATTAATCCCAATGCCCTTCAAATTTGACCCGCGCCTAACGCACAATACCCCCCTCACCATGACAATTTTTAAATATATTTTCTCTGCAATTTTTTGCATCATTTCATGTGTCCATGCAAATTCTCGAATTTAAGGGGGCTTATTTGCAATTATTGAATTGTTGGCAATACCTCATTGGTTATGATTATTTGAGAGGGTCCCAATATAGGGTCCCAATCTCACCCACCTATTCCTCACATGAAGAAACCCTCTCCTCTTCATGTTAAATCTCATCCACCCATTTTGAATGGATGGATCCAAACCCTCCATCCAATTCCCAATCCCCTATAAAGCATCCCATCAACTCACCCTCACCCTCACAAACCCCAAGGCAGGCCCTAATCCCCATGCCTAGAAAACCCCCCAACCTCTCTCTCCTCCTTCATTTATTTTTCATGCAAAGAAACTCCATTCTCTTTTCCTCCTCCATTTCTTTCTTCTTCTTCAACCTTCTTCTTCTTCTGTGTGGAGGAGCAGTCCGGCCCGAGCTCCGGCCTGTGCACAGTGACTCCGGCCTGGTGGCTCCGGCCTGTGCACGGCACTCCGGCCTGCTCCACTCGACTTCGGTCGGCTCTGCACTCCGGCCTGCTCCACATCGCTGGCCGCGCCGAACCCAGCCACCCCGATCCGGCGCTGCTACTACCTCCTCTCCGGCGGGCCCGAGCACCACCGTGCGAGTCCACCGTCCGGCGCAGCAGAGTTGCCTCCGGCCATCTCTTCGGCCTGCTCGTCGTCTCCAGCTACCCACTTCACCCGACGTCCATCCACCACTGTCATGAGTTATCCCCTCCGGCCGAGATCCCCTCTGACAACCTACTGCTCCCCCGTCCGCCATTACTTCCACCACTACGAGCTCACATCTGGCCGAGCTCCGGCCTGCTGTTCAGCCACCCCTCTCGGCCACCTCCATCTTTACTCCCCCACCTCTTCCACCACCCCGTCAACCACCAGCCTCCACCACCATTCCACCCAGCCACCACCTCCAGTTAGACGCAGCCACGAGGTTCCGGCCTGCTGTCCCCGAAGACTCCGGTAGCCACCGCCAGCACCACCTTGCTCCGACTTCCTCATGTCCTCCCTGTCCGGGTACACCACCACCACAAGCTCCTTATACCATCCATTCGACCACCCTCAGCTCGTCCACCTCCAGCTTGCTCTCCGGCCATCACCCCTCCGGCCAGCTAGCCTCGACGAGGTATCGACTCCCTCACCCTCTCTATGTTTAATTTTATATGGACTTGCATAGCTAGGGTTGTGTTTAATAAATGTTGGTATAAGTATATGTCAGTGTAGTGTAGTACTTGAACTATGACGATTAAAGTTAATGTTGATTTGGATGATTTGAGAATAGGGTTTAATATTGGATTAAGGTTTAGGTTAGAATTGTTTAATTGCATGGGAGTTTAGAGCTTGATTTAACTAGATGTGATGAATATTGCACATGATTGAAAAAATGCTGGATCAATTAATTAAGGGTTATAAATGAGTTGTTAATTGCATGGATTAAAATGATTTTTAATATTTTGCATTGAAGGTTTAGGTTTAGTGTTTGCAAATAAATCATAAAACGATAAAGGATTTCATTGAAGGCTTAGGTTTTGTTTTTTTTTTATAAATGTTCGGAATATATTACATGGGAGGAAATGCTAAACAGATTAATGAGGATTAAATTATGGAGGTAAGTTTAGGGTTCGTCCTTCATAAGTTTATAAAATGGGTTTAAATAATAGGCATTGAGATTAAGGGTTTAACATATTAATTTATGTGCATTGATGAACAGAAATTTTGGGTGAAATGTAATGAAGGTTGTATAAAGGAAGACTTAATATTTAATAAGTAAATACTGACGAGGAATGGGCATACCTGAACTACTGAATCACGTGATGAATATGGTAAGAATTAGGATTTGGGTCTGATGATATTATACAGGTGGTTGATAAGAGATAGGTAACATTCGAATCAAGGAGCAGAGATTGAGGTCTGTGAATTATTAGTTAACTACTTGGGTTTGAGACTGAGTTTAGGAGTAGATGTGTGTCGCATCACTGTCTGTCGTGGAACCGATTATTATTATTTTTTTTTTTTGTATCTCATCTCTAGGTACTACGGGACCTGCGGACTTGGACGTGGTACCGGATCCCCGTCATCAGTAGCTGGACGCAGGCAAGTGTACCTTGCCATCCTGTATTTCAGTTTTCAGATACTTGTTGTTCTTTATGTACATTGTGCACATAGTTATGTCGACGTTCGGTACTTCGCGTCCGGTTCACAACCGGGTGAAGACGTACGTCGTAGCATCCTAGGAAGATTGTCGGATGATTCGTAGTACCTCGATATGCGTACCTGAGTTTATCGATACCCCAGGACACACTCATACACTGTGATCGTGCCAGATTCCTGTATCCTGATACTGACATCATGACCAGAGACTGGGACGACCTTAGGGTCGCGTCTGTTGAGTTATTTTTCCTTGTGTCGAGACTGTAGTTAGAGGTTCAGGTTCAACGCACAATCGTTGACCGCTTGGGAAGGGGAAGACAGTTACTAGACGTTTGGGCTACTCTGCACGCGCTTATATATGTACCTGTTGTGATCCTGCTTGATAGTGTAGTGGTAACACCCGTGTGTCTCTGTGCTCGGAGCTGCGGTACGACCCGTGTGTCTCTGTGTTCGGAGCTGCGGTTTTATTTTGGACAGCCCACGCGTCGAACGTTGTCTTTAAACTGAGTCACACTAGTTGGTTATGATAGAGTACCCTGTCGTGCACTTGTACTTTCTGTTTACTTGGCATGCTATATTTTTGTACCTTGTTACGTCCCTCTGAGGACCTGGTTCCCTGCCAGTTTTGCAGCATAGATGATTACGGAGCACTTGGAGATACTGATGGAGTGGCATATCTTACGAGCATGGTACCAGGTACTCACATTATATCTACCGGCATTATGGTTATTTTACATTGATTATTCATCTGCTGTTATAGCCTAGTTTTGTAGACTCATACTTCCTCTCGAGTCTATTCGAGTTAGTGTGTTATTGGGCGGCCGACCTTAGCACATATAGCTCTTTCTTGTATACTGATGTACATTGTGGATTGAGACATAGAGGTTTACATTTATGGGATATCTAGACTGTGCCCTTTATTTTACAGCTTATACGTATTCGAGTCAGACCAGAGTCTGGTCGAATGCGTAGCTGGCGTGTCACGTATTCCTGGTCCTACGTATTTTGGGACTGGGGCATGACATATTTTTGTGGTGGCCCATGCAGGTCCGATTTAAATCGTCTTGGTCACCTGACTGTGCCAAGCGAGCCTGCAAATTAGGAAAAGATATTATGATTGTTGAATAGGATCTCAATCCATAATCGATTTTAAAATCTCTTTGTATGTGATTAACGCCCTTGGACTTCCAATTTGCATTCGTTCAATCTTCGTCAATATCGATATCCTTGTTTCTCGTCCCCTATTGTTCGGGGAGACGAATACTTGTGACCGATGAATTCCCTCCAGAAGAAGATAGAAGACCAGACGACAGAAGACATAATTTGTATACCTTTCTCGGAGAAGATTGTTACCTTATCAGGATAGATTGATGGGTTCTTTGGATTCTAGAACTAGTGTGGAAGGTTGGCAAGAGAGTTGGACCTAGAAGTACCCTACCCGTACTTGAGGTAGCAGTGATCTTGGAAGTACTGAGAGCAGTAAGGATTGTTGATCATGACCTAGAATAATTTACGGAAATACATAGCCTGATGTTGGAAACTAGTGGTTGTATATGATAGCAATACCAGGAATGACGTTATGGACTAGAGGAGATAAAATTTTAAGCTCTCACTTGGAAGATGATGATCTAATATCAAAAATTTTAGTATGTGCTTGGGTGATATCATTATTATAAATGCACTTTGTGACTTAGAGAGATGAATAACGAAAAAAAAATCGAGGAATAAAATTTTAGGGAAAATCTTGAGGAGAAAAGAAAATTTTATATTATGCAGGAAGAAATTTTTTTCTTTTGGAGGATTAGTGTAGTAAACAGAACAGGAGAATTTATTTTGAGGATTAAGTCTGGACGATAACACCGTCCTAACATGAGTTGATTGAGCCAATACCACGCGACACTAGATTGTCGACGTAGTGCATTATATTTTTAGACCACCAGGTTACCCTGAGTTGAGTTCAGAAAGCCCAGGAGTATGGTGCCCATCTACCTTAGGGGTATACAATGCAGGAGGTGAACCAGTGTATCACCATATTATATCAGAGTTTGAGGATGTGCTTCTAGAGGATCTTCTAGGCCTGCCACCTGACAGAGAGATGGAGTTTGTTAAGGAGTTGACTCCCAGAGTCGAGCCAGTTTTTTTCTCGTCTTCAGACTAGCACCGATATAGTTGGTTGAGTTGAAGGTTCATAGTAGAGGACCTCTTAGTCAAGGGATTCAGTCGGGCTAGTGTTTTCCATGGGGAGTACCCATCTTGTGATACCGAAGAAGGACGGGAAGGTACGTTGCATATCGATTACAGGGCGTAAAGTGCAGTAATGATAAAGAACAAGTACCCTATGCTATGCAGCGATAAATTATTGGATTGGCTTAGCAACGCATTTTGTATTCACAAAGGTCGATCTCAGATCAGGCTAACATCAGATCAAGGTACGGGATAAGACATTCCGAAGACGGCGCTTCGGACGAAGAATGTGCTCTATGAGTTTTTAGTCATGATGTTTGGTTTAACCAACGTGCCAGCAGTATTTATGAGCTTGAGGAACAAGGTTTCCCACCAGTACTTGGATAAGTTCGTGGTGGTGTTCATCGACGTCTTGATGTATTCCGAGGACCAGGAGAAGCACGAGAGACATCTCAAGATTGTGTTGGAAACACTGAGACATGAGAGGCTGTATGCCAAACTCAGCAAATGTGAGTTTTACTTGGATAGAGTACCATTTCTGAGACACGTAATCACCGGAGATGGACTATCAGTTGATCCGGAGAGGATAGCTGCAGTAGAGACCTGGCCTACCCCTACATCAGTTACGGAGGTTAGGAGTTTCCTCGGACTTGCCGGATATTACCGGAGGTTCGTGGAAAACTTTTTGAGGATAGCTGCGCCTATGACGCGACTGACACGTAAAGGCGAAGAGTTTATCTGGACCAATGAGTGTCAGGCGGCTTTCGATGAGCTGAAGAAGCGTCTGACATCAGCACCGATTTTGACACTACCTTCAGGATCAGGAGGATTTGTAGTGTACAGTGATGCGTCAGGGAGCAGATTGGGATGTGTACTGATGCAACACGGCAAGGTGATAGCCTACGCATCGAGACAGCTGAGAGTTCATGAGAAGAACTATCCGACGCACGACTTGGAGTTAGCTGCAGTGATATTGCACTGAAGCTATGACGACACTACCCTTATAGAGAGCCTGTTAAGATTTATACAGAACACAAAGGTCTGAAGTATGCCTACACAAGGAAGGAGCTCAACATGGGACAGAGACACTGGCTGGAATTGATGACAAATTATAAAAATCAAGTCGCAGTCCCACCCTGGCAAAGCAAATGTAGCTTACGACTTGTCGCCAGATGTTAGAGGATTTTCAGGAACTCAGGATTGAGAATGTATTGCCAAGCAAGGATGGACAGATGACCAGTCTCGAGGTTCATTGAGAGGATTAAGGCATCATTGCCTAAAGAAGCGAGATTTCGACGTCTGCGAGAGAGAACAGAGGACGGCATGCAGACAAGACTCAGGATTCATGAAGACGGAACATTAAGGTGTGGAGATCGCCTATATGTTCCGAGTGGCGAGCTACGCCAAGAATTGATGACCGAGGCTCATAGCTCGATTTATTCCATTCATCCCGGGGGTACGAAGATGTACCGAGACTTGAGATAGCATTTCTGGTGGCATAGAATGAAGAAAGAAATTGCAAGATTTGTGGCGAAGTGTTTAGTTTGTCAGCAAGTCAAGGCTGAACATCAGAGGACTGCAGGATTATTGCAGCCACTACCCATTCCCGAGTGGAAGTGGGAACACATTACCATGTACTTCGTCACAGGATTCCCGCAAAGCCCTAGCGGGAAGGATGCAGTTTGGGTTGTCGTAGACAGACTCACCAAGTCTGCACATTTCTTGCCCTTCAGAGTTGGACAATCCACAGAGATACTAGCTGACATGTATATGAGGCAGATAGTACGATTACATGGAGTGCCTGTCAGCATCGTATCGGATCGTGATTCCAGATTCATGTCACATTTTTGGCGGAGTATGCAGGAGAGTTTAGGAACTCGTCTCAAGTTCAGCACTGCGTATCATCCTCAGACCGACGGACAGTCAGAGCGCACGATACAGATATTAGAGGATATGTTGAGAGCGTGCATGATTGATTTTAGAGGATCTTGGGAGGACCATCTATACTTGGTGGAATTCTCCTACAATAACAGTTACCAGGCCAGCATACAGATGGCACCCTATGAGGCACTGTACGGCAGGAAATGTAGGTCGCCAGTTTGTTGGAGTGACGTGGGAGAGCGTCAGATACTTGGTCCAGAATTGGTGACACAGACAGTAGAGAAGGTCAAGCAGATTCAGAGCCACCTGCGCTCAGCACAGGACAGACAGAAACACTGGGCAGATGCGCACCGTAGACCATTGGAGTTCAAGGAGGGTGACCACGTATTTTTGAGGATATCGCCCACTCGTGGTACCATCAGATTCAGAGGCAGAGGCAGAGGCAAGCTGAGTCCGAGGTATATCGGACCTTTTGACATTCTGGAATGAGTTGGCAAAGTGGCATACCGTCTTGCATTACCTTCATCATTAGAGGGAGTACATGACGTATTTCACGTATCGCAGCTGAGGAGATATGTCGCAGACCCTAGCAACGTGCTTGATCATTCAGAGATTATAGTCGGGCCTAGTCTGTCATACGTAGAGCAGCCAGTTGAGATCCTCGACCGCAGCAAGAAGACTTTGAGAGGACAGACGATTCGACTGGTCAGAGTGGCATGGAAGCACCATTCACCAGGCGAGTCTACTTGGGAGCGCGAGGATTCTATTCGGCAGCGATTCCCGTACTTATTTGAGGAGCAAGGTACGAATTTACGTACGGCAATTTAATTACTAGTTATTTTAAAATTCTGTTAGATATTATCGTGCTTTACTTTTAATTTCGGGGACGAAATTTTTCTAAGTTGGGAAGAATGTAAACCCCCTCAATTTATTCTGTAGATAGTTAGAGTGGGCCAGGAAAAATTTTGATAAAAGATATTGAGGTTTAGAGTTGAGGATATTTACCTGAAATTTTAAATCCAATTTATTTAAAACATTGAGACGCCCTATCGTTGTCTAATTATTCGGAGCCCATTTTCAGCCCATAAATTCCGTACAAATATTGTTCACTCGACTCAACTCGCCAAATTAGGCACTGGACTTTTTTGACTGTTAAAATCAACTTTCGTGTGCTCTAAATTAATTGCGCAACATTCCGAAAATCGTAACCCGTATTTTAATTCCGTGTCGGACACCTGTGTCGTTACCCTCGATTTTGGGGTACCAACTTAACCCGTTGAACTGGACCAACTAAAGGGTCCAAGACTGACTCTAAGCCCCCACCATTTTTGGCCTTTGCGTCATTTCTAAATTTTGACCCCGCGGGCCCCAATTAAATTAAATTTGCGGGACGCGTTATCGTTATTTAAATCGGGTTTACCAACTTTGTAAATTCTATTTTAATATTAAATTAATCCCAATGCCCTTCAAATTTGACCCGCGCCTAACGCACAATACCCCCCTCACCATGACAATTTTTAAATATATTTTCTCTGCAATTTTTTGCATCATTTCATGTGTCCATGCAAATTCTCGAATTTAAGGGGGCTTATTTGCAATTATTGAATTGTTGGCAACACCTCATTGGTTATGATTATTTGAGAGGGTCCCAATATAGGGTCCCAATCTCACCCACCTATTCCTCACATGAAGAAACCCTCTCCTCTTCATGTTAAATCTCATCCACCCATTTTGAATGGATGGATCCAAACCCTCCATCCAATTCCCAATCCCCTATAAAGCATCCCATCAACTCACCCTCACCCTCACAAACCCCAAGGCAGGCCCTAATCCCCATGCCTAGAAAACCCCCCAACCTCTCTCTCCTCCTTCATTTATTTTTCATGCAAAGAAACTCCATTCTCTTTTCCTCCTCCATTTCTTTCTTCTTCTTCAACCTTCTTCTTCTTCTGTGTGGAGGAGCAGTCCGGCCCGAGCTCCGGCCTGTGCACAGTGACTCCGGCCTGGTGGCTCCGGCCTGTGCACGGCACTCCGGCCTGCTCCACTCGACTTCGGTCGGCTCTGCACTCCGGCCTGCTCCATATCGCTGGCCGCGCCGAACCCAGCCACCCCGATCCGGCGCTGCTACTACCTCCTCTCCGGCGGGCCCGAGCACCACCGTGCGAGTCCACCGTCCGGCGCAGCAGAGTTGCCTTCGGCCATCTCTTCGGCCTGCTCGTCGTCTCCAGCTACCCACTTCACCCGACGTCCATCCACCACTGTCATGAGTTATCCCCTCCGGCCGAGATCCCCTCTGACAACCTACTGCTCCCCCGTCCGCCATTACTTCCACCACTACGAGCTCACATCTGGCCGAGCTCCGGCCTGCTGTTCAGCCACCCCTCTCGTCCACCTCCATCTTTACTCCCCCACCTCTTCCACCACCCCGTCAACCACCAGCCTCCCCCACCATTCCACCCAGCCACCACCTCCAGTTAGACGCAGCCACGAGGTTCCGGCCTGCTGTCCCCGAAGACTCCGGTAGCCACCGCCAGCACCACCTTGCTCCGACTTCCTCATGTCCTCCCTGTCCGGGTACACCACCACCACAAGCTCCTTATACCATCCATTCGACCACCCTCAGCTCGTCCACCTCCAGCTTGCTCTCCGGCCATCACCCCTCCGGCCAGCTAGCCTCGACGAGGTATCGACTCCCTCACCCTCTCTATGTTTAATTTTATATGGACTTGCATAGCTAGGGTTGTGTTTAATAAATGTTGGTATAAGTATATGTCAGTGTAGTGTAGTACTTGAACTATGACGATTAAAGTTAATGTTGATTTGGATGATTTGAGAATAGGGTTTAATATTGGATTAAGGTTTAGGTTAGAATTGTTTAATTGCATGGGAGTTTAGAGCTTGATTTAACTAGATGTGATGAATATTGCACATGATTGAAAAAATGCTGGATCAATTAATTAAGGGTTATAAATGAGTTGTTAATTGCATGGATTAAAATGATTTTTAATATTTTGCATTGAAGGTTTAGGTTTAGTGTTTGCAAATAAATCATAAAACGATAAAGGATTTCATTGAAGGCTTAGGTTTTGTTTTTTTTTTATAAATGTTCGGAATATATTACATGGGAGGAAATGCTAAACAGATTAATGAGGATTAAATTGTGGAGGTAAGTTTAGGGTTCGTCCTTCATAAGTTTATAAAATGGGTTTAAATAATAGGCATTGAGATTAAGGGTTTAACATATTAATTTATGTGCATTGATGAACAGTAATTTTGGGTGAAATGTAATGAAGGTTGTATAAAGGAAGACTTAATATTTAATAAGTAAATACTGACGAGGAATGGGCATACCTGAACTACTGAATCACGTGATGAATATGGTAAGAATTAGGATTTGGGTCTGATGATATTATACAGGTGGTTGATAAGAGATAGGTAACATTCGAATCAAGGAGCAGAGATTGAGGTCTGTGAATTATTAGTTAACTACTTGGGTTTGAGACTGAGTTTAGGAGTAGATGTGTGTCGCATCACTGTCTGTCGTGGAACCGATTATTAATTTTTTTTTGTTTGTATCTCATCTCTAGGTACTACGGGACCTGCGGACTTGGACGTGGTACCGGATCCCCGTCATCAGTAGCTGGACGCAGGCAAGTGTACCTTGCCATCCTGTATTTCAGTTTTCAGATACTTGTTGTTCTTTATGTACATTGTGCACATAGTTATGTCGACGTTCGGTACTTCGCGTCCGGTTCACAACCGGGTGAAGACGTACGTCGTAGCATCCTAGGAAGATTATCGGATGATTCGTAGTACCTCGATATGCGTACCTGAGTTTATCGATACCCCAGGACACACTCATACACTGTGATCGTGCCAGATTCCTGTATCCTGATACTGACATCATGACCAGAGACTGGGACGACCTTAGGGTCGCGTCTGTTGAGTTATTTTTTCTTGTGTCGAGACTGTAGTTAGAGGTTCAGGTTCAACGCACAATCGTTGACCGCTTGGGAAGGGGAAGACAGTTACTAGACGTTTGGGCTACTCTGCACGCGCTTATATATGTACCTGTTGTGATCCTGCTTGATAGTGTAGTGGTAACACCCGTGTGTCTCTGTGCTCGGAGCTGCGGTACGACCCGTGTGTCTCTGTGTTCGGAGCTGCGGTTTTATTTTGGACAGCCCACGCGTCGAACGTTGTCTTTAAACTGAGTCACACTAGTTGGTTATGATAGAGTACCCTGTCGTGCACTTGTACTTTTTGTTTACTTGGCATGCTATATTTCTGTACCTTGTTACGTCCCTCTGAGGACCTGGTTCCCTGCCAGTTTTGTAGCATAGATGATTACGGAGCACTTGGAGATACTGATGGAGTGGCATATCTTACGAGCATGGTACCAGGTACTCACATTATATCTACCGGCATTATGGTTATTTTACATTGATTATTCATCTGCTGTTATAGCCTAGTTTTGTAGACTCATACTTCCTCTCGAGTCTATTCGAGTTAGTGTGTTATTGGGCGGCCGACCTTAGCACATATAGCTCTTTCTTGTATACTGATGTACATTGTGGATTGAGACATAGAGGTTTACATTTATGGGATATCTAGACTGTGCCCTTTATTTTACAGCTTATACGTATTCGAGTCAGACCAGAGTCTGGTCGAATGCGTAGCTGGCGTGTCACGTATTCCTGGTCCTACGTATTTTGGGACTGGGGCATGACAAGAAGAACCTGCAATAGTAGAAATCTCCTCCACCGCAACCTCCATAGGGAACACTGCATGGGGTCCTTTACCAGAGCTTGGAAGAGACTTGGGCATCTTTCTAACAAGCTCACTATCCCCTTTTTCCATGACACCCTCCTCGGCAGCCATGTCCACGGTCCTGAAGGAAAAGACGGGGTCTGCAGAACCAGAACAACCAGTAATTAACTTCACTCGGAGAATTGAAAGCTGAAGCCAAAAAAATTTATCTCTTGAGAAGTTACGAAATTTCATACCCAAGGGAGGCGGCACATGTTGCGGCTCATCCAGCATTGTCATAGCCTTCCCTATGGCATCTATGTCATCTACGGATATGCACTCCAAAGGGGCATAAGGCTATTCCGTTGAAGCTGCATCCGAGCCCTGAGCTTCCGAGGCCTCAGGAACTGGTTCTAAGGCACCCACATCAGACTCCGGGGTGGTTTCCTCTTCCGATTCGGCGTAAGAGACCACCGAAGCAGTTGTTCGTCGGGGACGGTACCTTCTCTCCTGTGTCTGTAAATTTTCAAATATACCAGAAGAGATATATTTATATAGAGGACCAGGAAGAATCAAACTAAGTGGGTTTATGGATATCGCCATAGCATCTAAAGTAGGCTCTACGTCAAAAACCACTAGTGCAAGGGGTCCTACCGCTTTGCTCACAGTCTCCTTCAAAAGGGACTTCGACTTTGTCGCAGGTTCCATCTCTGGGACTACATCCGTCTTCGTATTCTTAGAGTAGCGAACATGATGTGTCTCGACCTTTGATTTGCGCTTAGCAGGTGAGGGATCGTCAGAAGAAGACATTGTCCTTCTTGGGAATCATATGCACTTTTGCGTCCGGAGGCATCAACATGGTACCTTCGATATAACTCCTCTCCGGGTCAAAGTTAGTCGGCGGAGCATTCGCCGTACAATAATACTCTGTCACTATATACAACATTCTCGGCACGAATACAGTTGTTGGAAATTAAAATCGGACATGGGTGCCAGTAGCGTTATAGTGACTCCATGCTCGGGCCCCGTTGAGCAAACTGCTACTGTATCCGAGAGAAACACTAGGATAACCCAGTAAGAGCTTAGTGTAGCCGAACTGACGAGTGAACCGATTGGCCAGGTAAGGTTCCATAAAAATAACAACCTTATTCTGATACACTAGATGAGAGGGACGGATAGCTTGGAGCCAGCGAAAGATCCTGTCAGATAAACTTTAAGCTCCTCCCTCGTAATCGTAGTGAACAACGTTTATTTCATCATCAGAAAACTCGGGCTCGAACGTGAAGAAGGTCCAGCCAGTCATGAAGAAGAGCTCTCTCCTACCAGCGGGGACCGTATCGCACTTCCATTTTATCATCTGATACCTACAAATCAGGGTATCAGCGGCCATCATGTCCTTATCGGTCCCAAGGCTCATAAAGGACCCATGATGCAGGAGAAGCCAACCTATCAAATAATGGTAAGGGAGCTCGACCCTGTTGAAATGCCCCTTACCAGGATGGTCCTCCACTTCTCATCAAAGTTGCGAAGACCACGATGGATGCAACACACCATGGGCGATAGAAAGGTCAGCTTGTGGCCGAAAGCCAACTTCACGGCAGGTAGAATGAGGGTGCGGCTGATCCTTTCTATTATTCCAGACCTACCCAGGACTATGCAGTTATGCAACCAGAGCATCAGGTATCCCGCCAACATGGCCTTAGTGGACAACTTGTGCGTGTCCATATAAAATTAGTTGAGCTCCACTTCGAGGACACCCAGTTTGTCATGGGGTTTGTCCTCTTCATCCGAGGAGCCCTCAACTTCCTCACCCCCGGCAGCCAGTTTCTTCTACGCCTGGTGTAAAACCCCTAATTCTAAAAAACCATATTTATCTTTTTAATTTAATTAAAATATAGTAATTATGAGCTAAATTAGAGGAAATGGAATTTATTTAATTTTTATTTTAGGTGTTTGTGTATTTAGGGATTTATGGAGCAATTATAAATTTTTTCTAATTTATTTCATATAGGAGACCCCGTGGACGACTGACAGATTAATTGTATGCACTATTATAATTTCTAAATTTTCTATATATATATATATATATATATATATAGAGAGAGAGAGAGAGAGAGAGTTTATTCTAAAAGGAATTAGAAAAGAAAAACAAAGAAAAAGAGAAAAGAAATAAGAAAAAGAGAAATAAAAATAAATCCTTAATGGTTTAAACCCAAACCCACTACCCGTTAACACCCTAACCCGCCCATTATAGTAATACATATCAGCAGCAGCAGCAGGATTTCCCGACCCCACGCGACCCACTGAGCCCAGCCCCATCCGCTTCTCTCTATATATATACTCTCTCGCAAAACCTAAAACCCTAACCCTAAATCTCTACTCCTATCTCGACCAAATATGACTGCCGTCGCCAGCCCCGACGCCGCCTAGACCGCCGCAGACCGCACGGCCGACCGCGAACAACGCTGTATCGCGACTGAGTTAAACAACAGTTTGAACAGCGACGTACCTGTGTTCAAGCCCTATTTTCCGTCTCCTCGCTCAACCAAACTCTATCCCGTCTTCACTGGTACATTTACAACTTAACCCCCTTTCATACTTGTATGTTATTTTACCTCGAACAACGCGTAAATCTAGGCAAAAACAGCGACCAAGTTGGCAAAAAATAACAACTTTTAGGATCGCAGAAAACTACGGTAACTACCTATGTTCACGGACTCGTATCTCCCACCATAGATATCCGAATTCAATTTTTCTTTTTGGTATACGAAGACCACCTAACCTAGTTTATTTTCCGTCAAATACAATAATTTATTAATTATTGTATGTTAAATTAAATTAGATGAAAAATCCCAAAAACCTGCTTTTTATAATATTCTAGAAATTGCGATACGGAGTACGTCCCGCCAAACGGGAGTGCCCCATCGTGTACCAAGTATACCAAAATGTGCACACAGTATACCTAGACGTGTGGGCTTTCGCGAAAACAGATTTGGACGCGTGTGCGCGTCGGAATCAGCCCGTATCCGCAAAAATTCCCCATATCGTAACTTTTGTAAAACTCTGCGCCATTTAGTGCACGCTCGTCAGAATGAGACAAAACTTGTGCCATTGGACTCATGGTATCGCGCTGGTCCTGTGACCCAATTTTTACGCAATTTTGAAATAGTTGACCAAGTCACCTATTGGCGGGCCCTACGGTTGACTTTTTGGGCAAAATTGTGTTCGGCTCACCGGAATCCACAATTGGACATACCGTTGAGTTCATAATGACTTTTAGAGTTCGTTTGACCTATAATTTGTCCTATTTAGAGACCGTTACCTTTGGCATGCTTTTTGGTGCAAAGTGGGCCACTTGTGGACCCCACTTAGACCCAAAATTACCGTTTTGATCCTATGTCCAAATTGGACGAAAGGGTAGTGATTTCTAGCTATCTCGCTGATTCCAGAAATGTTGGTGATGTCTATTTCAGCATCCGGAGATATTTGTTCGGAGGTCTTAGTTTCAGATCCCGTGTCCTTGACATTTGGACGCTTACACTTTACAGATTTCTTGCCAAGCAAGTATACCATGCCATTGTACTTTATTTACATTCCATATAATGCATGCATGTTTTATTTCTGTTATTTAGTTCATATATTTTAACTGCTATATAAATTGCGCGTCCATGGAAACTTGGGTGCAAACGGTGTCGTCGTATTCTATTTTTATTTATGTATATGCATTGGACCTACTTTATGAGACTACCCCATTATCATGAGGCATCTTATGTTTCATTAGCCATGAAAATATTCTTACACGAGTGTGAGTCACATGTAGGACACGGACTTGCGTACTCGGCTGGCCACTGGTACGTATAGGTCGTGCGACGGATAGGGATAACTGCCGATAGAAACTTTGCATGCTAGTAGACCTGGCAGTTATTTAGAGGTTTCATCGTGTCATGACATGACATGCTTAGAGCATGGGGTGGGGAGAACAACAAGTAAGGCATTTGGGCTCCTTTGCACTTTTTTCTTCCGTAACCCGAAAGCTCCGTTGGAGATACGGGCGGTGATGACCCTTATATATTATATATTATCAGGCAGCCTCTGCCGTTCAAAAGATGACATGCTTTGTAGGCCCATGATTCTCCGAGAGAGTCATGTCAATCCTATTTTTAGCCAGATAGCCTACTTGGTGAAAAGTTGTTCTTAAACTGCATTCACTTAGACGGTTAGGCGACCCCATTGAATGTTTATATTTCAGTACTTTATTGGCATGTTTATATGTATCTTGTTACGTCCCTCTGAGGACCTGGTCCCTTTCTAGATATAGATGAGCAGGAGTATCCGCAGGAGTACGGACCTGGACCTGGCGTTACTTATCAGACTGAGGAGGTCTTACCTTCGGAGTATCTGTGATTTATTACAGCTGTTTAGAGATTCTAGTTGCTATTCTTTTAGAGACATTTATTCTTACATTAGAGTGGATTGTCTTCTCTCTTTAGTAGTTTTAGTATAGTCGATTTATAGTAGATTTGTTTTCATCCGACTATCATACTTTGATACTCATCTTTGATATTCAGTTATTTATTCCCATTTATTTATCTTTTTGTGCTGTGGATGAGATATAGATTGCGTGTGACTTGTTGTGACAGTATATTACCACTGGTGGATTGGATATTCATGTACATCATACGTGTGTATATGGTTTCCATATGTTGGAGTTCATATTATACGGCTGGCGTGTTACGTATTCCTAGTCCTACGTATTTTGGGACTGGGCAATGACATATTTTTGTGGTGGCCCGTGCAGGTCGAGAATATATTGTCTCGGTTATGTAACTGTACCGAACAAGCCTGCGTATAGGAATAGAATATAAGGATCTCATCCACTCTTGACTGAAACCTATCCTTCCTATTTAAATGCTTGCATCCTATTTGATTCATGTACTTCTTCAATCGTTTCGTACATCACCTACAGAGAGATGGATATGCAAAATAGATGTACTGCCGCCGATGGCGACACACATTCAGGATTCAATGGTCAGACCCAAGGAGGGACCTCAACGATTCCTAGACTTCCAGGACCAGATGGACAGACTCACAATCCAATTCCATCTGATCTTCCAGCTTCACCTAATGGGAACCTTCTAGCTTTTCCAGTACCGCAAGATGGCCAGACACAGCTGTTCCAATTCTTCCAGATGATAATGCAGGAACAGAGGCAGCAGGCAGCAGGCAGCCGAGCAGAGGCAAGAATTTCTGGCAGCACTTAAGAGGATGGCTGCGCAGGCTACTGTACCAGCTCAAGCACTAGCTCTAGTACCTAGAGCTAGAGTTGGTTCAGTAAAGGACTTTATACAGATGGGTCTGAAGCCGTACAAAGGCATTGAGAGCCCAGAGGAGACTACCAACTGGATCACCCACACGCAGAAGCTATTGGAAGCATCGCAGTTACCTACAGAGCTATGGATGACAGGTGTAAGAACGCTTCTAGATGGTAACGCTCATCACTGGTGGAAATCAATGGAGCGCCAGTTGGGTACATACCAAACTTGGAAGAAATTCTTGGAGTGCTTTGAAAGGAAGTACTTCATGGACACCATCAGAGATGCATTGTACGATCAGTTTCTTTACCTATAGCAGGGGAACAGAACAGTTGACGAGTATGATGCCGAGTTTAGTCGACTCAGTAAATATGGCGCTGTCCTAATACCGAATGACTTGGCCAAGGCTAAGAGGTTTCATCACGGACTGACTCAGGAGCTCCAACACTATACTAGCTCACAGTCCCGGATCTCTTATGCCGAGTTACTAACAGAAGCCAGATTATAAGAAACCATCAGCAGAGGAAAGGGAGGTCAACTGAGGACAAAACAAGGACACAGCCAGGGCCAGCAAGGACACAACAAGAAGGACCTATCAGACGTCCTTTGGCACAGCAACAGCAGTACCAGCACAGAGCATGACCGTACCAGATTCCGGAGAAGCCCCAATATAATTATTGTGGGAGACCCGGACACATTTTGAGATATTGTCGGAATCGCTTGGTACAGTGTTTACGATGTAGTTCCGGACAGCATTTGGCAAGAGACTGTCCAAGGCAGCAGACATTGACACTACCATCGCCAGCACAGAGGCTAGCGCTTCCAGCACCAAAGCCAGCTCAGCAGACGACTAGACCAGGAGCACCTCGACCCCCAACAGCAGGAGGATTTCAGCGAGGACCACTGCTACCTACTCAGGAGGATCAGTATATGAGGGCCAGTCATGGACAGCCACAGAGGAACGGATAAGCTTTTGCATTGGAAGTGGATGACATGGATCAGGAGATTGATGTCATAGCAGGTATTACTTTTGCTTTTACCTTTCCTGCTGTGACATTGTTTGATACGGGAGCCACCCACTCATTCATATCATCTAGTTTTATTGCCAAACACAATATTGCCTCTACACCTTTACCTAGTTGTGTTAGAATTCTCACCGGAGGAGGAGTTGTACCTGTTAGTCAGATTTGTAGATCGTGTCCTATAGTGATACGTGGTAGAGAGATGAACGTCCGACTCTTAGTCCTCCCTATGCCAACTTTTGATATTGTACTTGGAATGGGTCAGTGCGTATGTGCATTGACTACAGAGCCTTAAATGTAGTAACTGTGAAGAATAAATACCAATTGCCACGCATTGATGACCTATTTGATCAGCTTAGTGGAGCTAAGGTATTCTCGAAGATAGATTTGAGATCGGGATATCACCAGGTGAAGGTACGGAAGCAGGACATTCCGAAGATCGTATTCAGAACAAGGTATGTACACTACGAGTTTCTGATCATGCCATTTAGATTGACCAATGCTCCGGCTATCTTTATGGACTTAATAAATCGAGTCTTCCACCAGTATTTGGACCAGTTCGTGGTTATCTTCATAGATGATATACTTGTCTATTCGAAGAGCCACGATGAGCACGAGAAGCACCTGCGGATTATTCTAGAGACATTGAAAAGAGAGCAGTTATATGCGAAGCTCAGTAAATGTGAGTTCTTCTTGGATAGAGTTTTATTTCTTGGGTATGTCGTTATGGGAGATGGTATTTCTGTTGATCAAGAGAAGATCTCGGCAGTCGAGACATGGCCTGTTCCTAAATCAGCAGCGGAGGTGAGAAGTTTCCTTGGACTTGCCGGATATTACCGACGGTTCATGGAGAACTTCTCAAGGATAGCAGCACCTATGACTCGGTTGACTTGCAAGGACCAAAAATTCATATGGACCGATGAGTGTCAAGCCGCTTTGGAAGAGTTGAAGAAGCGAATGACTATAGCGCCAGTATTGACTATTCTATCAGGATCAGGAGGTTATGTGATCTACAGTGACGTATCAGGGAAAGGCTTGGGATGCGTATTGATGCAGCATGGCAAGGTGATTGCATATGCATCTAGGCAGTCACGAGTGCATGAGAAGGATTATCCCACTCATGACTTGGAACTTATAGCCGTTGTATTTGCTCTGAAGCTATGGAGACATTACTTATATGGAGAACGAGTGGAGATCTATACAAACCATAAAAGCCTCAAGTATGTCTTCACGCAGAAGGAGTTAAATATGAAGCAATGTCGATGGCTTGAGTTGATAAAAGATTTCGAGATAGAGCTACATTATCACCCATACAAGGCTAACGTTGTAGCAGACGCGTTAAGCCAGAAACCAGCAGCTTATTTCTTGACAACATAGAGGAAATTATTAGAGGACTTGCAAGAGCTTGGCATTAAAGTGATATTACCCAGAGCAGATGGGACACTAGCCAACTTGCAAGTACAATCATCACTAGTAGAGAGGATCAAGGCAGCTTTGCCTACAGACGCCAGATTCTGGAGATTGAAAGAAAGGACAGAGGTCGAAGAGCAGACAGGATTGCACATTCATGATAATGGGACATTACGATGTGGTGATCGTCTTTATGTTCCAAATAGAGAGATTCGACAGGAGCTGATGACAGAAGCTCATAGTTCGATATATTCTATTCATCCTGGAGGCACCAAGATGTATCATGATTTACGACAGAACTTTTGGTGGCATAGAATGAAAAGAGAGATAGCTCGCTTTGTAGCTAAATGTCTGGTATGTCAGCAAGTAAAGGCGGAGCACCAGAGAGCAGCAGGATTATTACAACCACTCCTTATTCCAGAGTGGAAGTGGGAGCACATCACTATGGACTTCGTCATGGGTTTTCCTAAGAGTCCAAGTGGAAGAGATGCAGTATGGGTAATAGTAGATAGACTCACCAAGTCAGCCTATTTCTTACCTTTTAGAGTTGGCCAGTCTACAGAAGCTTTGGCTGACCTATACATGAAACAGATCGTGAGATTGCATGGCATACCAGTCAGCATTGTATCAGACAGGGATTTGCGTTTCATATCGCACTTTTGGAGGAGCATGCAAGAGAGTCTTGGAACTCGTCTGAAGTTCAGTACATCTTATCACCCGCAGACTGATGGCCAGTCAGAGCGTACTATTCAGACACTGGAGGATATGTTAAGGGCTTGTATGCTAGACTTTGGAGGATCATGGGAGGACCACCTACATCTTGTGGAGTTTTCTTACAACAATAGCTATCAAGCGAGTATCCAGATGGCTCCGTTTGAAGCATTATATGAAAGAAAGTGTAGGTCTCCTGTGTGTTGGAGTGACGTGGAAGAACGTCAGTTTCTGGGACCGAAGTTGGTGGTCAATACCGTAGAGACAGTAAAGAAGATACAAGGGCACTTGCGAGCAGCGCAAGACAGGCAGAAGCAGTGGGCAAACCTTCATCGTCGTCCCTTGGAGTTCAAAGAGGACGATCATGTCTTCTTGAGGATATCACCTACCAGAGGCACCATTCGATTCGGAGGACGTGGTAAGTTGAGTCCAAGGTATATTGGACCATTTGACGTGCTAGAGAGAGTGGAAGAAGTGGCATATCGACTTGCGCTACCACCTTCACTGGAGGGAGTACATGACGTATTCCATGTGTCGCAGCTCAGGCGATATATGGCAGACAGCAGTCATATTCTTGACCATTCGGAGATCATCATTGGGCCGAGCTTGTCATACCAAGAACAACCCATGGGAATCCTTGATCGTCGAGAGAAAGTGTTAAGGAACCTGTCTATTCCTTGGTTCGCGTGGCATGGAAGCATGGGGCGCCTGGAGAATCAACTTGGGAGCGCGAGGACGACATGCGCAAACTTTTTCCGAACCTATTCGCAGACCAAGGTATGAATTTACTTTGTTAATTTATATCTTATATCATCCTTGACTTTCTATCGTGGCTTAGTTTTAATTTCGAGGACAAAATTTTTATAAGTTGGGTAGAATGTAAAACCCCTAATTCTAAAAAACTGTATTTATCTTTTTAATTAATTATTTAATTAAAATATAGTAATTATGAGCTAAATTAGAGGAAATATAATTTATTTAATTTTTATTTTAGGTGTTTGTGCATTTAGGGGATTTATGGAGCAATTATAATTTTTTCCTAATTTATTTCATGTAGGAGACCCCGTGGATGACTGACAGATTAATTGTATGCACTATTATAATTTCTAAAATTTTCTATGTGTGTATATATATATATATATATATATATATATATATATATATATATATATATATATATATATATATATATATATATATATATATATATAGTTTATTCTAAAAGGAATTAGAAAAGAAAAAGAAAGAAAAAGAGAAAAGAAATAAGAAAAAGAGAAATCAAAATAAAAATAAATCCTTAATAGTTTAAACCCAAACCCACTACCCGTTAACACCCTAACCCGCCTGTTATAGTAATACATATCAGCAGCAGCAGGGTTTCCAGACCCCGCGTGACCCGCTGAGCCCAGCCCCATCCGCTTCTCTCTATATATATACTCTCTCGCAAAACCTAAAACCCTAACCCTAAATCTCTACTCCCTTCTCGACCAAACGTGACCGCCGTCGCCAGCCCCGGCGCCGCCCAGACCGCCGCAGACCACACGGCCGACCGCGATCAACGCCGTGTCGCGACTGAGTTAAACAACAGTTTGAACAGCGACGTACCTGTGTTCAAGCCCTGTTTTCCGTCTCCTCGCTCAACCAAACTCGACCACGTCTTCACCGGTACGTTCACGACTTAACCCTCTTCTATACATGTATGTTAGTTTACCTCGAACAGCGCATAAACCTAGGCGAAAACAGTGACCAAGTTGGCAAAAAATGACAACTTTTGGGATCGTAGAAAACTACACTAACTACCTATGTTCACGGACTCGTATCTCCCACCACAGAGATCCGAATTCAGTTTTTCTTTTTGGTATGCGAAGACCACCTAACCTAGTTTATTTCCTGTTAAATACAATAATTTATTAACTATTGTATGTTAAATTAAATTAGATGGAAAATCCTAAAAACCTGATTTTTACAACATTCCAGAAATTGCGATACGGAGCATGCTCCGCCAAATGGGACCACTCCGTCGTGTACCAAGTGTACCAAATGGTGCGCACAGTATACCCAGACGTGTGGGCTTTCGCGAAAACTAATTTGGACGCATGTGCGCGTCGGAATCAGCCCGTATCCGTAAAAATTCCCCGTGTCGTAACTTTTGCAAAACTCTGCACCATTTAGTGCACGCTCGTCAGAATGTGACGAAACTTGTGCCACTGGACTCGTGGTATCGTGCTGGTCCTGTGACCCAATTTTCACGCAATTTTGAGACAGTTGACCAAGTCGCTTATTGGCGGGCCCCACGGTTGACTTTTTGGGCAAAATTGTGTTTGGCTCACCGGAATCTACAATTGGATATATCGTTGAGTTCATACTGACTTTTAGAGTTCGTTTAACCTATAATTTTCCCCATTTAGAGACCGTTACTCTTGGTACGCTTTTCGGTGCAAAATAGGCCACATGTGGACCCTACTTCGACCCAAAATTATCGTTTTGCTCATGTGTCCAAATTGGATAAAAGGGTAGTAATTTTTAGCTATCTCGCTAATTCTGGAAATGTTGGTGATGTTTATTTCAGCATCCGGAGACGTTTGTTTGGAGGCCTTAGTTCCAGATCCCGTGTCCTTGACATTTGGATGCTTACACTTTACAGATTTCTTGCCAGGCAAGTATACCTTGTCATTTTACTTTATTTATATTTTATATGATGCATGCATGTTTTATTTATGTCATTTAGTTCATATATTTTAACTGCTATATAAATTGCGCGTCCAAGGAAACTTGGGTGCAACGACGGTGTCGTCGTATTCTGTTTTTATTTATGTATATGCATTGGACCTACTTTATGAGACCACCCTATTATCATGAGGCATCTTATGTTTCATTGGCCATGACACTATTCTTACATGAGTGTGAATCACATGTAGGACACGGACTTGCGTACTCGGCTGGCCACTGGTACATATAGGTCATGTGAGGGATAGGGATAACTGCCGATAGAAACTTTGCATGCTAGTAGACCTGTCAGTTATTTAGAGGTTTCATCGTATCATGGACATGACATGCTTAGAGCATGAGGTGGAGAGAACAACAAGTAAGGCATTTAGGCTCCTTTGTACTTTTTCCTTCTTTAACCCGGAAGCTCCGCTGGAGATACGGACGGTGATGACCCTTATATATTATATATTATCAGGCGGCCTTTGCTGTTCAAAAGACGACATGCTTTGTAGGCCCCTGATTCTCCAAGAGAGTCATGCCAATCCCATTTTTAGCTAGATAGCCCACTTGGTGGAAAGTTGTTCTCAAACTGCATTCACTTAGACAGTTAGGCGACCCCATTGGATGTTTACATTTCAGTACTTTATTGGCATGTTTAAATGTATCTTGTTACGTCCCTCTAAGGACCTGGTCCCTTTCCAGATATAGATGAGCAGGAGTATCCGCAGGAGTACGGACCTGGACCTAACGCTACTTATCAGACTTAGAAGGTCTTACCTTCGGAGTATTTGTGATTTATTACAGCTGTTTAGAGATTCTAGTTGCTATTCTTTTAGAGACATTTATTCTTACATTAGAGTGGATTCTCTTCTCTCTTTAGTAGTTTTAGTATAGTCGATTTGTAGTAGATTTGTTTCTATCCGACTATCGTACTTTGATACTCATCTTTGATATTCAGTTATTTATTCCCATTTATTTATCTTTTTGTGCTGTGGATGAGATATATATTGCGTGTGACTTGTTGTGACAGTATATTACCAATGGTGGATTAGATATTCATGTACAGCGTACGTGTGTATATGGTTTCCATATATTGGAGTTCGTATACATACGGTTGGCGTATTACATATTCCTAGTCCTACGTATTTTGGGACTGGGGCGTGACACCTGGATAGAATCAACTACTTCCTGTTGGGACCGTGGCCCCCGAATATGAACTCTATTGGACTCATTTGGCTCTGGAAAGAGGTAGTGAGTCCAAGTCGTAATGTGAGGAGAAGACCCCTCAGTAGACCTCTTCTTCTTCTTCGAAGACCTCTGACAAATATCGTGATGACATAGAAATTCTTGGTACACCGCCAGGATCTCCGGGTTCTCTGCTTCCAACTCTCCGATTTTTGCATTGCTCGGGGTATACTCTTCATAAGGTTCGTCACCCCAAGGGAGTTTTGAGACGACATGCATCTCATGCAAGGACAGCCCCATCTTACCGTCGGGCGTAAAAAAGGTCCCCGTGCGAAGGTTGTACAACTCCACCAGGACAATAAACAGGGGTGGTTCATCTCCAAACCGTAATATGTACCCCTCACGATGAAGAATAAGTCTGTGGCCATGATCTCCCGCTGAGACTCTGAGAGTCTGCAACTATCTTGTAGGATAGGTCCCTTTCTTGATAACTTGATGATGGAATGTGTTGCTACATATAAGCTGAGGTTTGGTCCCAGGTCACTTCCGACGAGACCAGGCTTCAGTCCCAGCAACGAGTACGAGGGCGACTCCTTCGCGCTATAAAATCCTCCTTGTTCTTCCGGTACCACAAAGATCTCTGAAGAATATGCTAAGCTCTGTCAAAGGATCCCAAACTACCTGCGGTAAAAATTTCCAAAATACAATCAGAATTAACCTCTCCATAAATACGTGACAGTCGTGGCTCTTCATACCCATCAGTTTGTTCTCCTTCGGGTCGATATATCTTCTCAGATTTGACATGTACCCGTCTGTAAATTTTAGCCCCTGAATCCACCTACAAAGTCTCACTTTATCCTCCTTATCTAGTAAGAAAATTGCCTTAGGTTGCTTATACTTTCCATTCCCTTCCTCTATCAAATGCAATGTAGGACGTCTGTATATTTCTTCAAAGTCCAACCTGGCCTTGGGATTGTCTTTCGTCCTCCCCTTTACGTCCATCACAGTATTAATTATGTTGTCAAACACATTCTTCTCGATATGCATGATATCAAGGTTATGTCTGATAAGAATGGTGCTCCAATATGGCAGGTCCCAGAATATGCTCCTCTTCGTCCAGTTATGAGTGTGACCAAATCCATCGCACTTGTACATCTTAGTAGGCTCTTCGATAACACTTGATAAATCTTTAACCTCTTTCCATATTGTGTCTCCAGGCCACCTTGGAGGTGGATTTGTCTTCTCCATAACTCCGGCACGAAATGCATTCATGTTCCTCTGGAACGGATGATCCGACGACAGAAATTGTCAATGATAATTGAAGAAGCACGATTTTCCTTCATATTTCAAACGGAAAACCTTAGTATGGTCCATGCAATACGGACATGAGAGACGACCATGAGTGCTCCATCCTGATAACATGTCATAAGCTGAAAAGTCGTTGATGGTCCACATAAGTGCTGCTTATCTGAAAAATCTATTTTTTTTGAAACATCGTACGTGTTGGCGCCTAGTTCCCACAGCTGATTCAATTTATTTATCATCGGTTGCAAGTACACATCGATATTCCTCTTTGGATTGTACGAACCTGGGATAATGAAGGTTAAGAACATAAACAGGGTCTTCATGCATATCCAAGGCGGTAGGTTATACGGGATGACGATCATAGGCCAACACGAATATTGGGAGCCAGAAAGTCCGAATAGGGTAAAACCGTCAAAGGAGAGCCCCAATCTTATATTACACGGATCCAAAGCAAAATTTGGATACTCTCGATCGAAGTGCTTACATGCTTCTCCATCGGATGGGTGATCCAACACTCCTTCAATCTATTCTCGTATGTGCCAACTCATATTTTCAGCAGTCTCTTTCACCATAATCATCCTCTGCAACTGCGACGTCCAAGACAAGTAGTGCATCAAATCGGTCGTCTTTCTTGCATCGGCAGGCCTTTCTGTACCAGTTGCCTTATTGCGATCAGCACCACAAAATCCGTACACGTCTTTATCCTTGTCGTCTTTGTAGCACAGTATGCACCCGTTGTGACATGCATCAATTTTTTCGTATCTCATCTAGAACAATCTCACCATCCTCTTAGACCCGTAGAAGTCTTTAGGTAACTTAGCTCCCGCTGGCAAGATCTTTATAATCAACTCAATCAGTCGATTGTAGCATTCTTGTGACATATTATAATTGGCCTTGATGTTTAACAGACTTGTAACCACCTCCAACGGTGAATGATCCTCACATCCAGGATATAATGTAGTCCTTGCATTCTCTAGTAACTCCATAAACTTTGCAGCATCGGCATTCAGTGCCTCCTCAGCTGCATTATGATTTTTTGAATTAAAACTAGGCCCAACAGCGTCAAAAATTATGTTCACGCACTTGTCGTCGTAATCATCATGGTCGTAGACAACTATATATGACTCAACATAAGGCTCCGACTCTGATGCTAGAGGTATACGTTCTCTGTGTGAGGTTTACTGATAATAATTTGGCATAAAACCTTTTGAGTACAAATGATATGTTACATCCACTTCTGAGTGATATTTCAAGTTGTGACATCTCACACACGGACACTAAATCATGGTGTCATCCATGTACTGAGGGAACACCTTAGAGAACTGCAGGAACTGTTCCACCCCCTGTATGAAGTCATCCCGTACACCGCACATGTCATTAGGATGACGGTTTTATATCCATAAACGATGATGTAGGTAGTAATTCAGATCCATTTCTATATACTTCTGAAAAGATGAATAGACATCGTTCAAGCATATTATCCAAATGGATGCAAAGATGGATACATATGTTCATCAAAGTAACAACTCTGATTGATGCGTGAGTATTCGAGTTGTGATGTGTGAGTATCCATATCGTAATCATTGTATTGTCTATTTTAAACCCTATTAAATAGGTGTCGTCATGTATTCATTGTCAATCATTCTCTGAAAAAGAAAATTTGCTTCAGCAAGCCTGTTAAAGGCTTTTAGAGTTCTACTAGTTTTCCAAAAAATGCTAGAAAAGGCTAAGTATTATAAATTTTTTACGTATTTTTCAGAAAGTGGTAGAACTCTAAAAGCCTAAAAAAGGCTTACAGATACAAATTTACTTTTCAGAGAAGGGCTGACATGGACACTTGACTTCAACCTGACATGGACACTTGACATATGAGATAATGATATCTCTGTCGTCATGTGTTCCTTGTGAGCCCACAAGGAACACTTGACCTTGCAGTATCCAATATACACATAGGTGTTGATAGCACTCTAGGTATTTGTGTATCATATGGATATCACATACCATGGTACATAATATCACATTGATACTCTCTTATATCTTGGCACTAGGATACATTTTCAAATACCCATGATAATAACTTGAAACTCGGTCTCTAAGTCATTCCTAGGTCAAAACTTGGTTATTTGACTCAAACTAGGTCAAAACTACATAATCTGGGTTCCAAGTTGATAACTGGATTGGCCTATATAGCTAAACTAGTTAATACTAGGTTTATCAAGTCATTCTAGGTCAATACCTTGTTATACTAGATTTCTAAGTTATACTAGTTAATATAGACTATACTAGCTAATATATTATATTATGTATCATATACTTAATATAGATTATATATAATAAATACCTTACAATATCTTAGCCTAATACCCATTACCTAGCTATATACTAACATATCACAATAATACTTTAACCAAATATCAATATTGACCTAAAACCTTAACACTTGACTATAGATACTAAGATATCACTAGCTAATTAGTTTCCACGTATGCTACTAGCTACCAAGATACCTCAACACCAAGTACCCAAGTATCCGTGTGTCTGTATTCGAGTTCCACCAATACACACACTCCATGTCAGTGTTAGTGTGTCACTACCATATTTCAGATTAGGGGTATTTTCATCTTTTCATAATTTAATTTTTAAATGTTTGCATGATAAATATTTATATTTAAATTGATGTGATTTTATTTTATTGTTGCACTTTACCGTTGCCTCGATAATTATAGCACTACACTAGCCATTATCTTCCAACAGATTTTATACCCTTGTCCTAGACGTGCCAGACTGTTATTTTGATCCTTGTGTGACTCATAACCATGTCTTGTTGTGCTTCACTTTAGTCGCACAACATTCGTCGCAACCAATTATATTTAATTCTAAATAAATCTAACTGTGTATCCTTGTGCGTTCCAATCGAAATTGGAGACACAATCTCGACCCATCTTGAGCAACCCAAATTAGGGTAATATTCTATCCTGAGTCTTCTTCATTCATGACACTTGTGTCCCACTTAATTTTAGCTCCTTGTACTTCTAATTAATTTTAGAACACCTATTGCATTTAGTTTAATTAAATCAAATCATAAACCTCACTTTGTGAAATTTTCCAATTGTTGGGCACTTCTGTGCAAAAGTGTATTAAGGTATCCACCCCGTTGGACACGACACGTGAATAACCATTTCTCCTTTATGTATATTTTCCCATAATTTTTGGGAGTGTGCAATACAACATCAACCTCTTTAAACCATGGCCCTCCAAACCTTGAACCAATACAATCCTAGCAGTTTTAATTGAATTCATTGAATCCTAGCCATTGAAATATCCATGACAAGGCCCAATCCCAAGAGGGTTTTGACCAAACCTAATTCTAGGTCAACCCAAATTCTACTACCTATATATATTATTACTTTACCTTTCTTTTCCTTTTCAACTTATATACTAAACCATCAGCCGACCATTATTCCCCTTCACATCTCCCTGTCGATCTACTGTCCCCTGACTTCAGCCGTCAGACATCCCCGACCAACGCGGCCTCCACACAAACCCGATGAACCCGCCTCACCGTTCTCCTTCGTCGAGCATACTTTACCGCCTTCACTCACCCAACACGACGCCGGAACGAACGTGCCACCTCGCCATCTCGATAACCCGCCTTCATCCCCCTCGACATGCCTGAATGCCAGAAATCGACGCTGCACCGAGCCCGCCGCCATCTTCGCTAAACCAACCGGAGATCGTGAACCTGCTGTGAAGACCCGCCCAACTTCGACGCCGACCCGCCGGACCTCGTCGACGACCGACCTCCCGACCACAGCGCCTGAACACCGAAGCACGACCTACCTGAACTCGCCTCGACGAACTGAACCGCCACCTGAAGCCGAAGATGCTGCCACCGACTGCACCTGTCATGACCCACACCCGGATATTCGGACACGAGTACGTGGTTACGCCCAGCCTACGCCACAGAATCAGCGGTAGAACGCTGTCTGGGTCATTTCTAACTATCTAACAACTCAACAATATAATATGGTACCTGTCAATCATCTCGACTCCAATCGGAGGAGCAATGTGGGATCTCACAAGTATATCAATCTCAATCACAAAACAAACTAAGGAGAAAAATAATGCACGAATGGAATAGCAAAGGAAAGAAAGATACAAGCCACAAGTCTGAAATAATAATATATCTGTGAATCTCCCCAAAATAATAGTCAAATACAAGAATCACTAACAAAACTAGACCTCCTCGGTCACTGGTACTAAGTCCTTCTGCTCTAGGGGAGTGTCCTCTAAAGTCTCACCCTCCTGAGGGCCGTAGTATGTGGGACACAGCTCCTCTAGCCAATCGTCTGGAAAAATATATCCAGTCAGGATTGGAGCGAAGTACATACCTCTGAAAGCAGTTCCAATAACATAATCGAGCATATATAACAAGCAATAGAAAAAGATACAATATGCACAAGTAGAAAGAATATACAATACAAGTGAAAATATAATAGACACAATAAGAACTGGAAGTAAATACAAGAATAACTGCAAGTAAAGAACAAGAATACTAACTATGTGTTTTAGAGTGTAAGTTCGTTATGTGATCGGCTTAGGTTGCACATGAGGTATAAAGTAACTCCATTATACGTGAGGTGTAAAATTGACATACACATGAGATCAAGAGGGCTTTAATCACATAACCAACTCCTACTCCCCCTCCCCAACCAATACTCATGGATCCAATCACGACACGTTACGCACATGATCATGATAGTTACACTAGCACACGAAATAGTGGATGCACAAGAAGCACATGAAAGTCAATACCTGATGCACACGATGAAATACATGTCATTAGGTACCCGTTGCACACGGTAGGGGATAATATCTCGTGACGGGATCCATATAGCACCAGTCCGTGAAATCACTGTATTGGGAATCAATGTATACTAATCTAGAACATGCATATATACAAAATTATGAATTGAAAACAAACAAAGAAATGTACTCGCCTGAAGCCTTGAGCAAAGTGTGTCTCTCGATGCCCAAGTTGGTGTCTCACAACCTATATATGGTATGTCCCATCAATACAAGGTTCAATAATGAAAATAACTGATGTTGATGCAATTCTAGGTCGATATGCCATTTCTAAGTCAAACCAATGCATTCTAGGTTGCAAGAGTCTAATGCTAAGTCACTAAGTCAATATACTATGAAACTATGCTAAACTAGCTAAGCTAACACACCACAGTGCATTCAAAGAGCCGTATCCTAAGATACGCAGGTTTTCTAATATGAAAATAATTTATATATATATATATATATATATATATATATATATATATATATATATATATATATATATATATATATATATATAAGTCAAATATAATAATAAATCTCAAAATAATAATTTTGGGTACCTTGGCCTTGCACCAATGCGTATCGCAACTACCCTGATACCTAATGTCAATACCTTGGTATCAACCCAATACCTTGGTTCTCAAGGTAACCCAATTAAACATATATAACTAAGCTAATGTCTATAAAATAAACTAAAACTAATTATTCATACACTATTGACTAACATATACTTATACTATCATACATAGATACCACTACTAATATATATAGCAATAGTACACATAGCTTATATATTTAACCAAGAATTATATATATATATATATATATATATATATATATATATATATCGCTAAAAGTATATACCAACTACTATATATATACTTAAATCACATATACATATAGTTAAGGTATAACACTAACAACTAAACTAACTATACTCTAACCTATTTACTAACCAATGAACGACCAACCACCCACATCTTGGTATTCCAAATTGATTGATACACTAAACCCCTCTTCTACAAATACACTATGGGCTGATACTGAACTGGGGTTGATGCTACTGTGTATTTGCTGTCAATGTTGGAATTTCCTTCAGTATGCTCTATGACGTGCTCTGCTGAAGCTGTGTTCAATTATACTAGCTATAGTGTGAAATCACACTTGCTGAAATGTGCAATCACACTTGCTGCAATGTTATGCTAGCTCAGTTGTTGTCCTCTATTTTCTCAGACTGTGTGCAACTGTATACAGTGACTGTGCTTCAGTTACTGCTCTTCAGTTGTGTGCAAGCAGTCTTCAGTTAAGGTAAGTCTTCAGTCTTCAGTTCAGGTGAGTCTTTAGTCTTCAGTTCAGGTGAGTCAGTCTTCAGTTCAGGTGAGTCAGTCTTCAGTTCAGTCTT